>VXBQ01003979.1:72783-193558 GCA_013400175.1 Phainopepla nitens
TCTCTAACAGGGGAGCTAATAAAATTTTATATTGTTTTTCACCCTGAAAGTTCCTCAACTAAGAAGGCATGTAGAGATTCATTTGGGCTGAACACTCATTTGGGCTTTGCACGACTTGAATGCCTATTGCCCAGTATTTCTCTGATGCCTAATTATTGTTTCACGTTGAGAGAACTCTGCATCTCCTGAGGAGGCTTAGCCAAGTATTGGTTTATTGAAGATGTGGAAGATACTGGATTTCTGACATTGAGGGCATCGCGCATTCAGGGTGGACACACAGGAGAGAACAGTCTGTGGCCACATACCCCTGACTTTAGTTAATCCTGTGGTTTTTAGATTTTATCTTTACTTCAAGAGTGAATTTGAAGCTGAGGTCCAGCATCCACAGGTTTCTTGTGTGCCTGGTACCCCTGAATCTTTTAATCATTGCCAGTTAATGCTTAAGAATAGGAGAGAGGTGTGTCTGTAGAGTGATGCAGATTTCCTCCCCCTCCTCTGTGAAGAAAGAGTCCTATACCTGGTCATTCTTGCTTTCTTGTGATCTTGAACAGCTATACATAGTTCTGTGGCTTGTTGGAGGAGGAGAGGTAAAAATCAAAGCTAAAATTAAGAATATAGGATTCTAAGGGAGCAGCTAGGTTACTAAATCAGGTGAAGCATAAAGGCATATTTTTGAACCTGACAGTTCTTGTAGTTTTCTCTTTGAGTTCTTTAGAGCTGTGCTCAGGAAAATACCTAGCATATCGCATTTCCATGAAATTAATTGCTACTGATTGCATCCATTCCAGAAGAAAGTGAACCTGGATGACATTCACATGTGTTTTCTGCAGTTCGTTTATGAAAAATATTGGCTTTTATATATTCTGAAACAGCAGACTGGTGTTTTTCTAGGTATTTGAAGTCCACCTTGCCGGTAGGTAGTCGCTGCCAGTGTGAATAACTGTCTTAGATTAACTAAGCCACACGTCTTGATTCAGAAAACCAAAGATGCTGAATGTAAGTTCTGTGTAATAGAAAGGATGATGTGGTTTTTACCTACCAGGTAAAGGCAAATTACAGCACCCATTTTAGATACCGGTATATTCAAAACTACCTTATTAGCAGTAGGTGAGACTCAACCAGCTTGAAGTTTTTTTGGAGTCTTTCCTGCCATAGGCCTTGATAAAATAGCAAAGCTACTTAATGAACATTTGAACTGTTGCAGAAGGGTGGGTTCCTTTTTTCAGCTTGATTGTTATTTAGAACATCTATTTCACTGCTAGAGTTGCAATAGGCAGAACATAAATGTCATTCCAGTTTTGAGCACACAGGCACTGAAATGCTGTGTGTCTTGTAGAATCAAAATTACACTGTTAGTAAAGATTTATTTTTCTGTTTGAGAAAATTGTGAGTTATAAGAAGTGCAAATGGTCTCATCATTTGAGCTTTTCTGACAAATTTTTCATGCAGTTGTCTGGCTTTAGCTGATAGACAGTAAAAAGGGAAAACCACAAAAATGTGATTTAACAAATTACTTTTTAAAATATGTTGGAGGAAAGTGAAAATGCAGAATGGGAAATAACACCTGTATGTAACTCAGACATGCGTAATGTATGCGTGTAATAAATTTGCAGCTAGCAAAATGAAGTGGTGAAGGTAGGGGAGCAAGCTGTCTTTTTTCCTGCAGATATGTGGGAACCGTTATATAAGATGTGCCACCACTGATCCCATTTTACCTATTTTGCTTCTGGTCCATAGCAATCCATAGTGTACTGCTAAGGGCAAGGATACTCATTGCTGTGCAGTTTTAGTGGTATGGAAGGCCATCCGTAAGAAGAGAAATTCAACCTACTTATATTGACTGATGAGAGGAAATTACTTGTAGAGTAGAAAGAATTCAACTGTATTTCTTTTATTTGAGTTACACTTTGTGTTTTTTTGCCTCCCTCTACTTCTTCCTGGCTTGCAGGTGGCAAACATTCCTTGGACTGCACGTTGATATTAACAGAAGGAGACTCAGCCAAATCTTTAGCTGTCTCTGGCCTAGGTGTTATTGGTAGAGACAGATACGGAGTCTTCCCACTCAGGGGCAAAATTCTCAATGTCCGAGAAGCTTCTCACAAACAGGTGCGTAGTTTTGTCCTTTCCTTTTTGCTGACAAATGGATGTCCTCCTGTGAATTCTTGATTTCTAGATTTACATCTTAATTTTTTAATTTTTAATTCTTTCATGGTAGTTTTGTGACTGACATTTCATAAAGTACCAGTTATTTTGAAGCCTGGGAAAAGCCTGTAAATATTAACTGTAGCAGTGCAGTACTGGGATGATGACGTTCATTTTTCACAAGTAAAAGGAAATCTTGCTATGACTCATGTTCACATTCCACATGAGTACCTAAAGCCCCTAAAACTTTGTATTCTCTCCATTACCATGTGATTTCATGGACTCACAACATGAGTCAGCAGCCAGCAGTATTACCCCATCGTATTAGTCCTGCTGCCATTCATAATTTGCCTGTAATCAGAGGTGTGCTGCAGATGTCCGTAAAAACAGTGGAAAAAGAAGGCAGCTTTGTGAGATGACTTTTTCTTACACATTCAGTTTCTCCCAGCTTTCTTGATCCAAAGTGCTCTGGCTGTAGAGGAGAAAGAGAGTGGTGCAGTCTTGAGAATTTGCATGTACAGAAGAAATCATTACAAGTGCAAAGGCTTCAAGGGGTGGGAATAAAAAGCTTACGAAGGTGAGGTCAGGGTGCGTTGAAAAAATAGCTATAAAGCAAGACTGGGATGTTTCTGAATCTCTGCTTTTTACACTGGCTGCAAAAATAACTTTTTTGTACAGATTATGGAAAATGCAGAAATCAACAATATCATCAAAATAGTTGGATTACAATACAAGAAAAGCTATGAAGATCCAGAATCTCTGAAAAGTTTGAGATATGGAAAAATTATGATCATGACAGATCAGGTAAGTCTGAAATTCTCAGGCTTTAATATACAGAGCTTCTTACAATATGTGTTGCTGCAATTTCGTAGGTTCTGAGGTTTTAAGGGATTAATTTATCTGTGTTGTTTTGGTTGCTCTAAATGTACAACTGAACTTTGCTGCACAGAATAGCAAGAAACCAAAGTAATAATAGAAAACGTGCTATTGATAATTCAAAAATATGTTGAAAGTAAGGGCAAAAGTAGACAGTAAATGAGGTGGTATTGCTAGCAAGTCAGGTAGAAACAAGCATGTAGGCAATTGTTTCTGGATCATCTCATGATTGAGCTATCAAGCATTTGCCACCAGTGAGAACTGGGGCTGGGTTTGGCTTTTTTCCACCAAAATTTGATGCTGTGGTGTCTGGGAGTCTAGCTGTCAGCAAAATCATGCAATAGGCAGAGAAACCTTGAACAGCAGCCATGCACTTGGCTTGGAAGAGCTTTTTAATAGCTCAGAGACAGTGGCCTGGACAGGTCCATTTCATATCCAGGTCCACTTTGGAATCCAAATTAAAACCAACTGTTCCTTTCCATACTTTCTATCGTCAGACATTGTGTTGATGTATTCAGGCCAGTGAGTGAGTTTTTTGGTGGTTTGGGGAATCTGATACAAGACTGCTTCATGTTTTCATGTTCTGATTCAGGATCAGGATGGATCTCACATAAAGGGCTTGTTGATCAATTTTATTCATCACAATTGGCCATCACTGTTGAAACATGGTTTTCTTGAGGAATTCATCACCCCTATTGTGAAGGTAGGAGTTCTGTTATTGAGGTTTTGTGGATTACTTACAGCACAACAGAAATGTTGATTTTGTTTGTTTGTTTTTTCAAAGGCAAGCAAAAATAAGCAAGAACTTTCATTCTATAGTATTCCTGAATTTGATGAGTGGAAAAAGCATATGGAAAATCATAAAGCATGGAAGATAAAATACTACAAAGGTTTGTTTAAAAACAAATACGTGAACCCTCTGAATAAATAATAATAAATGAGTGCTATGGAGTTTTATTATAGCTGTTTTCATGATAGTGTCTTACATAATGATTTTATAATATTCCCAGGAAAAATAAAAGGGATAAAATAATAAAACTTAAATTTTGAATATTGAGTAACTATTTCTTTTTATTGTACAGGATTGGGTACCAGCACTGCTAAAGAAGCAAAAGAATATTTTGCAGACATGGAAAGACATCGGATCTTGTTTCGATATGCTGGGCCTGAGGATGATGCTGCCATTACACTGGTAAGAGCTCACAAAAGTGCTTCTATATGATATGTTTTAGTTTTCATTGTGTGCTGAAAATGGCACATGAGGAAGTCCTGACAGGGCTTGTTTTGATTTTCTTGAGTACCTGAATGTAGCAGTTTTGGAAATTGGGCAGAAACACTAATTAAGTGTAGTGGTTTTGGTTTGCCGGTTGTTTGTTTCCTGGCCAATGCACCAAATAATGAAGTGGGTCTAGTGCTGGCCAAGTGCCAGTGTACCCACTAGACTTATTTGCTCATTTTCTGCTGTGAGATAAGGATTAGGAAGAGAGCAAAGCAGGCTCAAACCTTAAAGGGTATATTAACATAATTAAAAGAAAAATAAGAAGAAAATCAGAATAAACCTTCAGAACACTTTTCCTCCCCTCATACCCTCTTTTCTTTCCCACCGACAATGTAAAGAGACAAAACCTGGGACTTTCAGTCAGTTTACCTCCGCTAAATTAGTCTTTATTCAGTTCTCTTAGGGAGAGGAGTCTCTTTTGGCATGCCACGGAGACTTCTCCACAAGAAACAGTTCTCTCATGGCTTTAATGTCACAGCAAATTAGCAGCTGCCTGGAAATATGCAATTATGAAGTCCCTCCCACATTTTGGTATTTTTTTCCCACAACTACCACCATGGGTCATTTCACCTTATTGGGGTGCAGTTTTGAGGATGAGCTGTTCTATACAGAAACACAAGTTCTCTTATTTTATCTCTGGGAACAGAGGTTTTCTTCTTCTATCCCTGGGGCAAGGTTTCTCATCTCTCTCATCTCTCTCTGTTCAAGCTTTTTATTGGATCGCAGCTTATTTCAGCACTGATGCTTCTGCTCATGGCTGTAGTTAGAACGCTACATACCCCCCAATGTGTTCCATGAGTTACAGGGAAAAAACAATGTCTGATATATCAATCATATCTTCACCATAGCCTTACAAGAGAATTTCAGCCCAAAACTAAGGCATCTCCTCAGTCTCCTCCCATCTAGAATTTGACTCCTTCTTCACTGACCTCAGTGTCCCATGTTGTTTTCTCTACGTGTCTTCACCGTTTCCTTTTCCTGATTCGGGAGAGAATTGGTGTTCATAGGTTCACTATTCTCAAGCTTTATCAATTGAAACAGTTTTTATAGAGTTCCTCAGCACTGAAAGGTTGATCTCATCCAGGCTCTGCATCGGGGAAATCGCTTGCCGTGCCTTTCTGTTGTCACGCGGTCTCCGCCGACACCGTGCGAGTCGTGCTGGCTGCCGGCGCTGCCCTGCGCCTTCCCTTCGTGTGGGGTGCTGAAAAAAAAGAAAAAGGAAAGCTGCTGCTGCTGCTTTTGCCCTTCTGTCTGCAGCATGGCTGGCTAAAAGTGACTAAGCAAACAAAATTCCTTGCACCCCGTGCCAAGATAGCCGCGGCTGCGCCGATTTCGGCCGAACGGTCCCAGACATGTGGCCACTCCCGACCTGGGGGTCGCTCCCAGCTCTGGTCCTGGCCTCATGGTTGCTCCTGGTGTTGGGATGGCCTGGCAGTGCTGCCAGAAAAAAAAAAAGTTACTAGCAGGCTCCGCTGGGAAGGGGCCCCGGTCACCTTTCCCAGAAAGGGGCCAGCGCTGCAGCAGAGCCCGGACCGGTGCTGCCAGGCCCAGCCAGGCCAGCACCTAGTTACCTGTTCAAAGGCTGGGAGCACGAGAGCTTTTCCTGGGCCTTGTTCGTTTTCAAATGTGAATCTCACAGGGGTGTGTTCAGCTTTCTTGAGTGGTTTAACACCGTGTCAGTATTCAAAACTAGCCAGCTGATTGGTTACACCAGGCCAGAAGGAAGCTGCCATGGGCCCCACAGGGAACCTCTTCCACAGCTCGTGGGCTCCCTCCCCAGCTAAAAACCAAACTGCACCAAACCATGGCACTGAAAAAAAATACTTCGGGTGGAGAAAGAATCTTTTGCCAAATGTTTTTAATTTTGGAATAAGCTTAATCCACGCCACAAGATGAACTCTACCTTCTGCTTTTAGATTTGATAATTTTGTGTGTTGTGAATATCAAGAAAATTTACAGTCAGAACTGCTTTTAAAGACAGAACCTACAAAAAAGTACTCTGTGAGGTTTTTATTTGTTTAGGCAATACAGCCCAAACAATTATGTTTCACATCTACTTAGGGGTCTGTATTTTGTTTCTGAGCAAATAAGATCAGATAAGTATTGTTTATTCATTGAAGATCTGTCAGTGTGTCATATATGTATTCATGCATGTGCTCTACATATTTGAATTTGAAGTTTTGTAAATAGTTGTGTGCAGGAAAATACTTGCATATCTGGAATGAAGCTGTTTTCTCAAGAAATATTTCAACTTTTATCTACTTTTTTGCTGTTTTAATTGTAGATGACATTAGCGAGAAAAAAAGGTAGAAGAGAAAAAAAAAAGGGAAAATGGAAAAATACCTGTATTAGACAAAAGAACTTTTTTCTTATTCTGTGGGTACAGTAAAATGTGTTGTTTTACTAACAGAATTCTGATCTCTATTTCTGCAAAGTGACCTCCGTACACAGGCTGGTATATGAGGCCATGTAACCAGTTATGGCCAATCTTCACTGTTAGCTAAAATAGTATTCTGTCAGTCTGGGAGGAAGATGTTCACCTCTGTTACACCTCAGCAGCTACCAGCTAGTGCTGGAGCTATGTACAGAAGCTTCACTTACACTTCCACCTGCATTTCTTCTGCTGGTCACTGGAATCCCAGCCCCAAGTTTACCTCTTGGTGGTGTGTGATTCCGGGCCCCGCCAGACCTCATGGTAGCTGAAATCTAGGAAAGCAAAAATTATTTCACAAAGCAACTTCTTCAGCATTCTGAAGAACTCTTTTGCTAGTAAATGAAGTAAAGTAAAATAGAAGTTTTAAATGGAGAAACAAACAAAAAAAAAATCCCCTTCTTATTCTATTTAGGAATAAATACTTGAGAACAGCTCTTAATTCCATTGATTCTATTTTTATTCTATTGAAATAATTTTTATGCTGATCTAGCTCTTGGTCATTTGTCACTTCAGTGGTCTAGAAAAGGTATAGGTAAACTGAAAGGAGGCAGAAGAAAATTGTAAGAATTTCGTCCTGTTTTTTAGAAAAGCCTAATCTTAAATTTTCAGATGTTTGGCTCTGTGAATTATCAAGCTTTGTTCACAGGGGATGTCAGTCTGATGCAAAATGGGGTGATGTCGCTTAGTCTCTTTCTCAGAAACTAAGTTACATTTAATATTTATTATGTAGCATCACGGTCTCCAAGGAATTGAAACTACTCATTGACTTCTTTTGGAGTGCTCCAGTAGGAGTCCTCTGAAAAAGGTGTTGCTGATGACTGTATTCTTATGCAGGAGAGTGGTTGAAATCAGGACATGATGAAGTTTCTATATGTTGTTCCTTGAGAAAAAAAGGCAGTACCTTGGCAACTCACAAAATTTCCCCAAAGTAGTCAAAGTCTGGTTTAAACTACATAATCAGTTTTTATGTATTTTTCTCTTTTTGGGGGAAGAAACTTCATTGGAAGGGAACTCTGTGTCTGTAACACCATAAAGTCAGAATGTTCCTGTGTCCTTTTGTAGTGATAAGTGATTGCTGGAAAGTGATGCCTTGTCATTATGAAGGCTGAGGCTGTCAGTCAGCTGGCCCAAACTCTGGCTTAGGCTTTTTGTGCAGTGTCAATTCTGTCAGGTTGTCAATTTTCGTAAGAGAGCTAGGAATGGCCAGTCAGGGACAGCTACAAGTTATTGACAGAGCAAAGAGGGCATGGAGAGGACAAGAGTGGGATATTTTTTCTAATACTTTCACTTGATTGTCTGGATGAGAGCTGTTTACAGCTCAGTCTAAATTATGAACCCAACCTTAAAGCTGTGTGGGGAAAGACCTTTAAACCTGTGTGTCAAAGCAGAACTCTGATGTGAAGAGGGGAAGAAGAATGATAAGATTTGTCTAAACATGTGCAGATTTCAGGAAAGCAGTATAAATTTAAATTGAAAACAGTGAGAGAACTATCATTTCAAAAAACCTTGTGCAAAAATGTCTGATATGTATATGTGTATGCTAGTACTGCTCCTTAAATGTTAATGTTAGTTATATGGATTAGTTTGTCCAAATAAGCCTTATTGAATACTTGATCAGAAAGTGCAATATACTTAAAATTCTGACTGAGGTAACATGTATTTGCACAAACATTTATATGCTGATACTTTAGTGTACTTGGAATCTTTCCAGGCCTTCAGTAAGAAGAAGATTGATGACCGAAAAGAATGGTTAACAAATTTCATGGAAGACAGGCGACAGCGTCGACTACACGGCCTTCCTGAGGTGAGTCCTACATAGTAGCAATAAATCTTCCAGGTGAGATTTAAATGTAATGTAGTTTTTGTGTTGAATGAATAATGTATGTGTTTTTTTCCAGCAATTTTTATATGGTACAGCAACAAAACATTTGACTTACAATGATTTCATTAACAAGGAGTTGATCCTTTTCTCAAATTCAGACAACGAGAGATCTATCCCTTCCCTTGTTGATGGTAAGCCACTAATTCATTATGATTTTTTGCAATATTCCTGTTTATTGATGGTTTGTAGAGCTGGAATTTGCATTGGAATCAATGCATTCAAGTAGAGAGCATAAGAACTTCCATGTACGTGTTTGTTATCATTTTGTATCAATGGTGTCCTGGGTGAGTTAGGAAGAGCAGTGCCAGGGGGTCAAGGGAAGTGATCCTGCCCCTCTGCTCAGCCCTGGTGAGGCCACATCTGCTGTGTCCAGTTTTGGGCTCCTCAGTACAAGAGAGACATGGAGCTCCCAGACAGGGTCCAGTGGAGGATTGTGAAGATGAGTTAGGGACTGGAGCATCTCTCCTATGAGGAAAGGCTGAGGGAGCTGGGCCTGTTCAGTCTCAAGAGATGATTGACAGGGGAGCTCATCACTGTGTGTAGGTATCTAGAGGGGAGGTGTTGAGAGGATGGAGCCAGGCTCTTTTCAGTGGGGTCAGTCAGTAGCACAAGAGGTGCTGAGACACGGGAAGTTCCACCTGAACATGAGGAAGAACTCCTTCAGTGTGCACTGAATACTGGAACAAATTACCCAGCGAGGGTGTGGAGTCTTCCTCAGTGGAGATACTTGAGAGAGAGACCATATCCTGTGCAATGTGCTCTAGGATGATCCTTCCTGGGGAGATTGGACCAGATGAGCCACTGTGATCCCTTCCCACCTGAACGATTTTGTGATTTTATGTGCTAAGTAATTGCAACGTGTCTTATGTGAAGAAGTTTAAGCTGTTGCTGTGCAGGCTTTTTACTTAACTAGATTTATTCCCTAGGCCCTACAAGTGCTTTGTTTCTGCTCATACCATCAGAGAAAGCAAGTCTTTTAAGTGCTTGAAATAATTAACATTCAAGTCAGCAGCTGAGTGCAGATGAAGACGCAAATGTTTTCTTCTCTCAGTCTTGCACCACAGGCAGTGCTCTAGTGTTTACTGACCTGTAATCTTGCTAGGCTTCTGTCAGTCAGGTTTACTAACCCTCCCCTTGCAATAGCATGTTCATTAAATGGAGCAGTTTTTACTACACTCCAGCTTCATTTATAAAACTGTCTGCAGACAGTGTGAGCAGGGATTTCTGCCCACGTCATTGTCTGTGTGCACAAGCCTACTACAATCAGAAAAAAGGCCTTCAGACTTCAGGGAGGGGTGAAGTGCATTTATCTCCTGTTCCCAGTACATTTTATAGTGGAGCTGGTCAGACTTCGTGACACTACAGACTAATACCAAAATGTTCATGCAGCAAGAGCTTTTTGTGTTTTGGATGAAAGACAGGGATCGTTCAGGGAGCAGGGACAGTAGCTTCCCGGTAGGGTGGATCCCCAGCTTTGATGCAGGATGAAACTGAGTTGGGTATGCAGATACACACCTAGGGAACCAAAGGATGTCAGCTTCTCCAGACTCACTTCCTCCCATACCTGGGTACTTACAGAGCTGTATGTTTCAAGACATCATTGCTCATTACTACGTACTGTACGCAGACTGCCTTCTCAGAAACACCGGCATGATTTTGCTGAAACTTTAAGTATTTAAGAATGAGCTTGCAATGGACTGTTTCTACAGAAACATAAGAAAATAAGAAGGGAACATAGCTATTCATATATTTGCATGTGTCTGTGTGTATGTAACATAATGTAGGTGTATCTATAATATTACAAATAATATATATAATTCCTGTGAGTGTTTTTGCTAATTTTGTCTGTAATTCCGCATTCTGGGCATGGATATGTGAATTTTGCAGCAAGTGTAGTGCTCTAGCAGTGCTTTTTGGCCTTTAGCATCATCAGGTGGTGTATGACAGGCTAATCTGGTGGCAAATCTCAGAAAAAATAATGGAGAAGAGCATTTTGACTGTGTCTTCTCAACTGCTAGTTACAGTTCTTACTACTTGGTGATTCTCCTGTGTGAAGGAAGTCCTTTAAGTCTGTTGTATTCCATAGATTTCTGGTGGAAAAACATGATGCAGACCCATTGTAAAAAAGTTTGGATATGACATATTTAAATCAAATAGAAATTGAAGTCAGTGTCTTTTTTATTTTTCTTGGCTTCCTTACAGCTTTTGCTCTTATGTTTGACCCACTGTAGTAATGGTAACATTTAATAATATTTTAGTGCATTTTAGAAAAGTATGTGAATTAAAACACTGAATGGCTTGATAGGCATGATCTAAAACTGGTTATCACGTTCTGGATAACATGCAGGAAATATGATGCAATCCCTTCCACACAAATGTTATTCCTAAAGTGTGCCTGAGCAATGAAAATAAACCAGAATATCAGAGACTGGCTTCTTTCTTGAAACTTTAAAAGATCTCAAGAGGATAACATTTTTTTGTTGTTGAATTTTAATGCTCATTTGAGAATTTCACGCAAAAAGTAAAATTTCAGAGTGCTGTGAAATACATGTAAGCAACACTTACAGCTGTCATTGCTGAGTTTTTGCTGATATTCTTAGGAAAAAGATTTTGCTGAGTAGAATGGAAAGAATTCTTGACTTGTGGAAGCTGCACATTTAGGATCAAGGTGCAGTTTATTAGAATGATGTATTGGGTGCTGTATAATTGGCTGAAAAGGTTGTTTCCACTTTTTTTGGTAATTTTTTGAGTTGGTAAAGTATTTTTAATTACTTGTAAAAAAATTATTTATTTATTATTTTGTTAATATTACAGTGTGAATTTGCTTCTATTTAATGTTTAGACTTCTTTTGAGAGATTAGAAATAATAATAAGGCAGAACAAGTTTTATCACTTGAAAATGTTTGCTTGTGTATGTGTTGAAAATGGGATGTTCTTCTTGAAAGGTCTGAAACCAGGGCAGCGCAAGGTTCTGTTCACTTGCTTTAAGAGAAATGATAAACGTGAAGTAAAGGTTGCTCAGCTGGCTGGTTCTGTGGCTGAAATGTCAGCTTATCACCATGGGGAGGTGAGTATGCAGGGTGGTGAACTTGTGAGGACTTTTAGCCTATGTAAATGCTGAAAGTCTAAATGTTTCTGCTATTAGAAATGCAAACTGTTGACTATAATTCTACTAATCACAGATGTACTTTTAAAGAAAATGAACCAAAGTGTATGTAACCTAATAAGACAGCATATTTCCTTTTTTTCCAAGTGTTGGTGCACAGTGTTATCCCAAATATGTTGTAGGTTGTGGCAAAAATAGTAGATAACTAATTACCTAGGCAACTTCTAGATTCTGAAATCATAGGAATATGAGAACTATGTACTGGGAAAATTTTTGTCTGAAACAAGAAATACAGTATTTTAAGGGAAGAAGCAGAGACTCTGTTCTTCAAAAACTTAGTAGAATGTCAGAACAAAGATTATTTCTAGCTCCTGTTTTGTTTATATGTATCTGAAATATTAGCAAGAGTGGCCATATTAACAATCCATCCATCCCTTCTCTTTTCCCTTTAGAAGCCCTGAGTGTGCATGCAAGTGTGGTCAGTTTATGTCCCTTTACTTCTCCCAGAGAAGTGCTTTAGAAGAAATTGAGAGGCTCAGTGATTTTCATAAGCATGAACTATGTATCCCCAGCAGCCCTTGTAATAGGTTACAACAGTCCTTTCTCAGGGAGACTGCTTTCTTAAAATTTTAATTCAGGTTAGTCACACAATTCTGGGCCATTAAAAATAGATTTTTCTGGCTGATTAGAATAGACTGTCTCATTACTATGAATATGTATTTTCTTGCAGCAAGCATTAATGATGACTATTGTCAACTTGGCTCAGAACTTTGTTGGAAGTAACAATGTGAATCTGCTACAACCTATTGGTCAGTTTGGCACCAGGCTTCATGGTGGAAAGGATGCTGCCAGCCCTCGCTATATTTTCACCATGTTAAGGTAAACTATTAATGTCAAGCTAAATGCATACTTCTAAATAGCCTTGTTATGATACTCATCCTTTCACAACACTCCTTTTTTGGGGGGTGGGATGAGGGAGAAAAGAAAAAAGATTGAAATGTTTTGATAGAAGCTCATATATTTTGCTTTGGCTCTCTTAAGTGTGGTTTTGAACATCCGTAACATTTCGCTACTCCTACAGTTAAGCAAGAAAATTTTGCAAGGATTTGGATGCTGTGTTGTTTGGTTCTGGGTGCCCCGGTGTCACACTGAGCTGTGTGTTCTGAAAGCTTCAGAGAATGATATTTTGTAGATGTTAAATGTCAGCAGTTGCTAGTGTACCAGGTACACGTGTTACTGTGAAGGAAACAAACATCATCTGTTATGAACACACACTTCCATTGAGAGGAACTTCATTATCTCAGGAGATGTGTACATTGGATTTTCAGCTTCAGAATGGCGAAGGGAAAGGAAGATGTGAGAAAAACCTGCAAACACATCATATCTAGGCCCAAAGGCTGTTAAAGCAAAATGTTCTTTACTTACTGGACTTGAGGTTAAATGGTTTTCTTTTTTTTTTTTTTCTTTTTAAAGCCCTTTAGCAAGGCTACTTTTTCCATCAGTGGATGACAACTTGCTTAAATTCCTGTATGATGACAACCAACGTGTAGAGCCTGAATGGTATATTCCCATCATTCCCATGGTCCTAGTAAATGGAGCTGAAGGAATTGGTACTGGCTGGGCGTGCAAACTTCCAAACTATGATACCAGGGAGATTGTAAACAATGTCAGACGAATGCTGGATGGCCTAGATCCCCACCCAATGGTAAAAATAGTAGTATATATTGGTATTTTATTTGTGTGTACTTACAAAAGGAATTCCTGTTTCTCTAGAACTTCTTAATTATTGGAGCATCAGAGTTGGTTTGTCTCAGTAATTTGATGTAGGAGCTTTGCTTGACTGTTGGGATGAGGTTGGGGAAGTTCACCTTGAAGCAAAAACATTGCTATTTGTATTTTTTAGGAGTTATTTTAGAGGACTTTTTGTTCAGTCTGCTGACTGTTACAAGTTTTACAGGGTAATTGTGACAAGGCAGTAGAGTAAAAAGTTGTATCACTCTTTCTTTTTGAAGATACTACTTTAGTATCTTCAGCCAAAGTTAACATTTTCTTTCTCTTGTCTGAATTGTTCTCTCTTTTGTATAGCTGTAGGCAGAGGAGAAGATACTGCTGCTGTTTAAAAAAATCAGCAGCTTCTGAACTGCATTTAGCTTCTGTTTATTCAAAATTTTAGAAGTCCCAGAAGTGGTTTAAAAAAAAATTGGGCAGGAAGAATACCTGTATGAACCCATGATATCTGTGACCAAGAGATGAAATATGGTTGATGTAACCTTAATTTTACAACTGATGAATATTGCTGCTTGGCTGTGTTTACTAAGCCACAGAAGCAGAAACATCTTTTCTTCTCTATTTAGATCACAGTTCACTGAGTGTGCAATATCAATTTTCAGGACATAGTGGCTTTCCTCTTTCAAATTCTTGGGAACAATGAGATTTCTTTTTTAAATTAATACAATTCCTTGCCCTTCCTTTAGGACTCATAGGCCTTCTGTGTAGTCTCACAGTCAATTGAAGCTCGCTATGGTTGAAAGAGGCAATTCTGCCTCCATCTAGCTCCTTTCTGTATGCTGGTATGTGTTTGTGTCAAGCTGGATAAGGAAATCAATCCTGTTAAAAGAATTCCTCACCCTGTTAGTTACAATTTAACCTGGATGGGTTCCGCTGTCTTTGACAAACAGCACAAAAATGAAAAAATGGTTAGGGGAGATAGCACCACTTCTCTGAAGTTATTGTGGGGTGTTAATCTGCTTTCTGTCATGCCTTATTTGTGCTTAGAGTTTTCTTTAAGAAGGAGGAAAGAAAAACCAAGCAAAAGAATCTAAACAAAACCCCACCACCTCACTGGGTTCAGCTGCATCTTCTTAACAATTTTTCTACTTTGTTGACAGTAGGATAATTGGTCCTGTCACTTGCATGTTTGTATTCTGTTTTTTTTCTGTAGTATTTTCCCTATGACTTCAGATTATCACAGGCATGAGAGGTTTGTTGATGGGTTAGTGCAATATACACTGATAACTGTATGGAGTATGGAAAAGAAATATTTTTCTGAAATTTTATTATAAAGATTATTACCACTCTGCTGGTTTTTCTAATTTCAGCTCCCAAACTACAAAAACTTCAAAGGAACCATTCAGGAACTTGGTCAAAATCAGTATGTAGTGAGTGGTGAAATATTTGTGGTGGACAGGAACACAGTAGAGATTACAGAGCTTCCTGTAAGGACATGGACCCAGGTAAGTAACAGTGAAATACATTTTAATATAAACAAAAAACAGTGAAGAACTCCTCATTAAAATATTTAATCCGACATCTGCATGAACTTCTAACACAATTTCTGATTATACATACATGGAAGGGAGCATGGTTTCTTTCTCCTGTGTGCTTTTGTAGAAGATAGTTCTCTGATTGTGCCATCAGCTGTCCATACTACAGAGAACACCTGCTTCTCCTGCTGAATTCATAGTTAATCCACTTTACAGTAGCCTTTTCTGTCCTGGTTTCTGCCTCTTATGTTTGTGCTACTCTTGGCCTGCATTTGGCAGGTTATACTGGTTCTGTAAGTTATTACTGACATGAGATGTAATGCACAGAGCTTTGAAAGTTTATGTTGTTCAGTTGGTTTGGAGTTTTAAGGCATTTCAAGTTGTTCTGGTTTTTGCTACCCTATTTTCAACAGGTGTACAAAGAACAGGTGCTAGAACCTATGTTGAATGGGACTGAAAAAACTCCAGCATTAATTTCTGACTATAAGGAATATCACACTGATACAACTGTGAAATTTGTTGTGAAGATGACAGAGGAAAAGCTTGCACAGGCAGAAGCTGCTGGATTGCACAAAGTTTTTAAGCTTCAAACAAGTCTTACTTGTAATTCTATGGTAACTTTTTCATGTTTGGCTATCAGAATCCCTCCTGTTGCTTGTTGTAAAATCAAATGTTTTTGTAGTATACTTTGGTTCTTGGTATTGAACAGTGCATTGTGTATTTGAAATTGTTTCAATAGTAGAAAATTGTAATGATGACCAATATGAAATCTATATGAATAAGCCAGTCCATTTTAATCCTGATGAGTCTTTCAAATAAGACAGGCCTGGGGTGGTTACCTTCCTGTAATTGAAAATTTCCTGTGCATCGAACCAAAAGTGGTTAATGTAAAGTAGATCATACAAATAACTTTCTGCCATATTATAATTAGATTTGAGTTTTAAACTTGAGACAAATTACATTTTCAAAATTGCACTTTCTGCAGGACTGTTACTCCTCTAATAGGAGTTAAATGATCCAATGTTTCCACCAGCATAAATCCAATTTTAGGTGGGAAGGTGTAGCAAACGCTGTTCTTAAGCTGCTGAAGACATAATAGTGCTGTAAATTACTAGGAATATGAATAAATATAGATGTCTGTCTATTCTGAGAGGAATTTGAATGCAAGCTAATTTCTGTGAAGATTTCCAAACATCTTGTCTTTATAGATACTGAAAAAACAGTTCTGTTTCTTTTATGGCAGATGCTACTTTCAGATGTTATCACAAAACACAAATGTCATTATTGTTGCTATAGCTGTGTACATCAAAAGCTATGTGAAAATAGGTTAAAAATAAATTAAAGACCATAGAATTGGAAAAGGGAACAAGCCTTACTCGACTAATTTTGTAGACTGTACTTGAAAAGCAAATCTACCAAATCAGGGTGATGATATTTCTCACACATTTAAACAACTGTAGGAACTGCTGTGAGAATCTGTTGTCAGTTTCCCATTTCACAGATTACAAAATGTTTTGCAGCTGAATTCCTGCATTTTCTGCCTGCCAAAATCAATAATAAATTGTAAGGGCTGCTTTCCATACCTGTGTAGGAATTAATCTGCCCTAGTGTAAGAACCTTAAAAAGTTATGCCAGCTTGGCCATTGTCCCCCAGCTCCCAAATAGCTATTTTGGATAGATGAATTACCCTCTAGAGGAATTTATTTCTCTCAGTTGACTATGGAGGGCACCAAGGGTGACTAGTTCACCTATAAATGTCTAAACTGGAGATGTCAGAAGCCAGGCAGGATTGATTCCACCTATCAAGTAAAAATGATTCCTTACTTTGTGCTTAAACTTGAAGGATGGTAGTTTTCAGAGCTGAAAAGTGACAGATTTCACAGCTGAATTGAAAGATTATTAAGTATTATTAAGCTTTTCAACTGTTACATTAAATAGTTGTGAATCATCAGGTGCTACTGAACTTGCGATTTAATATGTAGATAAAATTAGTCATTCAAGTGAATTCAGGCATATTCCTCTATATAGCTGTCTTTTTGTTTGATTGTGCTGCCATAAATGTCATCCTAAATCTACTTGTGAATAAAAATAAAGTCCATCCAGCTCTGTGCTCCGCAGTGAGGTTTGAGTTCGAAATACCACTTTTTGTACGGTGCTGTTACATGTGCAGTAGAACCGAACACTTACCCAAGGGCTAGCAAAGTTTGAGTTATGCAGCCTCTCTCAAGTCTATCATGTATTTTCCAGGTGCTGTTTGATCACATGGGGTGCTTAAAGAAGTACGAAACTGTGCAGGACATCCTGAAGGAGTTCTTTGATCTGCGGTTACATTATTACAGCCTGCGCAAGGAGTGGCTGGTGGGAATGCTGGGTGCAGAGTCCACCAAGCTGAACAACCAAGCTCGTTTCATCCTGGAGAAGATACAAGGAAAAATTACCATTGGTGAGTAAACAGAAGTTAAAGTTGTTAACAGTGAGGGAAGATCTGGAAATTGTTTAAGTATAGTAGAAAATACTTGCACGCAAGATTTTCACAACACTGAATTTCCTTCTTTTTTTTTTTTCCTCCCCTCCTCTGTGTTTGTGTGTGTCTTGTAGAGAACAGATCAAAAAGAGATTTGATTCAGATGTTGGTCCAGAGAGGTTATGAATCTGATCCAGTAAAAGCCTGGAAAGAAGCACAGGAAAAGGTAATAATCTAGATATAGTTGATGTGTTGTTACTGTTATAAATTATATTACTTGTTTTCTGGTAGTCTTACTTAATTTATAAGACACACATAGCACTTTAAAAACATTATTCATTGCTCCTTATTGGCTTCCATTAAAAACCCCATTAAACTTATTAAAACTAAAGTCACGTAATATTGGTATTGTATGTGGATAATGCTTTGAAGGAAACTAGATAGTACAAGTCTGAAAAATGAGATTGCAGAGGACTGATTTTCTTAATGTATCCAAATCAAAACTAGCAACTTGATTTCTGACTGGCTGATACAGAAAGTGCTGCATCAGTTACCCCACACATAGAACTAATTGCTAAATGTAATTATTTCTACATAAATTATTAATTGTTTTTCTGTAAAGAAACATGAGTATTATAAAGCTATGACTTTTAAATTTACTGTAGTAAATTTTACCATGACCTTGACCTATACTTGTTTCTTGCTTTTTTAAAACCAAGCAGTTTTTATTGTTCCAAAAGAGAGATGTGATAAGTTTGATTTCAAAGTTACATCCCCGTTACTATGAGCAGATGGAACTGCTTTGAAAAGCAGCTTTGAATTTCTGTCAGCCACCCCTTTTCTGTGTCTTTGCCACTGTTTTAGCTATTTGTTTCAATTTCACATTTGTTTTGTATTTTTTATACTGTATTTTAACTTTGTGGAATGATTTCTATTTTATAACAAAACTGTTATTTAGAGAAATTTTGATCTACTTTCAAACCTCAGTTTGCACATTTGAGGCTTTGATACCAGCTCTTATCCAAAGGACTGTGCTCATTTTCTAAAGGAGCAGAGACCCATGAATGCCCAAAGAGCAAAGGTCTCAGTCCTGAGAGACAGGTGGGACAGCAGCAGTATCTACACCCAGCAGCATGCAAGGCTCTACCACAGGTTCAGTTTGTTTTCTTGCATCAAATGATGAAATAATCAGCTCTAGGAGGTCACAGGAACACAGCCTTTTGAAGGTCCAGAAAATGTTCAGGTTACTGAATCTGTGAGAGCACACCTTGCTACTGTGGTGGTGCTTTGGAGCAGTGTCACAGTTCATGCACAGAGCTAAGATCACTAACAGTTGTAATTGTGAATGTTTCACCTCAGGCAGCGGAAGAGGAGGACTCTCAGAATGCAAATGATGATGCTTCCTCTGCTTCTGGTGCAACCTCTGGCCCTGACTTCAACTACATTTTGAACATGTCCCTGTGGTCACTCACAAAAGAGAAGGTGGAAGAGTTGATTAAGCAGAGAGACTCCAAGGTTGGTACACCTGGAAGGCTTGTTCTGAAATGACACTGATGTGCCTGTTGGGAATGTTCAGTCTTCAGTGGCATTTGCTTTAGTTTTACTTACATTCTCTATACTACTTTGATGTTTTAGGAGAGAGAACTGAATGATCTTAAAAGGAAATCTCCTTCAGACCTCTGGAAAGAAGATCTAGCAGCCTTTGTTGAAGAGCTTGAAGTATGTTTAATTTATATATATATATTTCTAAAACATGAAATTCACATTAATTTAATTAAAACACTAATAAAATTATTAAAATTTAAGAAAAATAATTTTAAAATACAGCATTTTGAATCAAAAGTAGATACATTTCATAATATAATGGTAACTGAGAAATCAGTAATGGATATCTGTGTTCCTGGTAGTGTTTCTCAGAGATTGTTTCTTGCATCTATCCAGTTTAATATTTTTTCCAAGTCAGTGATGTTAAAAGAAAAATAACCAGGAGAAAATTAGTTTTCAGATGACATGAAAACCTGTGAGTAGTAACTGCTAATGGTAGTAGTTACAGTAGTTCTACGTGATCTAATTTTTTGTGAGGCAGTAAATATTGCCAAATTCAAAACAGTACATTCAGGAATGAAGTGTGCAGGCTATAAATACTATATGAGGAGCCCTTAGTTTGCCTCATCAGTAATTCTGGAAAAAAGATAAAGTCTCTTTGGTGAATAACCTCTTGAACCTCTGTTTTCTATGTTGTCTGAAAAGGGCTGGTTTCCATGTTGTTCAAAAGGGCAATCTTTTGAAGTGACAAACTTCAAAACTTAATTTTTAAGTTAAATGCTGAAATAATGGAAATTTACAACAGTACCAGACACATACTTGGAAAATAGAAACTTGATAGAGGAAAAATTTTTCAGTCTAACAGTGTCCAAAATTTGTATTTATCCTTGAATAAAAGCATAGTTTTTAACTCTACAGGGTAATGAATTTACCAAAATTAGGTGGCCACTGTTCCAGAACTGAAAATTGTGTTCCAATTCAAGTGAGAATTAAGGGGAGCCTTATGCTTCATGTAAAAATGAGCTGAATCTTAAATAATCATCACATTCCACTTTGTCCTCATTAAAAAAAATAATGTGTTTCCCCCCTCCTGCCTCCCCTTGTTTGTTAGAAAGTAGAAGCACAGGAAAGAGAAGACGTTCTGGCTGGCATGGTTGGCAAACCAATAAAAGGCAAAGTTGGTAAACCCAAGATGAAGAAACTCCAGCTGGAGGAGACCATGCCATCACCGTTTGGCAGAAGAATAGTTCCACAGATTACATCTGCCATGAAAGCTGATGCCAGCAGGAAATTGCTGAAAAAGAAAAAGGTAAACCAAAGTGACTGCTACGGTTTAATTATTTATTATTTAACTGGTGTATTTTTCTACTCCCGTAGCATAAATCCAAATCACCAGATTGTCCCTGCTGCTGTATTTGTACTGTTCTGCTGACCTAATGCATAAGAAATTTGTGCTGGATTTCTTTTACATTTGCAAACCTCTTGAGACTGCTTATTGTTCAGGTGTTTTTATTGAGATACTTCTTTCCAAGACTATTCAACAGATGTCAGTATACTAGTCTACATTCATTTATTATCATCTGCAAAACTGTTCCAGTTCAACCTTGAAATATAAAGGTGCAAATTATTCTATTTTGTAATTTTAGGGTGAAACTGATTCTCTAGCAATAAAAATGGAATTTGATGAAGAGTTTGGTGGTGTGCCAGCTGAGGGTGGTGGGGATGACTCACTGAATGCATCAGCTGCAGCAGCTAAAACCCCTAAACCCAAGAGGGAGAAGAAGGAGCCTGGTAAGACCCTTGCACAGCCATGCTTAACCTTAGTTGTGTATTTACTGGGCATGAAATGCATTTTTAACACAGTGTGAGAAGGGAAATACAGCACAATAATCACTATTTCATCAGGTTTTCTTCCCTAAAAACAAATATTTGAAAGTACTCTGCTGAAATTTCTTTGTGTAAGCTACTTTCCTGGGGGTGATGGATCTTACATTTTCTGTATTTGAATTTTTGAGGGAGGAGGTCTAAATCTTCAATTTAGTGTATAGAAAAATGGATTATTTTTGCATAATGAGGCTAATTCTTTGCAAACTGAAATGTCTGGTTTGTGTGCTCTCAGATATTGAAGGACAGGGCAGTCACCTTCAGCCCCTCAGTCTGAGTAATGGTATAGATTGTAGAACTTGATTAAATAAATGCATTTTTCTGTTGACATATTCAGTCATCCTGACTTTCAGAAAGTTATGGGTGCTATTACCTGGCAGACAACCAACATTCACTTCCCCATTTCCTCTGCTACTGGGAATTTATTTTTGCTCTTTGAGAAATACACAGTAACAGGGAGGCAGCAACAAAAAAAGAAAGCTGGAAACAGAAGAGAAGGTTTAAGTATTGAGGGGGTTTATTTTTTCAGAAAAAAAGAAAAAGGAAAAAAAGTGGTTGCACAAATAATTATTCTGAGATAAAATCTGGTTTTAATTATTCAGGGGATTATCCAACCTGAATAGATTCAGTGAGTACAGTTATGACTGACTTGTGTACGTGCAGCTCAAATCTCCCAGAGCTGGTGTTGAGCCAGGGCAAATTAGCCCAGCTTGACCTGAGCCTGCCCTGCAATTGGCTGACCACTTTTTTACCCCCCCACAGTAGGATATCCTCTGCTTCCCATGTCTGTTGTATTTTTCCAATAACTGTTTCTGATCATGTTCCCTGAATAATGAAAAACTGCGCATTCTTTTCCTGGAAAACTCTATCAACCTTTAAAGAAACACAAGTTTGATGGCAAAGGAGATAAAACTAGAGACTTTATGTTTTTCAGTCATAAAACAAATTTCTTTGGCAGCAGCCGGTCAGGTTCTGTGTGAAATAATTTCATGTTAAATCTTCTTCAGGGAGGAGAATAAAATTTACAGCGTTTAAAGGAGAACTTTTTAAGATTAATGTTTATGCTAAACTTGTAAACAATTAGAAAAGATTAAAATCTTTCTTAACCTGACTGTAGTAAATGCTTTGACTTTTGGCAGGTGCCAGAGTAAGAAGGACACCATCATCTACAAAATCCAGTGCAAAAAAAGTGAAGAAACGAAACCCATGGTCAGATGATGAATCCAAGTCTGAAAGTGATTTAGAAGAAAATGAGCCTGTGATTATTCCAAGAGACTCTCTGCTTAGGAGAGCTGCAGGTAGCCAAGGTTTTGTGAATTGTGTATTGTGACTGAAAGTTTCAACTACAAACCCACATTTTCCTTTGACCATAGCCTTCCTTTAGGACTTTATTTCCTACAGATAGCTTGCATCACATTTTCTTCACTGTGTGAGGAATACTTTTAAGATCAAGATCAAGAATTTGTTATGAAAGATTTTGTAACTTGGGTTAGAAATCTTGTCCCCTATTCTAAACACTAGAACAGAAATTACTCACAAAACTAGTGAATTGTACAAGAAACAGACAAGACATAATTCTCACAAATGAAAAAATTAATACAATTATACTTCCAAATGAGGCCTAAAAGACAAGAAAAAATTATCAGAAAATTCTGAATGCTCCATGAAAACCAAGACTGAAAGTGTGGAAAATGTATAAGTATTTGATGGTTTAAAACCCCCCCACAGAGCTTCTGGAAAATTAGGAAGAATGTTCAAATGGTGGATTCAAGAAAACTTTAATTGTGAGTGAAGGGTTCTCATTCCTTAAAAGTACTGATGCACAATGTCTCCATAGTGCCCTTAGCTGAAGGTGTCTGAGCAAGCCACAAGAGGTGTTGGACAGCTGTTTGCTAACTTCTAAATTATTCTTTATTCTTTTCAGCCCTTTATTCTTCCAGGCTGAAACAAATTTATTATCCACCACTCTTCTGTCTTGTGTACTCTGAGGCAGGGATTGTTTGCTGATTTCCACTTCGATTTGTATATATATCTGTATTATATAACATAAACAACTCTCCTGAATTGTGTACATGTGTGATTTTCTCAGCTGAGAGGCCCAAGTACACTTTTGACTTCTCAGAAGAAGAAGATGATGCCGACGACGATGATGATGCCAACAACAACAACGATTTGGATGAGCTCAAAGTAAAAGCCTCTCCGGTTACAAATGACAGAGAGGATGAGTTCGTTCCCTCAGACAGTTTAGAAAAAGATGAGTATGACTTCTCCCCAGCCAAATCAAAGCCATCTCCAGAGTAAGTATTGTAACTCAGCAGGATTTCTTTATTAATAATTTTTTCAATGCAGAAGTGTCTGAACAAAACTGGGAAACATCAGCCTGTTATTGCTCTGCATGCACTGTGAAAAATAAAATGTGGAGGAATTCAAGTATATGTTATCTCAGCCTTGCAACTGACCTATGCAGGGGTGACTCATGATTTAAAAGAATAATATAATAATACATAAAAATAGTTATGATACACTGTCTGTAATATCATCTGTTAAACTACATTTTTAAAGATCCTCTGTTTTCTGTCTTGTGCCAGTCTGCTATAGAGAACTATTAAAAAAAATGTAATTCTGTTAATTTTAAATGCCCGGAGTTCTTGACTGGATGTCAGTTTTAGGGGTTTGACTGCTGCAAGCAGATACAAAAATGCTGGAAACGTTAAAACAGGATTTAAATTTTGCATGGACATTATGATATCCACATACTTCAGTATGTGCTTAATGTAACACATATTATTCCCTCTTTTTTTTTACTTGTAAGTAGAAAAACATCTCAAACGAAGAAAAATCAAGATTTTGGGAACATCTTCTCTTTTCCATCTTACTCTCAGAAGACAGATGATGGTGAGATGTTTTCATAGCTCTGTTTAATTTTTATAGCCACTATTACTGGGATATTTTGGGGAGTGGTACACACCAACTACACACAGTAGTTACAGGAGAAGGATGTCCACATCCTCCCCCTTTGTAAAGGGGAAAAGTGAAGGAAGTTCTGATCTTTAGAGGAGCAAAGCTTATATCATGGATCAGGAAGTCAGAGTACATCCATAGCTGTAGCATCACAAACACTTAATTGAGACTAGTTTTTACTGTAATTAATATAGATGTAATTAATATATGCTGTGAATGGATCTTATTCTAAATGTACTCTGTGATTGTAGATACAACAAAATTGGACAGTGATGATGAGGATTCTGCTCCTGTTTTCTCATCATCTTTTGCCCCAAAACAAACAGAGAAAATTCCAAGTAAAACAGTAGCTGCTAAAAAGGGTACGTATAGAATTGGCCTGGAAGCCAATCCTTTTATTTGAAAGTCATCATCTTCACCTTTGCATTGTCTCTGTAGTCTTCAAAGTGGGAACTGCTTCCATTTATTTTGAACTCCATGAAATTCAGCAATAGAGTATGAACTTTCTCCAGCTCCTTTATAATGTTTTTTTCCACTGGCTACTTTGTAGTGCCAGAACTTGATACCTTCCACATCCAGAGGTGGTGTTCAGCACTCAATCAGTTTAACTAACGGGAGGTTTTTAGCTTCAGGGGATAAGTGAAGTGGAGCATGACACCAGGAGGTGTGGAATATCCCTTGGGTCAGTGGGAGGCAGCTGTCCCCTCACAACTCCTTGTGCACCCCCAGCCCCTCGCTGGTGTGGTGGTGTGAGAAACAGAAAAGGCCTCGACTCTGTGGCAACAGCAACAAAAAATCCCTGCATTGTCAACATCATCTCCAGCCCAAATACAAAACACAGTCCCA
The DNA here is from genome assembly GCA_013400175.1 of Phainopepla nitens. NCBI lineage: Eukaryota > Metazoa > Chordata > Aves > Passeriformes > Bombycillidae > Phainopepla > Phainopepla nitens. The sequence continues at coordinate 97,466 of VXBQ01003979.1, forward strand.
TAGCACCTACAGTGAAGAGAACGAACTCTGTCCCAGCCAAAACCAGCATAGAAAGCTATCACTTTTTCCTCTTGACAGAGGATGAGAGACTCTCCTCAGACTTCAGTGGTATAAATTCTTTCAGTTATTAGTCAGCTTTTAGAGCTGTCATCTTGCAGAATTTTTTCCCTTTGATACTGTGGCCTTTGTTTTTTAAAAATTCTTTTGACCAACTTGCAGCTGAAATTAATATATTAATTCTGTAAAAAAAAGGTATCTCAAGGAGATTGCAGCCAGTTACAATAGTTAACTGCTTAAAAATGAGGAAAAAAATTTCTTGTTTTCTATATTAGGCACCAATGAACTGCAGCATCTTTTCACCCTTTCCCCCATTGCCTCCCTATTTTTAATCTATTTCTTGATGCATTGTGTCCACTCTAATCTGCTAACAGTTCAAATCAGTGAATGCCTGAATACTTCTCAAACACTTCCAGTTGCTGGTAGAGTTCTGTAATACAGGAAATAAAGGTTGTATACAGAAATAGCTGATCTCTAATAGAGTAGTTTTTTATATTGAATTTCTATACTGCAGCAAATGCAAGAGAGAACCCTGTATGCAGTATCCAGGCATAAAGGCAATTCAACATTCAGTCTTTATCCCTCTCTTTTTTTTGAGGGTGTCGATGTGGTGAGTTGTCATTAGCCTAACTTGAAACCCTAAAATACAGCTGTGATCTGTTTCTGAGTTTCTAATTAACCTATACACACACAAAATGGGTATAAACAGGCTCTCTTTCAAGCAAGAGTTAAATTTTTGCCTTCAGAGTAGTCTTAAGGGTACTCTGCTTCCCAGTGCATAGCAACATGACAGGTTGCTTTCACCAGTTTTCATCTCTTCTCTCCTTTTCTGCCCAGATCAGACATGACCACAGTTTCATGATCCCAGCTGGACAGTCCAGTGATAACCCAGCAGGTTTAGTTCATTGGTCATCCGGTTACCCTTTTTGTAGTCTCTTTGATTCCAAGTCCATCTTCATGGGCTTGGCAGCAGCCTCTTTAGAACCCGTTTTCTGGTAATGTAATATTCCAGCCACTCACCCTCACACTGGGAGTGCTTATTGTGTGTGGCTGAAACGATTGCTCCAGAGTTGTTTGATTCTCTGTGACTTCAGACTCCGATCAATTTGGGATGAGATCTCTTGACCTCTGCTGTTCACTGCAGAGGATCAAGAGACAGCTGAGCTTTTCCATAAATATTTGAGCTGTCTTTGCTTTTAGAGCTTTATAGTAAAGCCTAAGGGAAATTTGAAAAGCAGGCTTACTCTTGACAAGCAGCTACTCAGCTTGAACAGCCTTGAACAGCCCAGCTGCTGAGATTCTAGCTGTGAGGTGTACTCTTTGCATCACCTGTGGGACTGATACCATACCTGCCAAAAACTTGGGATTCTTGAGAGCCTGTGTACATTGGTTGTGCTGCACACTGTTTTCTGTCATGCTACCTCGTGGAGAGCTTGGCTGAGCTGCTTTGCCATCAAGTTATTCTCAGGAGATCCTTCACACTTGTGCAGCCACTAGGGGTGTGAGTTAAAGTAGCGGATGAGAATCCCCCTGCATTTAGTACAGAGGGAAGTCAGTGTTTTGGACACTGTTTTTTCAGCCACCAGATAACAGCTGACAGGTTTGCTGTCTCTTGGACAGACTTCACAGGAGTTACCCAGTGATATCAGGGTCCGTTTCCAGGGAAGAACAAACCCAGTGTCTGTGGCAGTGTGTCGTACCTCTCTTTCTGCAGTTCAGGGCATCATAACCAAAACACTTGTGGAGACACTCTCTTGTTCTCCAAACACATTCCCCTTGTGATCCCATGAATGAAATTTGAGTATCCATTCTTGGTATCTGGAGTGTACATGTGTCTGAAGCATCTGTGGCTGATAGAGGGTAGGTCAGGTGTGTATCTGAGCTTTCTGCAAGACTCACTCATCTGTAAGCCTACAGAACACATGATCTGATGATCTTAAGGGTCTTCTCTGACCTAAGTGATTCTGTGATTCTATCCCTTGACACCCACTGTGGGAACATTCCAGTGACCATCTTTTAAAGACAGCCAATTAGTTGTGTAGCACTGATTGAAATTTTCCAGGAAATGCAGAATGTTCCCTTCCTCTCCTTTCTGCATTTTCTGAAGTTTCTTTTCACTGAGATTGACAGAAAGCAATGTCACAGAGACAGAGGCACTGTCTCCCTAACACCTGCAGTAATCCTTGGGAAAGCTGTCCCGCAGTCATGCCACCCTGAAGGCAAAAATGTCACAAAGCAGCTGGATTTGTAAACACTGTAATGTATCCAGAGACAGTCAAAGTATCCAACCTGGAGGGCTTCTGTTGCTGCTCTAGCTACTTTGTAACCTGCTTTGTACTCAAAAAGATGAAACAGTATTTGGCCAAGGATACTGGAATTTACTGGGTGCACCAATCCTTCTCAGAGCAGGACACAGGAAACCTCCTGTTTATTCCACACAGTTCTAGCATAAAAGCTGAAGTACATTTTCCCCAAGTGCAGAAGTCACTCATCTTGTTTTAATGTCTGCCATTTGTGCTGTAATTGGAGTATCTAGTATAATTTAATTAATGTCCAACCAATATTTGAGTTTATTTGGTATCTTTTAACTTCCAACAGCAAAACTAGATGCACCCCCCAAGCCTAAAAGAGCTCCCAAGGCCAAGAAGGTGGAAACTGTGAACTCTGATTCAGATTCAGAATTCGGCATTCCAAAGAAGACGGCAGCACCCAAAGGTAGGAGTCACACCTGGGCTCTCTGGAGCACAGGGCTCACAGTTATTGTAAGAACCACGCTGAGTTGTGGGTACACTGATCACTGGTGGATTACTCAGCCTTTCCTGTGACAAACACAGTGTATTGACTCCTTGGCAAACAATGTGTGGACTTTTTATCTGACCTTCACTGTTGGGAATGCATTGAATAGCTGCACTCTCCACTCACCCTCTTCCGTTCTACTGGATACTACTCATTTTCTTTGATCTCAGCTCTTTCCAAGCCAGTAAAATTCTGGTAGTAATTCTAGTAAGCAGCACTTTCTGGGTTTTAAGCCCATTTTTTGGTATCCCAGTTCTCGAGTCCCCACAGCACCGCACAGCAAGAAGTATCATTGGAGAGGTCTGTAAAGGATGCACCAGTGCTGATGGTTGAGGTTAAAAGTAAATTTACTAAAGAGTAATGGTGAATGAATGCTGTGTAACCAGTGCAGAAGGTGGCCAAGGACTTGCAGTTCTTCAGCAGTGTAGAAGTTGCCTGATCTCATAAAGTTTCTCCCTGTCTTGAACTGACAGCTCAGGACGAATGGTGACTGTAGAAGAAGTAGAGAAGTTTTAAAACTGAGAAAATAAAACATACTTTATTATACTGCTGTTGTGAAGAAGCTTGAGTAGTAAACTGGTTTTGAACTTAATATGTAGACATACTAAAGTAACTTCACTTGGGGGTTTTATAGTTTGATGAAGTCTGGGTTTATTAAAAAAAAAAAAAACAAAACCAAAACTAAGACAAAGTTAACTTGTAATCTCTGACTTAGGAAAAGGCAGAGGGGCAAAGAAAAGGAAAGCATCTGGTTCAGAAAATGAAGGCGAATACAACCCTGGGAAGAAAACACCCAAGTCCACACCAAGCAAGGTCAGTTCCATCTATGCTGAATTCTCCTTGTAAAAAGACCCTCATGGATTACTTTACATAAAAGTTCTTATTGTAAGTTCCTAATATGGTAATGGAGGCTGAGGTGGCATTAGCAACTGGATGCTAGAGAGGTTTTTTTTTTTAATTTTGAATATTAAAATGGAAAATGTACAAAGCATCACAACTGATTTGTCCTTTCTTTTCTCAAGAAATCCAAGAAGGCAGCTTTTGACCAGGATTCTGATGTGGAAATCTTCCAGTCAGGCTTTGCCTCCGAAACTGCCCCAAAGCCACGGACAGGCCGGGCTAGGAAAGAAGTGAAATATTTTGCAGAGTCTGATGAAGATGATGATTTTGATATGTTTAATTAAGTGCCCAAAGAGCACAAAAATGTTTTCCAACAAGTATCTTGTGTTGTCCTTTTGTCCCCTCTGTTGCAAACTTTTGTACATTTGACTTATTTTATGTGATAATGTAATTGATGGTTTTTATTATTGTGTGTAGGCATTTTAACATTTTGTTCTTACACCTACAGTTTTATGCTCTTTTTTACTCATTGAAATGTCATGTATTTGTCTGACTGGCTTGTAGAGATGTTCTAGACAGCTGTGCTAAAGCACATTTTAATTGTCATGGTTGCAAACAGCAAACCTGCTTTTTGAAATGAAGTTTAAACATTAAAAAATGGAAAACTACCATGTGTATGTGTGTGTGTGGAAAATTTGGGCTAGAGGGACTACTTCTACACAATTTTTAAAATAAATATATTTTATTCTTTGCCAGGAGACTCCATGGAAAAAGGTAAACAGTATATGAACATAGAAAGCATTGTTAAACAATCTCAATGTACAAACAGAGCCAGTGAAAGTACATCACAGACTTGCTAGAATATATAAAAAAAAAAAAATTCCACTAGTGCTTTAAATGAAACCTAAGAAACTGACACTTTAAATCTGTTAACCATTCTACCACAGTTTTCACTCTGCTTCATGGTGATTTAACAAGGCCAAGAAGGCAGATTCTCTCCTTGTGTTTCTGGAAGTCCTAGCTGTACTTCCTTAGCACCTGGAAGGCTGGAAAGCCCAGCTGATTCCTGGCAGTTGATTCTTAAGGAAATACCCTGGACTCAGCGATTCAAAAGCTGTAAGTGAGTCTGCTGGTTATCATCCCATGAAGTTTCCCTAATGGCTTGTGAACAAGTAAACAAAAACATGGTAACACTGAAAAGTGTTTCTGCCTTGGAGGCTATAGCATTGCTGTCGAAATGGAGCAGGTAATTGTGGAGCTAGGTCACCAGCCAGCTAAGAAACCACTTCTTTAAACTTTAAAGTGACATTAACAGTGGAACAAATGACATCTGAATAACTGATCTGGCAGTTACTGCTGATACTGATACCTCTTCTGCTGGGGCAGTGACGTTTTGTATACTTTTTACAAGGAAGGAGATGCAAACTGAGGGCAGCAAGGACAAGTTTTCATATTTCAACTAAATCAGACGGTCCTTTCAACTTCCTTCTCTGGATGTGTACAGTAGTCCATGTCCTGTGGTTGGTGTCTTGATCGTTTTAGGTATGAGAGACAAAAGGAAAGCACCAAACATCCAGTATGGAGAGTACAGCCATACATTTGTATGTACAAAGTCATCAGAAATGCAACCAGAATTTGAAGACTGAGATCTGTCTTGTCACCATGCAATATTGAGTGTTCAGAGAAGAAAACAGAAGCTTAACTATTTTTTTTGCATGAAATGGCTGATTTAGAGTTTCAAAAGTTTGCATTTTCTAGTTTTAAGAGTTTAAACAGCAAGGAGTATATATCGATACATATGAAAATTTCTTGGTCCTTGTTGAGTTTATCTATATATATATACATATATAGATATATATTAAGTCCAGAAACTAAGCAGCAGTAAAAATGGTTTTCTTGCTTTTCATCCCTGTACATAAGGTATTAGGAATGTCTGAAGTAGCTGGAAAATGTCTTAGTCCACCATAGGGGATTGACTGACACTGCTGTTATCCACTGAACTAGGTGAGATACTGGGACTGTGTTCTGCAGTATTTCCATTTGAGGTTGGTGTCAGTGGTTCATGTCCTTCAGAGTTCTCCAGCATTTCCTGAATAAGAGGTGGCATGGATCCAGGAATTTCCATTTTCAATGTAATGACACGTTCTGCACCTTTAAAAAGAAAACACAAAATCCTTCCCATGAGCATGATTCATACAATTTCCTTTCTGTTAGCATTACAGGAGTAAATTCAGGGTGTATTTTGTTAATAGATTTGGTGTCTCCTTCTATACTTCTGGCACACAAAGGTGTGTGAGTGAACTGCTTCATGCGGTTCAAGAAGGAGTTAGATGAGTGCTCCTTAACAAATCAAACCTATGATATAACAACTGATATTTCAATACAGGTAAACTGGATGAGCTGCCCATTTTTAAAGAAGGTCCCAAAATGGCATTAAATTATACTGAAAAATTAAATTAGGTTGTGATCATGTAGATGTCTTTATAACCTGGAATAACATTTGGTCTTTATTCTGTACTGGTTCTGCAAAGAATGACAAAAAAATCTGTCTATGATAAATAGGTGAGGCAAACCCTGCAAGAGAACTGCACTGATCTAAGTCAAAATGCTTCCTTCCCACTGAGAAAACTGTGAAATAAGATGCAGAATTTAACAATTACTTTGTAAAAGAATACATTGAGGCAAAAAGGTACTTTTTTTGGGGAAAGCTGCCTTCTGTATTCTTCAGGCATCTTGCCTCGTGCTAATGAGGTACCAAAGTGTGCAGGAGCCCTGAGCACTGCTCAGCTCTGCCTTGGCTGAGGCTGAGTTGGGCTCCTGACACGTAACAGGCATTTGTCTGCAGAGGGGGCTCTGCAGGTAAGTGCACACAGGATTAAACAAAATTACTGCATCAAGCCTGACACTCAGACTGGGAGCCCCCAACAACTGGTTTAGGGAGGAAAAAAAGCCCAGCACAAAGTCTGGGTGTGTGGTCAGCAGGCAGGGTCACAGCACAGACAGAAACTGGATGCAGTGGAAGAGGAACCTGTGCTTTTTAAACAACAAGAAGGGAAAAAACAGAAAAAGAAAATAGTTTGGTTATTGAAGAACCATTCCGAAAGAGTGATCCTTTGGAAATGCTCTGCTTATCCATGCTGCTGCAGTGGACATGCTGGAGAGAGCACTACTCACTCCAGGCTGGAAGGGACTATTTAAGTGTTTATGCCTTACATAAGCAGCATCCAAAAAATCATCTACAAAGGCAATGATTGACTTTCCAAGTGAATGTTGATTTAAAAGTCTCTTAAATAACTGTAATGGGAAAAATATTAATGCAGAATGATGCTGAGAACTTCTCTGAAAACCAACTGTTGTCAGAGGTGTGCTAATGAACTCAATTTGGCCATGTTGAACACCTTTCCACTGTCATGTCTGGTGCAGTGAAGTGTTTGTGTGGTCATTCAATGCAAAGCCAGAGAAATTCTTCAGGTTTTGCAAACTTCCAATTTAATCAGGGCATAAGAGAACTCAGAAGATGAGAAGAACTCAGAACTGTCTTGCTTCAGTCCCACCAACACTTCACCCTTCACTTACAATACCTCCAATGCCAAAGGAGACACTCTCAGTGTTTCAGATTCACGCTTGCTTTGGTGTTTGCTTTCAGAGATCAGGTACCATCCAAAGTCATTATCGTCTAATGTACATCTTTTCAAACGAAACTCAAGACATCCCCACCCCTTCAGGACACCACCATCCTTTGGTATGATTTAGTTCTACTATGAAACATTAATGATAAAGTTAAATACTTATGCCAGAATGAAAAGAAGCCTTTCTTGTGAATAGAATATAACAAGTTGTGTTCTTGATGAACGGGAAGGCTCTGGTAAAGAAGGAGGGAAGTGGAAATGGATTTCCCGCAAGTACAAGAAGTGGAACAAAAGGGCTCCCCTAAATGCTTTTATAGCTCAATACTGCTCTTAAGTTTATTTTGTAGATTCAGTTGGATGAAGCTTGTTTTACTTGAGGGTAAACTGCAAGCTTTAGATAACCTGGTAAGTGGTTCCTTTTTAGGATACTTTTGCTTCCAGCTCTAGTGTTTCCCTTCCAAGTTACTTCTTTTGGTTCTAATCAATCCAATTAAATTGCTCACTTCTTTTTATAAAGATAGCTGTAACTTAATCTTTTAACTTGGGTTTGTATTGTTTGAAGAACAGCAGTTAAGGTTTAAATTTAAAACAAGTGTATTTAGTTGAGTGAATTAACTACTGGGGTTTTTTCCCCCAAATCTTCTCCCAAACTATGTCAAATGAAATCAGTCATCTTCCCAAATGCAAAGATCCAACCTACACAGGTTGGATACCAATACATACAAGCTCGTGTGCTTGATCATCTATCAGGGGTAGCAAATCTGTTGCTGAGTAAGCAGAGTAAGAAGGTGAAACTGCATCAGCCACCATAAGAATAAGAATTGTTGCACTTTAGACTCTCTGTTTTCAGGCTGGTACATCGGGGAACCTGTTCTGATCAAATGAAAGCATTCAGCTACACCTGTGCTTTAGAGAATGTGTGACAGGGCTTAGACTATGAATTGCATAGGAGCAATCCAGCACATACACAACTGCATAAAATGTTAAAACTGATCCGTGTTTAGGTATGGTTAGTTTGGATTAGAGGGGCTGAATCTCCAAAATGCTGGATCGATTCAGTTCTAAATCCCCAATACCTCAGACCACAGTTTAGGGGAATTTTGGTTGCACAAGTGTTTTCTGCAGTCTGTAACCAGACTGTTTTTTAAAAGCCATCGGTGATACAAAGCCCATGTTGTTCTGAACCCCCTTGTAAACATTAACAAAGTTTTTATCTTGTCCTAAAATGACTAACAAAGACTTCATGCTAATGATTTGCTAAACCACTTGCACCTACATGTTTTTCACTGTCACTTGCATGGAGAATGGAGCACCATGCATGTTTAAAGCAAAACCAATTTCAAGGCAGGAATTACGTAAAGAAGCTGGGAAGGATAAAGTCACAAGGACTTTTCTTAGAAGTGTTAAATAAATAATAGCCCAGGTGTCTAGGCCAGTTCCTCTCAAATCAACACTGCCACTCCTGCTGAGTCATTGGGAGAAGCTGTACCTTTTGCACTGATGCTACGAAGATCCGTGATTTTCATTAAGATCTTTGGGAACATATGAGGCTTGTTGGGTCGTCTCTTTCGGATATAAATTTTCAGTGCTTCAAGCAAGGGTTCCTGAAGCTTATCCACTTTCATTGGTTCTTCAAGGTCCTGGCGATCTGTAGGAAAGTACCACATCAGTCATACGATTTTAAATATTTATTTTTAAAAATAAACTCCAAATCACAAAATCTCCTCTATGTTCTTGATTAGAACTCTTGAATTTCATTCCCTGCTAAACAATGCACGCTCTGTAGTGAATGTTCCATAGGAGGAGGATAAACCACGGCTTTCTGAAACTTGGATTAGTTTTTTTTTCCTTGGTGACTGGAAAGTTTTGTCATTTGGGTGGTCAAGAATTGCCAGTTTGCTCTTGCACCTCCCTCTCTAAGGGGAAAACACCCTGCTGCAAACAGTATTTTGGAATTCATTTTATATGTGTCACTGATAGGCCACCCAGGTACTCACAGAGGCTACAGCTATTTTTTTGTTACCACTACTACAGTGAAGTGAGTTACCATCAGGAATCAGCAGATGGCAGTGCTGGCTTGAGTGACAACAAATGCCACCCCTCTGCACCAGGACACACCAGTCACATTATCAATGACATCTATGAGCCCATCAATGCTTTTAATGGGTTAGGGTTAGAGACGCATAAAACCTGAATGATTTTGTACTAATGGGCCACTTCCAACAAATACTGACTCTGGTGTTTCAAACACTCACTAGTAGCACCCCAGTTTGTGTTTCAACACAATGGCCCTGCTAAAAAAGGTGTGTTTCTATTGCTAATCCAGATTTTAGCCAAGGAGAGAGACCAAGTGATTAAACCAACAGAAATTTACAGATTATTTTGGAATTTATCTGAGACTTCACTTTTTGTATTCTAAGCCTACGATTTTAATTGACAATCACCCTTTCAAGTTCCCTTCAGCTCCAGTTTGGAAGTATAACACATTTTTTTGCTAAAGGAAGTTATCACAATGGCTTCCATGTGACTGAAACCAGTGCAGATGCACACAATTATATTTATGAGGAAAAGCTGTGTAATTGGGCAGCTTTCTGTAAGAAAGCTCATTCATGCAGGTACCCATTCACTGCTTAGCAAAAAATGCAGCAGGACCTGATTCTCCAGAGGTCCCTTCCAACTCCAACCATTCTGTGAGGTATCTCAATGCCCTTTGTCAGACAAACAATAGGACTGGTTGCTTGACAAAATGATTCCAGTAATTTTTTTCACATTATCAATAACAAAACCAGTAACCTATCCCCAGTGGAAAACAAACCTTTAGCATTAAGTAGCTTATACAAAACATATAATAATGTTACAAATACATACATATATACATATATATATAAATATATATATATGTTCAAGTAAAGGAAAGCAAAACAAGTAAAACATAAATGAAGACATTATGGTGTCTGTCCTTTTGAAATGCATTAGAGTTCCTGCTGTACAATACCTCCACAGATGAGGCAGATGGCACTAAGGAGACCTGTTTCTGTATCATCCATTTCCAAAGGCAGGAGCTGGTTGGCAAATGTGAACACGAGATCAGTCAGCGGGCCAAATCCGGCATTGTGCATCTGAGTTCGGTTTAGGGTAAGGCCATCTGAAAAGGTCATGGTGTCTTGTTCTGGTGTGTATCTTGTGCAAATTCTAAGGATCTGTGGAAAAAAAAAAAAAGAAAAATAGAATATGAAGAATTTAATCCATGAGAGGTTTGTTGCATTTTCTCGGAGTGGCGAGTGACTCCATGGAACTTCAGTACTTGGCCACGTCAGAACAATCTGAAAACAAACTCCAGTTTGTGCAATTCTAGCAGTATAAAAACTCTCAGGTACAACATAAATATGCTCTATTGACTAGGTGTATTCCCTGTAACACAAACCTAAGAACAGAAATTTCCCCCTACTTATGAAATAATCCAAACTTTGGAGCAACTCTCACTCCTTAGGTCACCAATATTACAGTGATATCCACAAAAACAGGTCTTTCATTAGTCTGCCACCTGCACCTAACTATAAAATGGAACTGACCTGATAAACTGCTGATCTGATCCAACAAGATCCTGAAAGCATCTCACCTCCTCCAACAAAGGCATATCTCACTGATTTTGGGGGTCACTTTTGAACAGCAGCACTTCCCTGGGTTGTGTCTTTGACAAGGACAATGCTGATCTGCAAAACCTTGTGGGAGTGAGTGTGGACAGCTATGAGCTGCTGAAGAGGCAGAATTTTGGGCTGCCTTCCCCTCTTCTGCAAGAGCAGACAGGCAAACACTGTTATGAGGACAAAGCCCTCCATTTCCCCAGCAGCTGCAGGTAGGGTCCCCTTGGAGCACTGCTGGCCTTGTCAGCCTGGCAGTTCGCACCCAGAGGAATATCAAACTTTGCACCTCCAAGTGGCAGCCTGGCCAGTGGTCTGAGGAGCTGGCCCAGCTTTTCCTCTTTTATGGTGGTTGTTCCTCGCGTGTGCTGTAACACCAAACCTCCCCACCCGCCTGCTGGCTCCCAGCCTTCCTGCAGACTCTGGCTCTTCCCCCCCGGAGCCCCAGCGGTGGCAGAGCCTGGCACAGAGCTGCCGGCAGCGTCGCTCGTTCCTGCGCACGCCCAGGCAGCGTTGGCTTTGGCAAGTTCACTTGTGTGCCGACAGCCACCCAGTGCTGACCCCGGACGAAAGAGCCTGCGAGGGGAGGACGGGGATTCACACCTCCAACTGGACAGGGAGGAATGCAAACCGCATGAATAAAACACTGAGGATGCTCTGCATTTTGTTATGAAACGCCTCTGGGCAAGGGCAGCGTCAGGAGCTCTGTCACAGCGGAGGTGGCAGAGAGAGGGAGCGTGCGTGTGAACGCTCCCGCCTCTCGGAGCACGGCCGGCATGCGGCCCATGATCGACTCTTCGTGGCACGGGATCGTTTGTGCAGCTGCAATTCATGAGCACGGCCTTAAGGACCAAATAAAGAGACGTCCGTCATGTTGACAAATTTCTGTTCCATATAGCAATGCTTAACGTTTAAAATAATCAGAGGTGGGAGAGGGCTTATGCCGAAACTAAACTGAACTAAAACCCTGCCCAAGTCAGGCTGATTAGCTGAGCTAAGAATACAGCTGTGTTTTTTCAGGGCTTGACTGTATTTATTTCCCATCCTACTTGGTTTTAAAGATACAACAGAAAAGATTTACATGAATATAAGAGAGCACTGGGAGAATTTAATTACTCCTATAGCTGCTGAGGCTCTGAGTCAGAGGCCCCAGCACATGGCAGCTGACCAGTCTGGGCTTGGCACTTTCAGCTGCCTGGCAACACTGCTCCAAATAAGCAGGAAGGAGAATGAGGAGAACACGGTCTGTAGGACAGCTATAGGGAAGATTTTATTTCTCTTCTTCAGTTCCTTGGTAAGAGACTTAATAGGGTGTATTTCTGCAGATGGGTCTTCAGCTATTTCCTATCTCAGCAATAATCTTATCTCACATTCTGGGTATACACTGAAACACTGAAACTTTAAGTGGTTGGACAGGCATGTTTGACATTGTTGCCTTCCCCCCGAATTAGACCAAGTTCTTGAAATTATTAAATCAATGACCAAGAGAGGCACAAATACAAACACACAGCACATTAATTCCTCAGTGACCACAAATTCCCCAAATATATGTCTTCTTAAAAGGCTGCTGGTTGCTAGGATTTATGTAGTAGCCAATGTATTGTTCAGGATCATTAGAAAAAATTAACATTATAAAGCACAACACCATGTCAGTAAGAGGTGGCATCTTTACCACGTTCGAACTGCCAGTAACCACTGGCCGTGCTCGGCCCTGAAGTTCACACTGGGCTGCTCTTTTAAATGATTAAAAGATTCTACAGAAAGGAGAAGAAACACGGAGAATATCTGGTGCTCAAGAAAACAAAGGTTCAAAAGCTACATATTTACTGTAACACCCCAGAGCTGCTTGGTTCACTTTTCTAACGGCAAGCAGGAGGAACTGGAGTGCTGCTCCTCCCACCTGGGGCCTGCACAGACCTCAGTAGCTGCCTTCCAGTAAGGGTGCACGGCTGAAGAGGATCAGGTGTCCAGCTTTGGGAGGAACAAGGCTCTGTACTTTTTACCTGGTACTGCTTTTCCCTTAACTCAGCCAGGGAGAAAGGCAGCCCCTTTGACTCCAGCACTATTTCAAATGGTAAGCCTTAGCAAGGAGAGTTCCTCCCTCCATAGCCTCAGGACTCCCTTCCCAACAAATGAGCAGAGCAGGATTGGGAGTTTAATTGGGCAGCGCTGCGGTGTATTCCCCAGGCTGCCCGCAGCTTCCCCGGCACTGCCCAAGCAGGGCTGGCAGATATGGACCCCCCAGGTCCTGTGAGCTGCCACACAGACCCCTGCCCAGAGGGACTGGGGTGCCCTGCAGTGATCTTCCCCAACAGCCCAGAGGCTGAACACACACCTGCCATCACACACCAGGCTGCTGGCTGCCTCGCAGCAAAGCTCCCTGTGCTTGTTCCCCGGTGCCACAAGCCCCACTGTGTGTGGGGGTGCTCGCCAGGAGTGCTCAGCAAAGAGACCCCCAGGGCTAACGCAGAGGAAGAACTTCCAGGCTGGATCCTCCTCGGGAACAAATTCGGGGTGAGGTGGCTCAGCCTCAAGCCAGCCGCTGCACACAAAGGGAACAGAAAGGGACTTGAAGGGGCCCTGCAAAATTTGTAATTAAAACATCAAGTCGTGTAGGATTTAGCTACTCGCAGGCTTAGGCAGCAAGTAGGACAGGTTTTTGGTAAAGGCAGCCTTCAGGCCCTCGCACCCCAGTGCCGCACCAGCCGCCAACAGGAGGAGCCCGCAGCGGCTCCGCTGGGCACCGGCACAGCTGAAGATCAACTATGTGCTTTCAGCAATGCACTTAGCTTGACTGCAGCAATCAGGTCTCAGGTTTCCTCTGCATTCCTTTGACATTATCCCACAACACGCTGTTATTAAACTCCAAGACAGATCATTTGAAATGGTGTTTTTCTTGGTTTTTTGTTTTGTTTTGTTTTGTTTTGTTGTTTTGGGGTTTTTTTTGGGTGCGGGTCCTTTTTTTTTGCGTTTTTTTGGTTTGGTTTTTCTTTTCTTTTATATTTCTGTCCTTCATGAAGATCTGTGAGATGCCATGGATATTGCTGATCGTTGCTAAACCATTCTTGGGCAAATTTCCAGTGTCAAAGCAAAAGCTTTGACACTGGATTTCAAGCTCATATTCACTGAAGAACATATGGGAAACATCAGCACTTCAAAATAAGAAATCATGGTATCTTTCTCCATTTTAAACTGAACTCCTAATGTCCTCAATGTTGTTTAGATTTTGCAACCAAGCCAAGAATTTTAGTTGTCACTCTGCTCTTAAATGCCACTTGCAGCCATAAATATGGTTTTTCATCATTATTAAAGGGCTCTTTGTTTTAAGGAATATTTACATATTAAAGCATTAGAGATTCTTATGAGCCCATCATAAAGTGCAAAACAAAAACCCTACCAGAGGCACAAAACCAAAGTCAGTCAGAAAGCTGCATTTATGACATTGTTGCTACCACAGAATTGTTATTTTAAACAGATTAGGTAGGGTAAGCTGGGCCTATTTTTTAAGAAATCCTGTTGTTAGACACTAGCTGCCTGAGCTGGCTGGGACAGTTCCTTGAGAGGAGAAACCCGGGCAGGTGACTCTAAAGCAATGATGCCCCGTGGTGCTGCCAAACGCCGTCAGCACAACTTGTCCTGCACACTAATTCCTGCCTGGCATTAACACACAGGGGCTTACAACAGAAAGCAAAAATTACATCATTAAGGATTAGCATTCAAGGACTTCTCAGGTTTTATCCATTGGATTTAAGACAGACTGGACTCTGGATTCTTTCCACATTTGTCTTGCCAGAGCTCAGCGAGGCTGGGGATGCCTGGCCGCTGCTGGGTCAGTGTACCAGCAGACAGAAGCACTCACTTTTACGAGGGTTATTGACTGAATTTTAGTAATATTTATCCCTAAATCTCTTGGCACCAGACAAGATATAAATTCCACGATCCTCAGTTGGCGCCTTGAGTTACCTCAGGAAGCTTGATGTTTTTTCCCTTCCAGAGTTAGTGTTTGTTTGTACATAAAACAATTCTTTGGCTCATACCCATCGGAGTTTACTGAGCTCCTGGCACCATTTCCTTTGTCAGTCTGTTTAAGAGGGACTTAAGCATCCACAGCCACAGGAACCAATTGAGCAGAGACCTTGGCAGGGTCTATAAATGCTTAAGACTCTCCACAGCTGGTGCAGAAGGGCAGGCAGGCAGTGAAGCCCGGGTCCTGCTGGCAGGGGAGCCTGGCCACCCTACCTGGGAGCCCCACGCTGCTCCTCCCGCGTGCTGCAGCTCTGGGAACAGGTCCAGGGCACGGCAGAGCAGCAGGATCATGAGGGCACACTGCTGAGGCTCATGGCCCTGCTCAGCAGAGCTCACACAGCAGCCACCGGGCGCTCGGGGCAGCAGGAGGGGCAACAGCGCTCGCTCTGCATCTCAAGGCACAGCAAAACGAAACGTTTGAAACACTCATAACTAGGACAACTGGCTTGTTGGGGGGGGGAAATATGTGCTATTAAAACTGCTCCAGTACTGATGCTCAGCTTAAATAAAGATAAAGAGTGGCACTGCAATTCCCATTATGTGCAGGTGATGCGGGTTTAATGGATACAGCATTTCACAGGCGGCGCGCACCCTACGCATTACTGCGTCATGGTAATTATCTCATTTTCTTTTTAAGCAGCACATAAAATAGTCACATAAAGTTTGTGTAAATGTCATACAGGAAAGTTAGGACTATTTGCCACACCGTATCTGCTCCTGGGTTTGGAAAAGCCTCAGCTCCTCCCAGCTGCAGGCTCCTACAGTGCTTGCTATGCCCTGCTCGCTTGGATATGTCACCTTCTCTGGCTTTGAGAAAAATAAAAAAACAGAATGAGCAGGTGATCAGGAATGACAGGCTTCAATAAAGTTTATAACTAGAGCTTGAAGGTTGCCAATGGCCACAAAGTAGAAGCAGTGAATCATATTAAAGAATCAACTTTCTATCCATTAATCAGTTGAAATAAAGTCACCATTTACCACCTGCTTCATTCTCTTTTTCTAATCTAGCAGCTAGGCTTTTTATTTAATCACTTTGATGAAAGTGCCTTTATCGAGGTACTTCAGATAAAACCCCTACCAAAAAGGGCCCCCTCCATTTTTGAGCCAGTGTTGGCAATGGCAGCACTGAGTGGAGCTGCTGCAGGGACCCTGTGCAACACGGGCTGTGCATGTTCCCAGGGCAAGCTTCCACTGCCCACCCCAACAAAGAGCACCAGGAGCTCACAGAATTACAGAATTAGGGTATTTGTTATCCAGCAGCTATGGAGCCAGGGCATGGCATGAACCAACAGGATGGCAGCTTAAGGGCTGAAGTTTTAGGGGTAAAAAGTTTGGATGTGCAGATTCTTGCCATATCCTGGCTCCTCCCCACCTTTTTGTGCAGTTTCTGTATTAACTATTTGTTATGGGCTACAGCAGCACAGCACAAAGCAGTTCCCATCCCCTACTGCTGGCAGAACACACTGGAGGCAACGCTGCAGTTTTTTGATCACCATCTGCCTCTGGTGTGAGGGGAAGGTAACAGAATCTGATCGGGACAGCGCGGGTGATGACAGGCGTGCAATCGGTAACGAATGGCCCTGCCCCACGGAGGGACACTCTCACTAACAATGGGATGGCTGAGTCTGAATGAGTGCCTGGATTAAGGGAACAACAAGAGGTGACTCTCAAGCACGGCAGGGCAACCTCAACCTTCCCTTTTTCTATAGGCCAAAGAATGATACCCCTTCCCCTCTCCTACCCCTCTTCCTCCTTCATCAATGTCCTCTTGATGCGATTCTTCCAAACAGCTTTTGACAAAACAAGAGGAAAAGGTCACAGCAGTTAACGTCCTCCTCAACATGATCCCGTTTGAAGCAATGCACTTTTAGAAATTCCAAGATTAATTACTTCAACTTCAGCTTCCCTAGTTCAAACTCCTGCGTCATGACAAAAAATATATCTACAGTAGCCATCCTACAGTAGCACTTTTAGACTGGCCATGCTTGGCTTAATGAGGACCTAAAGGTTTGTGCTCAGAATCAAACATTTAAAATATGTTTACATTGAACGTATTGTTTTACTGCAAGTTATCGCTACAACCAATCATACGAAGCATATTTGCCACTAAAAGCCTGAAGACCTCTAAGGTCTCGATAAGAAATGCTGAGATCCCAGAGGGCTCCTCTGAAGGTCAGCATGACAGAAACCACCAGAGACAAAGGGAAGAGAGACAGCCTGCCTTGACATAGAGGCAAGGCAAGGTCTGGAGAAAAACTCCCAGCCCACCTGCACAGTTCCCTCCTGCAGGTTGTATGTTCGCCTACTTAAAATTAAATTACATTTAGCTAAAATCTGTACTGAGTCCATTACATTGGCCACTTCCACAGATACCTGCAGCACTAGAGAAAGCAGGGGAATATGAGTGCCAGAGGCTTGCAGCTGACAGGCTCCAGGCACACCAGCTTCCCCTCTAAAACCTGAAAAACACTAATTCTGAAGACTTGTGTCTTGTTCCTTAAACTCCCTCATGACCACAGGTACACAGCACATTCCTAAACCATTATACAGTGGACTGTCTCTCTAGGTATCCTTCATGCAGCATAGGATTATGCAGAGGGAGGAAGAAGGATGAAGGAGGAAGGAAGGAGAAACAGGTCTCTCCTCAGTGTTAATAGTTAAGAGAATTTTCCAAAGTTACACATGCCACGATACCAAAATGTGCCCTTTTTACTGAAACCCACTAACTGTTAAGGACTTATTTTGAGAAGTATGCTGATGCCCCAAAACACACCCCTGTAGGTGTGCTGGAGTCATCTTCTGACCACACCAGACTACCCCGTAAGTTCAATTTTACAACAATAAGGTCAGGGCCATATTTTACCCCCCCTCTTCCTGTCAATTACAGTAAAAAGAAGAATAGAAAATGCATTAGTAGGAGAACAATGATGTTAAAAATACATACCAGTATATCCAGGCAGGCTGCTTTGAGTAGAGTTATTTGGTCTGCAATGGTCAAACTTGTGAAGCCTGGCAATCGCTTTGCAAATTCCACTATTTTAATAATGCACTTCGTTGCAAGTTCACTGAATTTGTCCCAAAGCCCAAGGTCCAGTCGAACCCGATGATCTGCGCTGGAGTTCTGGAAAGACAGACAGAAGGCACCATAAATCAACAACGTCCCTTTCAGTAAACGGTTTTCAAGGGAAGGAAACAACAACCACGTTTTCCTTCCAGAAGCGCTTTCTATTAACATTCCAGGCATTTTCTGCAGCTTGCTGTTGGGATGATGCTGGTTTTAAACTTGGATTAATCGCCTGAAAATTCCTTGGATACTTCTGTGTTACTTATGATTGCAGAGGCCATCTGTACAAGGAATACAAATGAACTTAAACATTTCCAAATGCCACCCTCATTATTCTTCCTTTCCATTATATAATAAGTGCATTGAGAAAGACAATTTACAGTTGTACCCCAGAAAATATAAATGAACAGAAGAACAAGAATATTGGGTCTTCCTCTGGAAAAAGCAGCACAATATTTGGAACACATACTTAAGGTCTTAGAAAATTGGTTCTGCTTAATTTCTCTGCTCTGTGGCTCTGCCCCAGTTTTCTGAAGCTACAGTCTCCCATGACTTACAGAGCATTTATTTACATGATATTAAGGAAAACCCCACATGCTTTGATGAATGCTACGTGCTCATTTGATGGTGCATCCAACATACACCCCCACTGCTGGAAGTGTAACTAGGACATTCCGGCAGCATCTTTCAGGGACTGTTCACAATATATTCACCTATCTCAGTCAAAGTGTCCACCATTTTCTAGAGTGCATAGGAAACTTGTGTTAAGTTTGTGATCAAATGCACATTTTCATACATTTGAAACAACCACTTAACTCTTGAAAAAGTTGAACATGTCAGCCAGGAACCATCTGACTCAAAATCTGCTGTGACCCATTTGATGCCAGCCCACTGGCTGACACTGAGTGTCATGAGAAGACCTCGTGAGTCCATTCTAACCCATCTAGGATCCTCGTAGAGTGACAAGAAACAGGTAATGACAGAGCTCTGAAATACCCAAATCTCCTCTCCTCCTGCCCTCACATGCCAGTATCTGATCCAATGCTATTTAGGATGCAGATAGTGTGACGGTGTTGCTCAATCCCCTATTTCATAAGCCACCAAGTTTAGTGTGCATTGCAGCTGCCTTCAGCATCTGGGTGATCTCCTCCTCACTGCAGGAGTAATTTTACCTATGAAAATATGCTCAGGCAGTGGCTTTCTCCCTAGCTGCAGAAAAAAGCCCATGTGATCAGCTGCCTCAGTCTCAGCTGGTTGAAGTTAAAATGTTAAATTAACTTTAAAATTAAAGTTAAATGAGCAGAGTCTCAACCTAAAAGTCTAACAGACATGGCAGATTAAATAGCCATCAAAAAGCATTCAAATTACACAGATCACACTTCCTTGGAGGAAACATTTCCAGTGAGCCTGCCACCACCACTGCTGATGGTGAGGACGTCCACCTCCTAGAAAACCAGTGAAGCCATTATCTTGTCAGCTTTCTTTGGTTCACGGGAAGGACACGAGGCTGGAAGAGGTTGGTGAGGGAATATGGAGTGAGCTGAGCTTGGCTGTGATGCTCTGGACCCCATCCCAGTGCCGCCTTCACAAGACACCACCACCACCACCACCATCAGTCAAGGGGAAAGTCCTGACAGGTCCCCAGGGTGCCACCAGCCTGACATTCACCCTCACTTGGAACAGCGTGGAGATTTGAGCCAGGAATATTTACATTAGGCCCTAATTGCAAAAAATAAACGCTAACCGTGCTGAGCAGCCCACGTGCTCTTTCCTGCTACCCCTCTCTTTAGGGGATAATTAATTCATTTCATCATTTCTATTAGAATTTTTATTCTGGGAACTTCCTCTATTTTGTTTTGGGTTTTTTTTTAATGACAGAAGAAAGATAGAAGACAATGTCTTTATAATGCTAAACTTAAAGAATTGCCTTCAAAATGGTCCAAAACTAATGAGTTAACAGTCATTGTAATGCCCTTTGAAACATTTCTTTCGGCTACTGAAGTATGCATTCTTCAGATTTATTTTATTTCATCCTCAAGGACCTTGGTGAAATACAGTACATTGGAGGAAAAATAAGATCAAGATGTGCAGTCATTCAGGCTGTAATTAAATTTAATAGGCAGTTTATCCAGTTCATAGAAAGATGGCATAGCAGAGAGCTACACAAAGCAGAGCCTAAAGCAGGAAATCATTTTACAATAGGGTATCCATCTGGAAAAAAAGACGTTGCATGAAACCAGCAAGTGTGAACGAAATCTTCATCAGTATCATATGAGGTTACTTTATCATGCTGCAGTGCCAGCAACGGGAAGTTTGACGTGTCTTCTATTAGGAGTAATGCACGGCCGTCGTAACAAATGTAATTCTAACTCTCTATTATGCAAACTGAAGAGAAGGGGCAGTTAATAAAATATAAAATAACCAGGTGTTTTATTATGCCAGGTGCCAGATCCCTCAGCGTTGGAGCTAATCTGGTTTTACACATTATCTTTGAGATGCTACAAATGGAAAGAGTTTTCACATTCTATCCGTCAATGAATGTCAACACAAGCGTCACAGGAAAAAGAACTGTGTTTTTAGCAGCATTTCTCAGTATTTAAAAACCAAAACTGACTCAATACCAATGTATAGGTTGAACAATAAAACACAGGGTTAAAACAATGCACAACAGAAACAAAAACTCTGATTAAATTTGCCTGGAGATCTCCTCTATCCATGCTGTGAAAAAGATGCAGACGCTATGACTTTTCCTGAATATTTTACTGAAGCAGGTTTTTGGGCGTCTTTTCCAGGAGCAGTCTCACATGTTTTCCAGGCCTATGCACCAGTGCACATATGGTGGAACAATACTGTAATACACCCTAGTGGCATCTTTATCAGTGGAAAAGCCCAACCTTGCTATGAAATCCAATTAAACGGCCATTTTTGCCACATAAATTGATCCCATTTTTTCCATCATTTTTGTTTTTTCATTGCAGGCTGCTCTGTCTCCACATTTACAATACGGGATGAGGTACTCGTAGAAACACACACAGCAGCAGAATCCCTACTGTCTTTAAAATCCACTTTACAAAGGAAACAAGGCTCACAGGGGCACTCTGCCCTAATCAGGAGCACTTGTGATGCCTCTTTAGCAAAAGCAGCACTGCACTCCAGCTCCGGCGGGTTTACTGAGGACCACGGCACATGTCCCTGCTCAGTCCCAGTACCAGGAGATACACACATATTATACATACACATATATATATTCCTCTGCAATGGCACAGAACAATAGCTGTGTAACTTCTAAGCCCAGCACTTACAAAGAACAAAATGCTGCCAAGATGTGGAACCTCTTCACTTCCAGCTAGCCAAGAGCAGCCCAGGAGAATCTGCAGCAAGGATCTGCAGAGGCAAAACTGTTTTCTGTTTTATCCTCCCTTTATCACAAGGCTGGATGTAACACAGCTGCAGACTTACAAATAATACCACTCTCAAGGGACAAGCAGTATAGTTACACTCAATTATACTATAAAGTATGACATCTCCAGAGAAATTTCTCAGGCACTCTCTCTTACCTGGATGACACTAATAAAACAGATCTGTTTATGATGGACTTTTGGAATCCATTACATTTAAACAGCTTGCTTATTCTCATCATTGGTAGAACTGTACTTGTCACTGCCCACCAAATGCAACTGTTAAATCAAATGACCCAGGGAATTTAATACAAGTGCTATTCTCCCATTATTTTAGGCAGACTTCCATTAACTATGCAAAGTATGGGGCCACTTTTTAAAGAGCAGAAAGATATAAAAAAAAGATAATTGAAAATGCTTCTTCAAAACAGTTTTTAACAGGCGAAAACACACAGTGGGGAGTGGGGGGGGGGGATCACTATGTAACCTTTCCCTCTGGGAAATGCAGGCTGCAGTGCTCAAGAGTGAGAGGAGCCAGATACACAAGCCAAATGCCTGAATCGATTTTTTTTTTACTATATCTCTGAAAGGTCTTTTTTAATTTTACACTCTTAAAATTCTTTGCTCTTTTTAGCAACAAAAGAAATCTTCTTTTAAAACAGTCTGAATGATCATATAACTGAAGGCACTCAGGGGCTGCTCTCGCAGAACAGTTTCTTCCCTCCACCACCCCTGTCAGTACACAGCTCACAAAATTCAAGGGAATCCACAATGGCTAAAAACACTCACTTCTCACCTCTCACTTAAGGATTTATATGAAAAACTCTAAGGTTATAAAATCAATCTAC
Source organism: Phainopepla nitens (assembly GCA_013400175.1). Classification (NCBI taxonomy): domain Eukaryota; kingdom Metazoa; phylum Chordata; class Aves; order Passeriformes; family Bombycillidae; genus Phainopepla; species Phainopepla nitens. Next base: position 119,765 of record VXBQ01003979.1, read on the forward strand.
GTGCTCCATAGTGTGAGCACGCCATGTTTCATGACTGACAGCACACAGAACCAGGCATAAAAGCAGGACTGGGGGCAATCTTCTACCTGTACTAGATTGTTACTATCAAGAAAAGCAGAGTGGCATAGGCTTCTAGCTCCCCTTGGACACAGCACTTAGAAAAAGGGTTGTGTACTCCTTTGTTTTTTGATTTCTGGTCTCTACTTCAAGTGTCTCAGGTTGTTGTCGGAGCCCTGACATTTGATCAGCAGCTGGTGGTGGTGTCCAGGCACTGGAGCTGTGCTCCTGTGACCAGCACACACAGCTTCCACATCCCAGATCCTCCTGTATCCTCAGTGCTGCAGAAAGGATTCTCCCCTGCCCCTGCTGGCAGGCGGTGGGAGGGGAAGATGACCCTTACTCCAGCCCCAGCACTACTCTGTCCTTCCCAGGTGAGCTCTTAACACTGAAGTCCTACACAAAATGCTGCAGTGGCTGCCTCCCTCATCTAGACCTTACCTAGATGAGGGATTTAAACACTGCATTTCACACATACTATGAGAATGCAGTAAGAAGACAATATTTAGCACCACCGCTATTAGTTCTGACGCAGCTTTCGAAGGAAAGCTGCCTCTCTCTGAAAGATTCAAGGTAAGCCAAAAGCAACTCTTTCAGTATAATTCTGTTATTGCAATTTGTACCATGACAAAGCAGGAGAGAACTGAGCCCCATGCAGCAGCTAACTGCTTTGGACTTCCAACAGAACAACGCTAAAAACAAGAAATCTCCTGCCCTGGGCTGTCCCATCAGGCTTGAGATACGAACAACCAATACCCAGCCTCAGAAAGAATGTGCTCAAATCACAGTTACTTGTGTTCCATAGACAGATCAGATTCATCTGCTCAGTAGTGAGATCCAGGTGCTCTCAATAACGACTCTGAAATTCCAACAGGGACATAAACTCACCACAGGGTTCAGAGGGAACCTAAGGACGAATGCATCAGCAGTGGGTGTGCTGTGCAACAAGACCCTCTCCAATTTCATCCACTTGCATCATTTCAAGATCTAAAAGATTAATGATACTTCAGCATCCAATACCTAATGCAAGTGCAGAGGTGCCAAGGTTTATCTTTCAGCCCTCGAGGATCTCTGGCAATTACCAGGATGCAGTACAGCACCATCCTACCAGCTGCAGAGCACTCTGCTAACTCCAAGGTAACGTGGGACTATGTACTAACGTGCTCCTGCTGGCAAGGACCAGAGAAGCATGGGGAGGAAAGGCTCCTTCCCCAGTACTAACCAGTTTACATGGGGCTCAGAATTAAGCGTGAGAAGTGTTGGTGAAAATTCTTTCAGCAACATGAAAATCGTGCCTTTTTCTAAAATCACACCATATGCGCTTGCTTTTCTTGCACTTAGATACCAAGTCTTACACTTAGACCTCAGTTTTGAGCCTTGCACTTTGTTTTGTAAACAGATCAACATGCCATAAAAGAGCACCCTGATCATTAAAACAATGAATATAGATGGCATACAGGGATTTGCCTACATCGCTCTGAGATATTTAATATTTGTTTCAATAGCAGAAAATTTACTCAAAACAGAGAGCAATTCAGTGATAGAAGTATTTCACCTGGCCTCTGGGGCCTGGTCCCACATCCTCAGCTGGGGCTGGAGGGCAAGAACCATGGAGGCTGTCTCCTTGCCTCAGCCACGTCACTCCTGAGCTCCTGCTGTCAGCAACAAGAGCACATGCTTGACTACCTCAGGATGTTTTGTGCATCCCTCTGAAACAGCCAGTGCTGCTGCAACCAACAGCAAGCCCAGACCCAGCAGTCATTTCTCTACTGAGAAGGCTCTAAACATTACCTAATGGCTATTTTTTATCATCTCTTTTATTATTGGATTGGCAAACCTGACATTGGATTTTCTTTAATCAATTAATATCACTGATTTTCCCTGTATTTAGCAACATATATATGTATAGAAGAAAAATAATTTCCCTGACTCATCTCTGGAGAAATTCCTGTAGTACTGAGCTTCTTGGTGGGGGGGCTGATTTTTCATTTCTGAAAGCAGCAGAAGTTTTTGTTGTTATGGGATATTTTAGTAGACTGGGAAAGGATGTGTAATTTTTGGGGTTGTTGTGTGCAGAGCCAGGAGTTGAACTCAATGATCCTTGTGGGTCCCTTCCAACTCAGGATATTCTATGATTCTAGGAATAAACGGCAAATGAGCATTTTGGAAACTGTTTTACTTAAACATTTCATATTTTCCTTGACCTTGGTAGCTTTGGGACTATCACCAGTAATCCAGCAGCATTTAAGAACTCCCTACACCTGCAAAGCTGTAATCCGCTGATGCACGAGCAGAGATCACATCTTTGGAAGCCAACACATTTCTAATGAATGATGGAATGTAACTGACTCATGGTCTCGGAGCTGGTCGTTTGGCTGGATTAATCCTCCTGGAGCCTCTTGTGATACCGCTAAGTAGCACTCACATCTAAGTGCAATTTCTCTCCCCAGCAGGCAGCGTTTGCACACACTCCCCTGTTTTTTTCCTGGCTAAGGAGGTGCAAAGAGTGAATCTACTGCTCCATCTATTTAAAATGCCCAGAGCCTCCAAAACTCACATCATCCAGGCATGTCCAGAACGCTCTGTGCCTCAAACCATACTCACCGTAGTGTATTTTCCCAGCTGGCAGAGTGAGGGGAAGGTTTCCTGGTGAGCTTTTCGGATCTTCTCAGTGAGATCATCTAACTCTGCTGTCATTTCATAGTTTTCTGTGGACTCCTGCTTTGAAGGTTCCTTCTTCTTTTTGTTCCTATCATTTCTGACAGCTGTAAGAAAAGCAGAGATACAGATCACATGGGGTTATTCAGATCAACGTATGTTCCTTTTGCTCCTCTATTTCAAACACTGTAAAATGCTGCTGTTTTAAACACACGTGATTTAAGGTGAATATAAAAATGTTATATGCACAGAGAACACTACTTGTAGTTTACTCATTAAAAAGAATTTAACTAAACGTAGTGAGCAGTGATGAAACCAAACTTCCACAGGGGTTTGCTGTGGGTGTGCCATCACAATCCCATAGTATCTGCCTTTCAGGAAAGTCTACTGCAACTTCATATGCACAGTGTCTCAGTAACTTTGTGAGGTGGGATTTTTTCACTGTGGAACCACAGTTGTGGATGGTGAAGTCCTCTGCAGTGACGCAGTCGCTATTTTATTGGATGTGAACAGCACTAAAAAAAGACAGTAACTGTCTTTCTTCTTAAGTATCTCAGCATGGAGGATAACAAAGCCCCATACTAATACAAACTCCACCAAACAGAAGTTATTTAAAAGGAAAGTTAAATGTGAAAACAGTAAACAAAAGAAGATGAAACGCGTTAAACTCAAGTTTTGAAGATCAAAGGAGAAGCACAAACACTTGAAAGAGAAAAAATGGCAGTGAAGCTATCTAAAGTTGCTTGCCATCTGCTTCTGCACTCAGATCAGCCTTCTACCTTCCCCCGGCCGTGGGGGATTACTGGAAATATGCATTGTGCGCACTCGTGCTGTAATTGATTTCCCACATATTTGTGTTTTGTAATAAAATATGACAGCTGCTCCATCACCATGCTGCTCTTTGTTCTTTTAATGAAACTAGCTTAATTTTACAAAACGTGCCCAGGAGATAAGTCCATGTCCGCAGTATTGCCAGTAATTGTGAATTTTATCAAGAGTCTTGCTGTTAGCTAAAGCTAACGTCTTAAGTGCAACCAGATGCAAAAGGCTTTACAACAAAGCCAAGCAAAATCAATCCCTCTCCCCAAAGACTCCATGTCAATATTAAACACCCTGAAGACTAAATCTTACCAGATAAATAAAACCAATCTTAACATTGTCAGCATTCAAAACCTCATATTTAAAATAAGGCCCTAAACTCGGAGGGTGCAGCTGGGTTTGGCACATGTGAGCATGGCCAGGAGATTTTGGATGGCCAAAGATCTGCTGACTCTTATTTGTACTGTCCTGCCCCAGAAAGTGCATCTATCTGTGCTGTAGGGAGGGAAGCACAAAGCCACCTCTGTGCCAGCTCTTTTTCCCTGTGGGTTCCCCAGGCCCATCTCCACATCTTCTGTGGTCGCTTCCTACATGCCAGTGAACCACAAATAATCATAAAGAGCAGAAAAAATAGTGGGCTGGGAAAGCATCAGAGTCAGAGGCATCTACAGAAATAACACTGCATGTAACAGAAAACAAGGAGTAGAGATGTGGGGGATACTGTTTCTCCTTCAAAAGGCCATTAGGCACATAGTCCATGCAATTTATGGCTCTGGTTTTCTCACTAAAACTGACTTTGCAACTGAGAGAATTCTGACACCAATCATTCACATTTTAAGCATGAACTTGACTTAACTGTGTGACAGACCTGCACTGAAGTCAGTCATGTCCTTGGCTGGAACAGGGGTGGGATGCTGAGCACCTCAATGGATTAAAGCCTAACCTTGAACACCATCAATTTTTGTGTTTGTAGAACACAGACCCAAAGGAGACCAGCAAAAAGGTTATTCCCTGCAAATACCAGTGTAGTCAGGTTTAGGGGGATGGACTGGTTTCTCCCCACTTCCTTTGACAAGTTTTCCCTTCAAGCAAATGATCTGATTTGTTTGCTGGACCCCAGGGCAGAGCACAAACACCATGTTTTGCACTGAAAAAACATTCAGGACCCAGAGGTACGTCTCAAGTGCTGCAAACTGCCATTGCACTTCAGAAACAAATCCTAATCACTGCTGTACTCGGGAGATAAAAGAGTTCCTCAGAAAATTCTGTAAACTCCTACACAACCGCAAAGAGCAATAAACCTTCGTCACAAAGCCCCACTTACAGCTCTACAAGCCGATTGACAAATTTGCCAAGCAGGTGGCCTGAACAACTACTTCCCTCAACAGCTTTGAACTCCTTGTAGAAGATGAATGCATTTTTCAGGCCAGGCTTCCAAGCAGGTGCCAAGGGCTCCCAGAGACCAGGAGATAACTTGGGCAGGAACCCTGCCGTGCTCCTTTGCTACCCCAGCACTGCTCCTTCTGCAGCTGTACCTGAAGTCCCTTTCCTTCCAAAGGCCACCAGAGGGACAGCTGCTGATCAATCCTCATCACCAAATTGGTCCAGCTCTGTCCTGATTTGGTGCAAATAAGAGGGTAGAAAAGGGGAGAAGTAACACAGCTTGAAAATTAAGAACGTTTTTTGTTCCTCATTAACCTTCTTATATGATTCTGATAGCTTTTCTAATAGTGATAAAACCAGAATAATATATACCTTCTTGCTTTATTCATTAAGACTGCATCAGACATGTCTGTGTTTCTATATTCCCTGTAAGATAATGGATTAAAGTGCTGACATATAACACCCTAGCTCCAAAAATATAAAGCATTTCAATAACACTGAACTACTGGGCAGATTTAACTACAGCTATAATTCAATGTGGGAAAAAAAAAAAAAAAAAAGACCTTAAGACAACACTGTTTAAAAGAGTTAAATAAAAACATATAAACACAAACACACACATTTACGCAGTAAATTTAAAAACCATCACTGCTCTGGGAACAGGAACTGTCACACTGCATGTGGGAAGGGTTTTGGATTACAGCTTATGCTTATATTACATAAATCACACCTTTTGGTATCTTGATCTTTACATGCATATGATCACATCAATCCCCGATGCAATTCCACTGCCTTTTAATGATGATATGCCAGTGATGAATCTGTGTCACAGTTAATGCTGCCACAGAAAACTCAGGTTATGAATTTCATTACTTGTGCACTAAATTCTGACTTGATGGCTGCATTAATTAGGAGCTCCCAACAGGGGACAGTATGGAAGCTCTCTTGCCCTATGAGAACTCTTGGAAGTTTAAGAAAAATAAATAAGGTGGTAGAGTGGGGAAGGAAAATGAAAAAAGGTGTATCTTGATACATGAGGAAGCCAGGTCTTGGCACGCCTCAGAGGGCTGAGTGACACACGCCCACACCTCTGCACGTCTGCTCCAATCCATCTTCCTGTGACAGCTTCCCTGTCCCCTTGACACACACGCCAGGACTTGCACTTCCACACCCAAAAACCTCCAGGCAGCTACAGCAGGGTTTGCAAGCTGGCAAAGGTACTTTCTGTTGCCTTAAGAACTAGCCCCTACCTTCAGATGTTCAGCCTCCTCCCTGATGGTAGAGGGGCAGAACATCACCTCTTGTCCTCACCCCAGGTTTGCCATTGCTTTTTCCTCAGCCTCAGCTACACTTTCCCTCTTCTGCTCGAAGTGGTAGGGCACAAAAGTTGCATGAGGGTCAGATGCATTCTTCAAGGTAAGCAGGGTCTGCTCTAGATGGAACTAAGTATAGAGAAGACAGAAACAGCTTCTCTTGGAAAGCCCCAGTGCCCTCATTTAGAAACCATGCAGAAATTCTCTTGCCTGAGCGGGGTCATTTCAAGCATGTCCTAATGCAGGGTATTGTCCAATTTTAAATGCAAGCCCCTCAAGTCTACCAAACCTAGCCACCGCTTGGCCTAAGAAGAGTTGGGAATCCAGCCCATGATACTTAGATTGTCTAGAAACAATCAGGTAAAATCATGGAATAGTGACTATTTGTACACCCATTTGTCAAAGGTGGCACAAACGTGTCCAAGGGAGAAGAACTTGCCCCTTGCAATGCAGTTTTTCCTTTCCAATGCAATTACCTGCACAACCTGTGCCTCCCCAGATATCCAGAAGACACGCAGACAGCTCCTTTCATGTATTATAATGATCAATCAGCTATAAATTCATGATTTGAAATGCTAACACTGCAGTTTTGCCTCTTGGAGATCCCTGTGACCTTTGAAGAGCTCTGTGTACTAGTTAGCTGGTTTTGTTCCTGTAGCAACAGCTACTAGTGCTTCCAGTCAGTTCGCATTCCTGTAAAACCACACTTCTCTTGTCCCCAAATATTTTGGAAGTTACTCGTTAAGCTAACAAACCTCAAAAGCACCATAAAGCACACAGAGCAAGTCAGTAATTGCACAGCACTGGGCACAAGGTCGGTCTGCAAAAAGACTCCTTTTGTTTGTAAAACCCAATGAGAAGAGAAGTGGGAGGTGAACTGAGGTAGGAACGCTGCAGACCTGCCAGTTCTCCCTTCTGGGCTCGCGGTCCCGCCCGTCCTCCTGCTCCCAGGGAAGCCACCTGTCCCTGTCTGAATGCCAGGCAGCCTGGGCAGGCCCCTGGTGCCACACGCGGCCGTGGGGCCAAAGCTCAGCGCTGCAGCCGGGAAATCCAGGAGCACCAAGCGCTTTGTTGGGGTGGAAACCCACGAACCTCGCACAGCTCCTCCATGTTTTTGCTTCTCCAACGACAGAGGTGACTGCTAAAAAAATTCTAATTCTGGCAAAAGTTAGCAGCTGTGGCCAATTTCAGTCAAGTATTCCAGTCAAATAAGCAAAATGCTTACCTACTGCCAATGGCAAGTTTGCTCTGTCACGTTAAATGCCCAACATATATCACAAATTCTTCAACAAACTGTGCTAAATGGTAGGGAATGGCAGTCCAAAAGGGTCTCTTTCCCAACAGTCACCTTGGAAAATCTCAAATCAAAGGAGCCTTAGCAATCCTGCTGCTGCTGAACTAGGCTCTCTGACCCCATGGTTAAAAGCAACACCCATCTGCACATCCCATGCAGCTTCCAGGCCTGAAAACTAGTGAAAGAAAGCACAAAGATAAGGGAACTCAAGGAGTTTGAGTTTCCCATCTCCAACACAAGCAAAGGAACAAAACAGTCGTCTCAAAAGCAGCAAAATCACACTTGACAAAATGATGAGGCATCAATTGAGGACAGAGGGACTCCTGTTCACATTAACAGCAGTGCAATTGCAAGCCAAACATACTAAAATATGCACCACACCAGGTAGTTATAAATAGATTGGTTTCCTAGGTTGTGATTTCCAGATGAAATAATGTTTTCTTTTAGGCAAAACAGTGCAGTCTTAAAAAAATGCCAGGAAACTATTTTAAAACAAATTTCCATGCCAAAACTTGGCTTTGATATATGGAGAATGATTGGAGACAAAGTCCATTTCAAACACAAAACTCTCATTTCTAATGGACAAAGCAAATAACAAGTACACAGTTGTGTAAGGGGCTTACAAAACCAAAACACATTGAAACCTGCATATTTTGTAGCTGATTCTGAGAAATCATCCATGTCAGCTGTTGGATAACAATCGCCAGAAGAAAACATCTCAAATTAAGTGAGATAGTATCTCTCTACAGACACATATCAAAATTAACAGGGAGCACAGAGAAACAATCATGGAAGACATTTCATAAGCACCTGGCACGCTATCATTTTTCCCCAGGCACTGAGAAAGCACATCCATTACAGAATTCGAGCCCGCCCAGGGTTTCCTATTGAGAAATAACATTCAGCTATGGCAAACCCGCCCCGGCCAATGCGCCAGGAACCTCAGTTCAAGCACAGGGGAACGCACCGCAGATCCAGAAGACATCGTCGTGTCGCCTGCCTTCACGTACACTGGCCCTTCCAGCCATGTGTGGTATTCTTTTTTCCTTTGTTTCTCTTTTTTTACTTTTTTTGGGGAAGGTAAATTTACACTCTGCCTTGCAGCTCTGTCTTATTCATTACATAATTGCTATGTTTTATCAGAAACATGATCTATTATAACCTTGAATATGGTAACTTAAATGACATTGAAAATTAGATTATTCTGATTATTACAGAAGTGAGAAAGGTACTAAACATTTGTAAGGCTGATAATCAATCAGTGTATCCATGTGAGTGCAATAAAAATCAATCAGGAGCTAGTGCGTTTAAATCTAATTTTTTAAGCATGACATTTTCTTCTGAGTTTCTTTTTTAAATGTCACCCTCTTCTACAACAGTGATTGATTCTATCCCCAGGGATAGTTAACTCCAACTGTTTTATTCATTGTGCTGAGCTCTTGTACCCACAGTCTTTTCTAAATATCAAATTAATGACAACAATAATATTTTTATCAAAATGTGAAATTCAGAAATAGGCATTCAAAACAGCAAGAAGCTTGGCAGCGCATTTACACTGCTTCAAATACCAGGGACCTTTTAAACTAGCAAGCAGTGTACTTTATTTAACACAGAAAATGGTGGAATTTTGTGTCCCTCACGTTTTCTTTTTTCCTCCCATAAAGAGAAGGCCAAGGATTTGCTTTTTTAAAACATAATTCATTTAGAAATGTTTCAGTAGTGAACAATGAATCACTGGCTATAGGGAGTCTGTGAGTAATTACTATGCCTTCAAAGTAACCTTATTAGGCTATTGTAAGTATAGGGGAGACCTTTGATACCTATAGCCTAAGGGCCTCTATTTTTCCATTCATGCACAGGGGATTTATATGGTTATATCCTGACGAAAGCAACACATCTCCCATTTATGTGTGAGGATAACTGCGAGGTTAATATATCAAGAGCTGAGTTATAAGAACAGGTTTCATTATATGAATGAATGATACAAATGGATGCTCTACAGCTTTATTTAACTGGCCTGAAACTTCACCTGTGGTTTCAAGGATTCTCATCAGTCTGAACAATTTTATTTTTGACATGAAACTTGGCACCTGCTATTGTCACATCCTTGAAATATTAGTAAGTGGAATGAGCGAAAAAAAGGAGTTTCTAGTCCTTTGAAAAAAACCAATATCATCTGAAATCAGATGTAGGACAAAAACTGAAAAGCCAATGCAAAATAACAGGCTGAGAAAAATACCTCTGAAATACCTAGCTGAAAGGTATGCCTCTGGCATTCTTTTATCTATTTATTTTAAATTATTATTTATATTATTTCACTGTCTTTTTTAAAAATTTGTTGTGGTTTTTTTTTTTGGTTGGTTTTTTTTTTTTATTTTTAGACATCCAGAAGCAAAATCAGCAGCTATCATACTTGGGATACCTAGAACTGCCAACCCAAGACCCAAAACCACTGCTGAAGGAAAACCAATAATTCTACAGGCACATTTGACTTAAATGTTGCAGAAGGACAGGACAAAAAAAAACCCAAACCAACCCAACCAACCCAAAAAACCCAACCAACCCAAAAAACCCCAAAACCCAAACCATCAACCACCCTGCCCCCCCCCAAAAAATAACCCAAACCTACCAAAATCCTATAAGCTGTTTCCAAGTGTATGAATATACCAACTAATGTCTACCTTTGTATTTACTATAGTATTTAAGGAGTGGTTCAAGTTCTGCAGAACACGCCAAACAGAGTACCAACTGCCCAAAGAATAAAAATCAGGACTCCAGAAATACAAATGCAATACCCACCCTTACACTCCCCAAACGGATCCTAAGAACAAATGAGAAATTAAGAAGTTGCAAAAACAGAAAGACAGTAAACAAGTGTGAAAAAAAAAACCCACAATAGAAGAAAATGTGTTTTGCAGCACGTGGGTGTGGGCAGGTAGAGGATGAAAGGATGAGGAGCAGCTGAGTCAGAGGCAAAACAGGGCACAGCACCTAAACCAGGGACTGAAGTGAAAGCAGACTCCTTCGTCTCCCTTACCATCTCCCTACACACTGCAGTCAAAGTAGGTGGAGAAATGGGATTATACATTAAATGATAAACTGTTTAAATAGCATTTGCCCTGTGATACCCATTTTCAAAGGGCTTTAATATCATCAACTAATTGCCAGTGTGAAATAGGATGATCCACATGCTCTAAGCAGCTGATGCTTAAAGAGCTATTGAAGGTTGTTAGCATTAACAATCGCAGGCAGAATAAATCACTAATAATTCCCATGAAGACCTACCAACATATCTGCAATGGAAATAGCCTAGCCATACTCATTGACTCAGACAAAATTTACTCACTGGTATGTTTCCATCTGTGTTTCACTTAGGCATCACCTCAAGTTACTAAATATAGCCAGAAATTCCCATATGTGCAATGGGGTATCTCCACATGCAGGTCTTGCAATGTCCCTGTGCATCTTGTGCAGCTGTTACATCAAATTACACATGTGTCATTCCCTCCTCATTCTGGTCATGCCCGATCTCTCTCAGTATTCTGCATGAAATCAGTCACTTCCTTACTCTCAACATAAAACCTACGATTTTTATTAAGACCTACCTTGCCACTTGCAACAAGTTTGCAAGTAATTGCATCACCCAGTGGGTATTGCCAGTCTTTCCCTTCCCTGCACAGTGCAGGAATGGGAAGGAGCTTTGGGAATCAATCACTTAGCATCTGGGGAGGTTTCCTAAATTTACAGGGCTTCTGCAGGTAACCCACTGAGAACTGCCAGCCTGTGGCAGAATCCCCGTGAAACTCAAACTCTCAGGGAAGCAAAGCACTGTGATTACTGTCTACTGTTTTAGCTGCCAAGATCCCAGTGGATTTGCTAGTAACTTCTGAGGCAGTCTAGATCAAATTCTGCATGCAGCTGGTTAAACCAAAATACTCTGGGGAAATAGAGGACAGCTTTTCTGGAATTGCAGTGTCTTAACACATTAGCTAAAAATACACAAGACCACAAACACAAAGTGATTATTCTTTTTCTTCCTTACAGCTGAAGTGACCAAATGCATACGCAGCAGTTGAAAAACTCTTCTAAATGCTCAGCCTGAAAATGAATTTCTATTAGGCCATAGTGCATTTCTTTTTCCATAGGCTGGGGGAAGAAAAAATCCCTAAATTTCAAACTCTGAACTTTCAGTCAGAAATCACTGAGAGACCATTAAATTTGTCTTATCTGATTTCAACTGTTGAGGTGCACTTTCAAGCTACCTTCTCAAAGCAAGTGCCCTTTTGAGCTACAATCTTGAAGCCTGGTACACTAAGTCTTTATGGATAACCGATTATGAGCAAAAATATCCTGAATCTGACCTTTCTCTTCAGGGTCATCAAAAGGTAAATCAGTCTACTTATCCACAGATATTACATTAACTTCTCTTAGGAGACAGTCATGGTAGTATGATGCCTCGCAACTGGGAGATGCTGGGGTTATCCAAAGTCCTCATTTCAATTTGCTGGGCATTACCCAGGACCAGTGATGGCCAAGGAGCTTGCATGGCTGTAAGCTAAGACTAGACACTGCACACTATCGCTGCCCACTGCCTGCCTGAAGCACTTCACACTTCAACCTGCCGCAGCTATTTTACTTCTTATCCTAACATACACTGAGAAAAGAACATGACTTGCTTTTTACTTAACGAGCAAGCAACCTCCAATGACAAACTGCAACCTCTTTCCTGACAATGCCATTAATAGACTCCTTAGACAAAATAACTTTCCATAATAAGCACATTTATTCAAGGTAACGAATGAGTCCGAGCTACAGGACAAATTCTGATCATGCATGATAAAACTGACTTTATGGGACAGCAAATGGAAAGGCTACCAAAAAAAGGAGGTGAGCTGGAAGACCTCTTCCCTTTGCTGGCACATGGATACTCAAGACTCAGGCAATGGCTGCCCACAAGGAAGAGCAGAAGTTCAGGACCAATACCAAGACAGTGTGTCACTGCATTTCTCCCTTTTATTATGAGTGGTTTCACACAGTGAACACAGTCTGGCTTTCCCCAAACAAGGTTCAGTCCTACATTACCTACCAGAATTAATAATAACAGCGCCAGCTTATCCCCACTGCTGTTTTTGTCTTGCAGTGGTGCTACTCCACCGATCGCAGCAGAGTCCTATTAGTGTAAAACTACAGTAGCGTAGTGGGAGATCAGGTCTAATATCTGTATCTGCAGATGGATAACACCGCATTCATACCTAAGTTTCATTTCTTTGTTTTGCCCCCAAGGCTGAATTTCACATTTGTACCTCCTGGTGGCTTGTGCAATTGTGTAAAGGTGCATCTAGCGAGAGAGCTGCCAACTGACAGCACGTCTGAAGAGGCTTTGCGTGCGCGGGTGCTTCATCAGGCGCAGGGAGCACATCGCCTCCCGCAACCGTAAACCGAGCTCATGAAGGCGCAGGAACAGTTGTTCCCGGCACGTTTCAAGAAAGGAAGCTGCAGTCTTGAATCGTGGCGCTTGCCTGCCTTACAGCCTCGGCAGCTTGCAGCCCTGGCCTCCCACTAGGCCAGAGACAATAAAAGCAAAGAAATAGCTCGGAATCTATTTACCTATTCCTCTGAAGTGAATGTGGAAAACGCGCCATTATGAACTTGCACACATTCCTTCCTAAATGCAAAAGCTTGTTCACACTCCTACTACTAAAACAAAATAAAACAGAATTGTGATTGGGAGGTTATTTCCGTCTCTCAAGGTGCCAGAATTGGCACCCAAAGTGGAGGGCAAGGGGGACAGAGTGTGCACTCCACAACCACGCTCAGCCGCCCTGCTCAGGCTAACTCTCCTGGCTAGCCAAAGCAGCAGGGGAAGGGAAGAACAGTATCATTTAGCCAGGTGGACTAGAAGCACTGCTAGATCAGCCAGAAAAAATTGCCTGTTTAAGCCTCACATCGATGCACAGTCCAACACAGCTGGTGGGTAACACATCTGCACTGGCCAGGGGGCTTGGACAGCAGGTGGGTTTGATTTTTTAAAGAACAGAGTGTGTTGTTAAAGCTCTTTTGCCATAATACTACAAAAAAAAGCTTCATCAAACAGGAAAATAACATGCCCAAACAATACCATTGCATCTCACTGCATTTTAGTGTGTTGTTTACATCCTTTCCCTTCCCAAAACCTGAACAGTTGGAATAAACAATCTGCAGATTTGTTGTTGGGGTGGGGCATTTTTTTTGAAGATTACATAGTCCTGTTTTCACCAACTGTAAACTAAGGAGAAAGCAAGGAGTGAGGCCAGGGGACTTCTTTTTCTTTCCGTCTCAGGATTTCAGGAAAGCCACACTGAGCCAGCCAGCAGGCTCCGGGAAAGCCCTGCTGGAGCTGGCTGCTGCCACAGGTAAACAAGTTTATTCACTTTCAGCTTTAGTGTCTCACTGCCCACCCCGAAGCGCTACGCCCACCAGCTGAGGCACCTAAAGGGCATTTGCCTCCCAGGCTTTTCTTCAGATCCCTTTATGCCCATGCATGGCACAACTCAGCTCTGAGCTCCAGCCAGGCTTAACAGGCAACAGCTGAAACCCCAGCTGACTTCTGGGATCTCTGTGCCGGGGACAGCAGCAGGCTTTAGTGTGACTCTTCCAAGCAAAAGGTGCCTGGGAGACAAAGGCTCTTGTTTTTGCCTTTAATAAATACTGCTCCATCCATAATTCACATGCAGAAATACTGCTTCTCATCTATTAATGCAGGCTCTTTGGACATCTGTACTCCTGCCTTATGTAGAGGCAAAAGCATCACAGCATTACAGGGTCGAATTCCCTTAACACACCTGCAGCAACCTCAGCTGTTTCAGCACTCACGTTATGACATGAATCACTCCGCAAGCCTGCACCTAATTATCAGACTGTCTATTTTGATATATTTTTATCTCTTATGTACAATGCCAAAGAAGTTCTTTAAAAATACATTCCAAATATTCTTTCATTAAAAAAAAGAAAAAAAAAAGCTTTCTTGTCTGTGACTGAAGTTCTGAAATAGCAGGAGTAAGTGGACCAGATTATTTGGACCAGATTATTTTTAAAAGAAGGCATGCTAGTACCTACAGGACTGGCTTAAAGAGCTTAATTCTGTCAGTCAGGGTCAAGCAGAATCAAATCCTGATTTCTCTATAAGATCTTTTAAATATCCCCAGCAAGGCCAGCACATAACCTTTTTACATTAAGTGCTTTCACAGCACATCAGACCAGCCTGATGTAGTGGTCACACAAGAAGCAAAGCAGACAGACACTTGTTTCCAGGAAACAGAAAGACCCTAAGAAAAGCAGCCTTTTTATTTTTGATTTGAAATCAAAGTGTCTACTGAGGGCTCTGCAACTTCCAGAGCAAGATTTAGTGCACACAAGGGAGTTCATTTTGAGAAGGCAAACAGGCAGCAGGTCAACACAGAGTTAACTCAATAAAATAATAATTTCTACTCGGATAAACTGACCTAGTTTTCCCAGACTTCTCTATGAAAACAAAGGATGCAACTTGGACATGAGATGACATCTGAAAGGGAAGCCAAGGGCTGGGCAAGGAGACTGAATTCAACACACAGCTGGTCCTTAACTAAATGAGGGTGGTGGTCCCCAGATGGCACTAGAAGTGACTACTCAGCAAGGATCATCTGGCATTACAGGTGGCTGCTAACCCCATCTTATCTCATTGATGCTAATGACAAATCTTTCATGTCCATCACCAGTGTGGGATTGGGCCCTGAACTCACTGTACACAGGTTGGGTGCCTGCTTCCAGCTAGGATGGTCTTCTCCAAGACTGTGGCAAGTACAAGATCAAAGATGCACTAACAGAAGGGTTTCTATGAGGTCCTCAGGATATCGTTCTAAGGCTACAACCTCCAGGGGAAGCATGGGCTAAACCCTCAGGATTTCCACATGCAGAGGTTTATTCAGTTCCTAAAAGAGCTGATGGACATCCACCTGCCCAGCCAACTGCAGAACTGCCCAGAGCACCAGGCTGCATGATAGACACGGTTCAGCCAAGTCCCCCAGGGCCTGGGATGTACAACATGGAGGACAGGAACAGACAAGGCTCCCTCCCGACCCCCCCTTGTAACTCATCCCGAGTTTCTGCAAATCTGAACACAGCAGACAACTCTTCGTTTTGGGATTCAACCCAATGTTATTTTCAGCAAAGCTTTGTTGTGCTGGAACACCTCCAACGAGCTCAAGTTAAACAATTTGCCCAGAGAAAATGTTCAATGAAGGGGAAACATAAAAGTATGCACAGAAAGAGGCCTGAGTCCCCCTCTTTTCTAATCCATCACACAGCATTAGGGATTAAATACTCATTAAAAATAGATATAATAAACTGTTAAGACAAGGTATCTAGTGATTCCTCTTAATTGCCTCATTTTTCCCACACCCTGGTTTCTAGGGAATATTTTTAAATATTCCTCCTCCGTTAGTGCAAAGCCCCTTTACCAGAGAGTTACCTCCTTGCCTCACTCCCCCAGCCAAGAAAGAAGACCCCAAACCTCACAGATTTATACTGCATACTCTATCAGTGGTAGCTGATATGTCCGTGCAGTTTACGTATGTTCATACCTCACAATGCCTAAACTCTAGTAGGAAGAATGTTCCTAATAAACATGTGAAATAGCTGTAGCTGACTTAGAAAACAACAGGAAAAGCTGCCAAGAAAAGGCTTTGACTCTTTTGAGGACAAACAGGATTTAAGCCTTCTTCAGAATTAAAGGAATAAAATATTTACGCTTATTCTCCTCTGACCCCGTTTACTTTCCCCTGTATTATGAGACAAGTTTGAACACAATAGGGCTTATTTTTCTTAGTAACAACTATCCTCTTGCTTTTATTTATTGTCTTTTTTTATTATTTTCATTCCTTTTCCATTTCAAATTATTTCCCAGATGCTCTGATTTAATAGCCATGTTCACCTGAAGAGTCATCCAAAGAAGGGGCAGGGAAGGAAGTATGCATTGAGCTTCTCTTCCAAATTACTGAAAGGGTAAATCAAACATCTTTCTTGTTAAAAAGTGCTGTCAAAAGGCCCTTATGAACTAATGGTCACTTGTTCCAGGGATCTGGATCATGTGGGTTTGATCCTGGAGCTACTCAATGGGATAACCACATGGTGCAGCACAGTACAATGTGGACTACAAGACCAACACACACTGAGCTCTGGACTTCTTCACCAATCTTCACGAGACTCTTAATTGGAAATACAAGAGCTCCCTGCCCAAAAGAGGCAGCCTGGTACTGTCAGAGAGCAACTCAAGCTGCCCTAAACCTAATGCTTCATCCTCCAGCATCAACAACTTTCCTTTATCAGAAAAAAAAAAAGGCTCCTTGATGAAATTTCAGATGTGATGCTTTTTTGACTGTCTTTTCCCAGTTTTGATTCCCACTAGAATCAAAACATACCATGTCAGAGGTCACCTAGAAGAAGTCCTATGGCAAGAAAACCACAGGAAAGATAGTCCTTGCATGAAGCACAGCTATGCTGCAGTGAAGGATGCTGAACACGTGAGGTGTAGCAGTTCAGCTACTCCCTTACTGCTGATTTGTCCTCCTGAGGTGATGTCTCCTCTGCTGGTGTCTCTAGTTTACAAAATGGCTAAGACCTGTGCAGTGCGACTATCAGCCTTCTTGAGATACAGGAAAAAACTCTCATGCATTAGCCAACGCCTTATACTTAATTTTTAGAGCTATAAAAAGTAGATCTCAATCTCTGCCATTGGAACATTCTCTAGAAGTACACAGTACATAAAATTAGTGCACTTCATATATATATACATACACACACATTCTTCATAAGTATAAATAACTTATGGATTCTTTGAAATGTAAAACTCTCCATAAACTTCAGGACTTCCTGACAATTTCCATTTTTTCTGTCTCTCTTGCATTGTATTACTATTTCCGTGATGCAAACTGTAATCAGCTAGTTGAGAGATAAAAACAAGGAGAGACGGGAGGAAGCAAAGGATTTGCAGCAGCACCCACTGCACCAGGGCTGAGTGACAGCAGAAAACTTGTTCATGATGGAAACAGGAGGAGACAGAGCAGGTGAAAACAGTGTCCCTGGATCGACCAGTGTGTC
Organism: Phainopepla nitens; assembly: GCA_013400175.1. Lineage (NCBI taxonomy): Eukaryota > Metazoa > Chordata > Aves > Passeriformes > Bombycillidae > Phainopepla > Phainopepla nitens. The sequence goes on from VXBQ01003979.1 coordinate 137,402, forward strand.
AAGGAATGATGTCCCCTCCCGCTCCTTCAACCATGCAGTGATGTCTTCACCACAAGCCTTGCAGAGTGAACATGCAGAGCTCAGCTCTCTGACAGGGACCTGGCACCCCTCAGCCATCTGCCAAATCGTGTATGTGCCCCCTGCTGAAGCACTGAGGTGGTCTACAGCATTTCTGAAACATCTTCCTTTATCACCCAGTATCATTCCATATAGTATCTCTGCGATGTTTTAATCCACCCTCATTGCTAAGTTTTCCTATTTAATTCAAGGTTTGTTTTTTTCCCCCAAGCTTTCAAGTTTATAGTTAAGAGTTTCCCAGCTTCAAACACACCAAGTTTTGCCTCCAAGAAAATACTGACAGTGGAGCATCAACCTCCTTAACATAGGAAAGAAAAAAAGCTAAAGTGCAAAATGCACAACACTATCTGCCAGTAACCCTTCTTCCCCCAAGTATAAAGACAGCAAATGTTTAAAAATACAATGCATTGAAAATGATAAAAATGTAATATGCTTTGTTAGTTTGTTATTTTCAATGGTTTGTAAAGTCCTTCCTCAGAGGATTGGAATGAAATCATTCATTAACTTGAAGCTGATTGCTTTGTCCTGCAAAGAGGGAATAACATGGATTTCTCAGATGCAACCCAATTTCCTAACAGAAACAAAAACAACCTGATGAAATTCAGTTACCTATCATACCTATCACAACCTACCTAAACAGAAGTGTAAATAAATTAAATTACAAAATGAGCTCCTTCACCAAAGTCGAACGAAAAGAAAAGAAAAGAAAAGAAAAGAAAAGAAAAGAAAAGAAAAGAAAAGAAAAGAAAAGAAAAGAAAAGAAAAGAAAAGAAAAGAAAAGAAAAGAAAAGAAAAGAAAAGAAAAGAAAAGAAAAGAAAAGAAAAGAAAAGAAAAGAGAAAAGTAGGTCAGCATGTTTCCCCAGCATGTCTTTCTGACTCCATTAAAACTGTCTGTCAGATGACTAACCATGCCTGTAATCCAACTAAAAGCATGTTTGCTTTCTGTTGCACTTTTTTGCCAGGGGAAAGGAAGAATTCCACTTAGCTGTAACTCTGAAATTCAGGTAAATGTCTCCAAAGTCAGACAATTTCCTCACATTTACTTACCAAATCTGTTTATATCAACAACAAGCAACTGGTTATGGATGCATGGCACTGAGAAATGATCCCACAGCTCATTAAATGCCGATCAGCCACAGGCACCGCCCGTAGGGCTCTAAGCTACAACCTGTAGAAGTCAGGTTTCAGAGCTGTTGTCTGATTGACAGACTTTTCATGAGAACTAGATTTAAACATTTAAGAGCTTTCAGAAACAGGCAAGCATGTAAACGACTACTGGAGTAAAACAAGATGGGGCAAAACCATTTCTGTTCATTTTGGGCTAGAGGACATTAAAAATTCTAACGCCTTATGACCTTTCTTTTTCCTTTTATAGAATTGGCAGCTGAGTGTTATTTAAGTTTGGATAGAAAGGGTGTTATTTCTACTCCTTGTACACCATCTACTTTAAAAAAAAATCGTTTACACTTTCCACATGAACGCTGAAGAACTGGAAATTAACCGTTCTGATGTATTTTAAAACGAGCATGTGATACAAAGTCAAACTAAAAACAAATCAGGGCTATTTTTAGAGCACAGTCCTAGGGCCAGCATCCCAGCAGGAGGAGCTGCAACATGTCAGCCGGCTTATCGCAGGCACGGCAATGGAAAACTCCCTCTGCTCTAACAATCCATCCAGCGGATGAAAGCAAGCGGTGAGAGCCTGACAGAGGGAGGGAAATCCACGGCCTCATCTACTTATGGAGAGATCTTCCTAAAGCGTCTTTGAGCGCTCACTGGTTTCCGAGCGCCTGCTTTCCATCTTCCACACCACCAGCACTGGAGCTGCTCTCTGCAGAGAGGCCAGTGACAGCTTTGCTTCTTTGCCTTTTGCAGAGGCATCCACCCCGTGCAAGATCATCTTCCAGTAGAGTGATCACCCGGAAAACGAAAGTTTGCAGATAGAAACCAGCAGGAAGACATAGACGTTCTCACATTTGTTTTTTCTGAGGGGAAGGACCGAATAAGCCTCTCCTTTGATAGAGAGTCCTTCAGGAACATTCGGGTTGCTGCAGTTCAGACTTCCCAGAACTCTTGGGAACAATTTACTGCATTTCTCATGAACCTTGGCTACTGTAGATAACATTTTCAGGTTGGCCTGACAACCAAATAAGCCGTGTTTAGCTTCAAGGCCCAGAACACTGGCAATTTGCTCGTTCCCAGACTGATATTTATCTCATTGACATTTCTCCATCCTTTAGATTCAACATCCCAAAATAAAAAAAAAATTAAGAAAAAAAAAAAAGCCTTCAAAGGAGAAAAAAAAGATACCAGAGAAACCACAAGGGCCAGTACAGAAAGCACAAGCCACATGGCACAATGGCAATTAGGAAGAGAGATGCAAAGATGCCCAGCGTCCCCAAACAACAAAATGATCCGAATGAGGAATACGAAGCAGTGAACTGAGTGCATAAAGGAAGAATGGAGGCTCTGAAACAAAGCTTTTGAGGTCATGGGATTGGGGTCTCAGCAGTTATGTCCGCATGACAAAGCAAATGTGGCCTCGGCTTCATTCTTAGGAGTGCAAGGACTGCCTAGAGTCTGGCTACCTCCAGTTTTCCCATCTGCTCTTACAGCAGCATGGCCCGGCACAGGACAAGGCAGAAAGGATAACCCAGGGTTTTCCTTGCCATGAAAGCAGCTGGGATACTAAACTGAAGAACAGGCAAAGGCGACCTGCAATGGCAACACAAATGCACAGAGCCCGGGTCTTGACATGTACAATTTGGAATAATGCTATAAACCAAAGTGGGGGATGACAAACAACAGAAAAAGGCCAGGGAAAGAACAATATCTATGTTGAGAAGTGATTTTGTAAGACATATCTGCCTAAAATGCCTTTTACTGGGAAACTGATGAAGAAGAAAGCATCTGATGATTCCTAAAACACCCCGAAGGGGTAAAATGCAAAATATGAAAAGTTCGACCTGTGTTAATGCCAACTGTCTTCAAGGAAAATCCCAACCTCCAGAGAAGGATCTCCACAGAGGGTGGTACATGGCAGGACTGCCACAGAAACCTGAGCTGCAAGCACCAACAGACACACCATGGGCTCCTTTAAAATAAGGATGGGCTCAGCAAGGCCTGAGGACTTTGCTAGAGCACTAAAGAGTAGCAAGCACTTCTCTGGAGTGTGCTGCAGGTCTAAGCAGAATTAAGACTGTGTGTGCATTACACTTTTCCCTGGCTCTAGCTATATTAAGTTTCATGTGTAATGAAAGAAAAGTTATTTGTACAAGGACTCTGTGCCGCTCAGCTGAGTATCTTCCACAGGACAAGACTGAGAGCCATTCAGAAAGTCCCTTCCTAAAGCACATCTCTTTTAGAGCATGGTTAGGTACTGTAGTACAAATGATTAGTGTAATAACTTTAGAAGTGTCACAAATTTAATAAAACACCTTGTTAAGCAAAAATGTAAGAAAGGCACACACTTAGAGTCGTCGAGGACTAGGATTGATGGATGCAGACAAAAGCTGCAGAGAGCACAAGAGCCCTGGTAACTTCTGCCAGGATCTGTGTTGTCATAGAGACAGCAGAGAGCGTTGAAAAGTTCACCACGGTAGCTATACCTTAGTGAATAAGTCTTAATGTAACTTCCAGCTGAGGACATGTAATCAATCTCTGTATGAGCTTATTGAAGGAGTTCCCTTTATGCTTACTCAGTCCTCAAGAGCCCAAAATGAGGGAAAATATTTTAAAATATATGTTTTACTACTTTTGAAGAAAAGCCAAGCATTTCTTTTGGATTGGGAGAGTAGAGATGGTAGTGGCAGGAAGATAACTGTTTCTTTTGAAAAAGAAATTATGTAAAACATTAAAAACTTGATATTCAATTTAATACACCCCAAAACACTAGCATCAACTAAAAGAAAAAGCATGGAAATAGTAATTCTAGAGCAGCCTGGCAAGTTTGGTCACATGCAGCAGTTTCTCCCCCTTTCCTGAGATACTATCCCTGCAAAGGTGGTTGCGGCCCTGGCATCTCACTGCTGCTCTTCTCCTGTTTCAATCACCTCATCCCCTTTTACACTGCAAAACACAGTATTTTCCCTGTTCTCTCTTCCCTCTCCATGCCCTACTCCTGGCATCTCCCTCTCTAGTGGCATTTGACCCCTGGTTTACCTTCCTCAGGGCAGCAGCACCCTGTGACCTTTCTCAGGTCCCTGCTTCGGGCTCTGTCCCACCACTTGGGAGGTATGGGACACTGCAGCCCACAACAAGCAGCGCAGAAACAGTGCCAGGGGTTGTTTATTGGCCGAGGTCTTCAATTCTTAGCTTACACAATTATGGAATTTCTATGCAAGGAAGGGGAAAAAAAAAATTGCAGCAATAGCGTGCTGCAGTTTAAAGTTACAGCTATTTGCATAATGCCTGAAAGGCAAGGAATAGAAGAAAAAGAGAACATTAGGACACTATTCTTACCTTTCCCTAACATTTTAGGATATAAAGATCAGACTAATTACCAAACAGTCTTGAGTTGAGCAGGGTTCACTAATCACACTCTGCTTGAGGAATTAGGAGAGAATTTACTTAGCCGCATCATGAAAGGTGCCAATAAATTGTTCAGCTGGAGAGTTAACATAATAAAAAAAATCATTTTTTATGTTATTTTCTTTAGCAGTTTATTAATTGCTGCCTGAAATACTTTTCTGAAACACAACGAGCTGCAAATGAATTCATGGGCTATTAATCTGCTGTACATGGCACTGGAGGGAAAGCTCATTAGGTGAGTTGATGCAATTACTGCTATTACATAACCATCTTCACAGAACATAGAGTAAATTATGGATAATAACATTCAATCTAAGTTGTTCCTTTAAACATTAAAGCTGGCAAGTGAAAACTATGCAAAATCAGGGGTAAAGGCTAAAACACAGAAGAGGCAGACCCCAAAAGGAGAAAGGAAAAGCAGATCTGCTTCTTTGAAGACAGAAAAACCATGAGAAAAGCAAGAGATGTTTGTTTAACCATGGGAAACAATGCACAACAAGTAGAACCCAGTTCTTGACAAGAGAATTTTAATTGTATGTAGATCATTTGCAGCCACCCAGCATAACAAAGTGTGCATTATCCCTGGCGGAGCACAGGCTGACACTAGAGCACTGTGGTTTTTGTTGCAGGAAGACCCTTCCCCATTAGCTTTGCTCTCATCTTAAAAAAATCTCCTCAGCAGTGATATTGAGAGTTTGGCATCAACTTTTAAAAGTTCTCTATGTGTCAGCCTGAAAAAAAAACTACAAGCTTTTCTATCTGATCAGCAGCTGAAAAAATATCTCCAAAACAATCCATCCTCAAAAAACAAAATGAAAAATATGTGATCTCTATGGCTTGAGCATAGCTTCCCCACCATCTATATTCTCCAATTATTAATTTAGTTGATATTTTCACAGTTTACATCTTTCTACCTTCAAAGCACTTACAATACAAGGTCTCTTGGCCCCTGTAAAAAGACATAATTTTCACCTCTCAAGATAGGAAAGACAGAATAATCAGCTTGTAGGGTTTAGAAAGAGGAATTAGTCCCAGAACAGAATTCAGGGGTTTGTGATTTCCACGCTGATATTTAGCTCCTGCCTCTCGAGAAAGCAAGTCAACAGGCAAAGCAACTACTATGGAATTTTTGAAAAAGCCCCCAGCCACTGTGTGTTATTTAGGCATCCAGTCAAAAATCTAGCCTGTAGCAAAGCAGAAACAATTCCTAAATCCAGTGCTTCCTGCTGGCTAAAAAGAATAAAATAACCCCAGTTCAGTTCTGACTAACATCTACATAAAGATTGCATACATTCTAATTAATTCACTTTAAAATGACACCAGTGAAATCCACATGAACTTCTCAAATGCAACTATGCAGACTAGCCCTCCACTTAGCCACTCACTGCAGATGTAATCATGCTTCATTAAGGAGACTGAAAAAAATTAAAGAGAAATAAAAAATACAAACATGACAGTTCCTCAAGTTGATGTTTCCTGCTTGCCAATTTCAACCAGAATGAAACTAAGTAAATCCATTCATTCTATTGTTCAGTAGCAGAATGTAATCATATGTTCCAAGAAGCATGAACATTTTAATATTACAAGACTCAAGTCTGTGACAAAAAGTAACAGACATTTCTGGGCAAGTTAAAAAAAAAACAACAAATAAGAGCACAGAAACCAGATTCTCTCCTCTTCATGATAATTTCCCTGCATTCCCTTCCTCCCTCCTTCCCTCCCCTCCAGAGAGGTTAATTGTAAGCAGATTTGCAAATCTGAACATTGCTTCAGTGCACTGAAGTAATCTGGAACAATTCTGTGCCTTTATAAACATAATTTCACTCTATCAGGGCTCACTGCAGACAAGGTTTATGCCAGTATAAAGAGGGCTTCTCTGCATCACATCCTGGTATGTGGGCTGGGTTGATCTTCAAGTACAGTGCCAGTCCCTGCAGCCTACACAGGTTATGAAAAAGGATGGAAGCTGAAGAGCTGCTGGGCTAAGCGGGGCAGTTGTGGCAGAAGGGAGCTCCATTTTCTTCCCCCTTATACCCTACAAAAAATCCAGTTTAGGTTCTCTTCATGAGCAGGCTTCACCTTACAAAGTGACTGTTGCAGCACCCTGCTTGAAAGAGTCCATCCTTGTCCGGGGGCTCTGCCCAGCTTCCTGCGTGCTGCCCCAGTCGGGGGAGGCAGTGCCGCACGTGTGACCCCTCCTGAGCGCCACGGGCCGCAGCCGGGCAACAGCGAGCTGCGAGCTGGCACCTGGGGTCACGCCGAGGATGGGGCTCCAACAGCAGCGTACAGATCGTGTAATAGAGGGGCAAAGGTTAGTTTCCTAAGGCTCTCCATCACATAATGAGCCACTGTCAGCCTTTAGTAGCCTTCTCACTTCAGCAGCAGCAGAAAAAAAGACTCCTGTGTGATCACCGTTTATCTCTACATGGTAATTAAAAAAACCAAATAGACTGGGAGGCTACAAAGGACAGAAGTCGTTTGGAGTGGGGTCCAGAGCCTCAGCTGCACCTGCACTCCCCTAAGCACTCCTACATGAGCCGAGGTGGGACAGCCATGTAACAACGCCCAAACCTGATGCGGCGCTGGTGGAGGGACCGGCTGCAGGCCCTGAACCGGGAGCTGCAGCTCAGGTTTCAGGGACAAAGCTCTGGAGTTTCTGAAGGAAGGGTATCTGTTTAAAGACAGCAGGGTTTTATTTTAAGCTGTGTTTTGTCCTGCTGTAGAATGATAAGGCAGTCATCGCTAAGTCGTTTCCCCTCACACTCTTTGTCTTGCCTATCTGGAGCACAAACTTTTTGTAACAGGGACTACACAATGAAAGACAGTCCCTACACTAGTGGGATCCAGTTTCAGCAGGGCTTGCAGATATTATCACAAGGCAAATAACTCCACTCCTGCCCTGCAGGTAGTGTAGTTATTGACCTCTTTTGATCAGATCTGGGGAGTAAAATGGGGTCGAAGATAGCTTTTTTCCCCCTACACAAACAAAACAACCTATAAAGAAATGCAAATTTGGTGCATTCCTTTATCATCTCACTTCATTCTCTGAAACAAGATAAAAGCATACAAGAAAATGCTCAGTATCTCTTCTCTTTCAAACACTGTACCCCCATTCTTAAACCCCTACTTATCACACTGGTTATGCACCTAGTTCCCGTCTCTCCTCTGATGTTTGTGAGGAACACTCATTAAGCTCAAAGGGAGCTGCATATGCAGGTACTTTTGCATGCCCTTTAAAGACAGAACAAATAAACACAGGACTGTAGCTTTTAAGCACAGATTACTCTGTATACTGAAAACCAGCGTCTACTCCTCCTTAGCTCCTGGGAACAGACCTTGGGGTTCCTATTTGCAGGTGCCATCATGATTACTTTCCTCATTTGGGACTGGTTTGAGCATTGTAGGCTTGTTTCCCTGTGAGATTTCTCTGATACTTTTTTTCTGTCCTTTGTTCATGGTTTTCACATTACAAGATAACAGAACCGTAAGAAGACAAAAAAATAAAATGTGAATAATGCACCAGGGGAAAAAGAAAAACCTCTATCTGGTAAGAAAAAGCCGAATGACAGATGTGCCTTTGTTTACATAAACTTCTAAAGAAACTGAGTTGAAATCTAGAGATACGTATGAAAGAAGGTCAGATAAGAAAATAGTTTCTCAAATCTCTTAAGAGATTAAAAGCTCCTGTTTATGAAGGGATAACACAGAATCACTTCAGACTTAGTTCTTAAACCCAGAAGACAAGACACACTGCATTCAAACTGATGACATTTAAAATAATTTCTCTGTTCCTTTGCAAATGCCTTCTACAGAAATGCAGCCAGAGGATACCCCTCACTTCTCTCCAGGATCCTCTGTTCCCCCTCCAACTTGTTATTCCCCTTTCGGTGCCTGCAGAATTTTGAGATAAAGGCAACTGCCAAAGGGCAATTTCACTCAGTTCACCCCAGGAAACAGGCAGAGCAAAACCTTAATCCCTGCTGGCAAAGCTCCAGCTACCCTATGGGAGAAAACAATCCATCACAAAAGGCAGTAAGTCTTTATAGTTTATCCAAAGTAACTTGGTGAACATGTTAGAAATACTGCTGATACTTCCAAAACCTACTCCGATGTGACGTTACAGCATTTAATAAGATTACTATTTCACGTCAGCAATAAAGTCCTTAGGAACTCAAGATCAACAAGCCCTCAGGTGAGAAAAGTGCTTTTTCTGCTTTTCCAAACTGCATCACATTGTTTTTATTCCAGAAAAAAAAAGCTTCATGTGCACAGGTACACATGCAGTGAAATAGCTATCAATAAAATCCTCCTCATCCAATCTCATATCTTTGCATTAACCTACCTTCTCCTTTACTCCCATCATGGTCTCCACTCCAACAGATCTATACCTAAGTATAGATAAGTGTGCTTCAGGCACACAAGAAAACTAGAAAACCCACAAGGACAATGAAATAATGGAAATCCTGAGACCTCCTCCCTCAGCAGCTTGAAACATTCCAATAACCACAGCTTCACATTTCCATGAAAGGGAGCTGGAAACACAGCACAATGATCCTAAGGATGTATCTGGCTGTTTTTTCTCCACTTCTCAATACTCTTTCTCTGAGAGGAAAGAGAGGGTGGGAGAGCGAAATGGGATACAGTGAGGAGGGTCAAATGTGACTTTAGGACCTCTAGCTCCTCACCAAGTAGAGAGGAGGGAACTACTGGGATGTTCCACACAATTCAGGGATGTAAAATGGTGAAGATGAGAACCAGTTCAAATCACAGTTCAGACATAAATGCCTCATCATTGTCAATTTTTCTTTTCCTGTGATCTTAAACTCTCTCCAAGAAACTCTTGTGGGTGAATTAAAGTTAAGAACTGGTGTTGGGCAATTTTCCCTCCTCTCTTATGCACACATTGCATATTTCTGCAGAGGTTATTACTGGAATTGACCTACTGACATCAGGAACATCGCTGATAGAGGTAAAAACCCTCAACAATCGAACAGATCACTACCACAGAGATTTTCTTGCTACTGCAATCAATTCAATCAAAAATGAGAAAGTTTCAGAAGCATTACCCCATGGGATCTGAGAAAGGCTTTTTTAGCAATATTTTCAGTCTTGATGGGGATATTAATAAACTGGAGAAAGAGAACATCACATATTTTTACATAAATATTTTAAAATGTTAATTTAAAGGGAAAACCAGAGATTTCTAGAAAAGAAGGGAGAGGAAAATCCTTTGGGTTTTGGTGTGCTCTGCATAGTCAAATTTACTGGCTTTGTACGTTTAGAGAAGAGCATTTGCCAGCTTGTTTCACCTTTCAGAGAGGGTCCAGGCAGTAAGAACACACAGCTTTTACGCTGCAGAATTAAGGACTCAGAAGTCTGTAAATACAGGTCTAAAGTTGTGTACCAAATTCATACCCCTTTCCCTCCATGTGAACACAGATACTGACTTCAATCACATAATTGCATAATAATTTTTTCCCTTATGACTGCCACATATATGTAGGATATGACAAACAATAAATTGTTTCTGAGACAACTTACATTCTTTGGACATTCCCACTTCAAAGCACTTCTGTAGTCTGCAGTACTGGCAGCGATTTCTGGTAACTTTATTGATAACACAGTTTTTATCTCTGTGACATGTGTAAACCATGTTCTTCTGGATACTCCTGCGGAAAAAGCCCTGGAATCAAGGAAAAAAAGAAGTCAAGTAAGCTTCTGAGCTTTCCATAAACCTTAGAGACAGGCACAAATGTTGCTTTAAAATAACAAAATAAATTCAAAGTTATGGCTGGAGTATGGCATCTTTAAAGACTCAGTCTTACTATAATTTAGTACTGTTTGTTGCAACATAAGACTCATCTCTTAAATAAAAACTAATTATCTAATGCAACCTAAGGCCAAAATAAACAAAGCTAGAACTAATAAGAGCATTCAGGAAATGAAGTCCTAGATTTTACAAAAAAGCTCAACTAAAAATGGTTTGAGCTTATGAATGTAAGTAATGAGTTGGGTAAACAACAGCCTTCCTAAAAGATCCACTTGGAAGTCAGACACTCATCCAATAACAAACAGATTCTCTCAGCCTGAAGGTCCCATCTATTTTTGTTACTGCAGAGATTCTCTAGTATGAAGGCTGCACCTCAAAAAAGAAATAATTTGAAACCCAGGTCTCTTAACTGCTGAAACTCCTATAGCAATTAATGAGGCTTCTGCAGGTGGAAGAGTTCCAGTATCAGGTTATTGAGTTGTAAACTTGTAAAAGTTGCCAATTACAGCACTTTTTTCTTACTCAGATACAGCTGTGAAAACAATCAAGTAACTACAATGATCTTGAACCGAAATTAAAGAAACCTAGAGGTCTGGTTTGTACTTAAGGAACACCATTTGACTGAACTCCTCCTTCGACAAGTAAAAAAGAGAAAAATAGCCATAAATGGTAAGGTTAGGTAGCACAGAAAAAAGGCAAAACCCAAGTTAATTTCTTTATCTGCACTAAACCCCAAGCTTTAGATAATATCATGTAATAATGAAGAAAAAAAAGAGGATTACTTTAAGCATTTTAGAGCTCAACCCACAGATACTCAGCGAAAGTATTTCTGCAACAGACATTTGGAAATTTGACAGCACTATTTAACCTTCTCACTCAGATTTTGAAAATCGTTTCAGCAAGCACCAGGGTCAAATTTCAGTCAACATCACAACATTATGGAAGAATAGTTAGCAATTTAATATTTGTTGGAGGGCTTGAGAGGTTAAAACTCTTCAACCAGCCACATGTTTATACCCTACAGGGAAGCTGTAAACTTGATGCCGCAGACGATAGCTCTGTGCCCACAATGCATTTGTCTAAAGATGCAATCATGGTAAGCTATAAAACTGGCTCTCCTCGAAGCGCTCACTTCATGAGTGGTTCAAAAGTCAGAACTCCCATTGTTCAGAGCTGACTGAGAGACTTTCTGGCTATATGATCAGGGAGTGGTAGGGCAGGCAGTAAGGGCTGGTCATAAATTCCTTGCGCAACCAACGGGCTGTAGATGCTAATGTTATGAAAATACCTTAGATTCACTCAGAACTGAAAAATGCTTCCTTAATCACGTAACCCCTGGCAAAAGTTTTCTGCAGCTCTTGCACAGGCAAGCCTCATCCTGAGGTTAGCTCCTCTGATTTAGGAGATATTTATTGCTACCATCAAAGAGGTAAATAAAAACTCTCCACATCTTTTCCTTAAGCTACTGGACACAAGAAGAAGAATTTAAAGCTATTTGTTTGGATAATTAAAACCTTTCAAGTTATCGATAAACACTGCTATTTTATATTCTACACTTTTGATCATTAACACTGCTTGAATTGTTGCAATGGCAAGTATGGCAAGTGTATGTAAATTTGTTTACTTGTCAAAAGAAAATTTATGGCAATCCTTTCTTGCTTTGATACTCCTCTGTGATGCCCAGCTCTGGGGTAATTGCTGATGTAGCTAACAACAACAGTGAGGCATCTATGGCATCTCTTTTGGTTTAATTCAACTGGCAGAAAATGTGAGCTGTGCTATTTCAAGGGTCTCTCTACAGCTTATTTGGTCATCACTTTCTAGCTGGAAAGATGCAGGACAAGCCAAAACTGGTAACTTCCATGGCAGCCACGCCAGCTTAATCCAGTGCTGCTGCAGGTGATTTAACACCTACAGCAGCCACCAATGACATTACTCTCCTACCACCAGCCTGACAGGGCAAGAAATAAAATGGCCCAAATTAACAAGTCACCCAATACTGGGAAAAGGAGAAACAGTCTTCTCCAAATACGTCTGTACTTTACCAAAATATAACCAGTAGCTAATGGCACCTACTGATCAGCTGTTCTGATATATAGCTGCAGGGTGTGTGTCCTCATAAGTCAGGGTTTAATTATAGCCCATCAGGAAGGAAAGCAGAGGAGGCTGCCTCAGTCCTTACTAGACAAAACTGACGACACAGAGCAACTGAAAAACGTGATCCATCTGCAGACAGCAAGTATAAAGCATTCATGAACTCATTACTAATAAAAAAGGTTTAAGAAGAACAAATTTGGAAAAAGCAGATCTCCAGGTCGAAATGAAGACAGTTTCCTCATCAGCCTAACCTCCCCAGGCAATGTCCTCCTCAGAGTGAAAAACAAAGAGGAGGATACTAATTGTGGAAGCTTTGACTGCTGTTTGACAAATTACTTTTTAACACCTGTATTTCTTCCTGGATTTACTCATGGAACATAAATAAAAATGAACTTAGTTTACACAAAATATTCAGGTGAAAAAAAAGTTGTAATGTGGTCCTGGTCAAAGCTAAGGACATGGTTCTCAACAGTGTATTAGCACCCACTGACAAGTATTCTTCCCCAAGTCAGCACTGGGATACCATTTGAAGATTTGTGACGAACTCATTTTAAAAGCTCAGCAATACATCATCAAAAAAATTAGATTTTTAAATTTTCCTCTGGACAGGCACTAAGATCATAATTATCTTTGCACACAAACCCCAAACCAAGCCATCCTAGGGGGCGAAACAGGAGTTCAGGCACTGGCAGGTGAGGAGCATCATTTCCTGGTCACTGGGGGCTCAGTTTCCTCACCCATCTCCAGAAGCCTGGTGCTGTACAGCCACAAGTTATGGATGGCACTGCAAGCAGGGTTGTGCTCAGAGATATTTCCTGAAGGTGGGCTGAAAAAACAAAAACAGAGTGTCCTGTCTTTCCCTGTGGAAGGGTCTAGATCCCGACTGCAGCTCTGCAGTTAAGAAAAACTATGCAGGACATGGAGAAGGCAGAGCAGGTGCTTGCTGCCCACTTTAACAGAAAAGGACATTTAAACCCTTTCAAGGCTAGGTTCCAAATGGCACAGGTATAATGACAGTGGCCTTTTCACTAAAAATACTGAAGTGAGAAGAAAGCTTAAGTTTTCCTCCAAGTGCTTTCTGTCAAATGACTCCCATCTGACCTCATAACCCCAAGAGTTTGTTCAAAAACCAAGAAAGTCCAAATGTGACCTGATGTTAAGAAGCTGTCAGAAACTTCAGAGACTGAAAACCACCACTGCTTACAAATTAATCAACTTCTAGAGCTTATTGGCTCTTGGAAAACAATATACTACCTACTATAATACAGTCATCTTGAAATGAATCTGTTTGGCTGATTATTTACAAGAGCCATTTTTTATGCAAATATTTTACCATGCCATCCAAATTAACACCCTATGATGGGAGATGAGACACTCCAGAGCCAAAAACAATCACAAATTATTCTTTCTTTGTAATTTAAAAAGCCTTATGAATATAAAAAAAGTCCCATTCTGTGAGACATAAAGCATTACTGTCATACATAATTGTTTTTGATAGCACCTACAAAGTACTTGAATTTAAAGCAGAGAAAGCTACTGAAGGCCTATCAGGAACAGTGATTTACTCCAATATTCCTTTTATCCACAACTTTTGAAAGGAACATGGATCTTGTGTTTTTATTTTAGAGAAGACAAAGCTTTGTGGAAATCACACTCTTGAATTAATTCTGTTTTTCTGAGCTGCTTTTATCAGCATCCTTTACATAGAATATTTTGGACAAACATTTCAATTTTTAATCTCATCTTTTCTATGTATCATGCCATGCTCCTCCCAGGCCCACCAATCTTGTTATCTTAATGGATGACAGATAGAGTATCACTCTGACCATGCCACATTAGGCATCCTCATTTACCGAGTGCAAGGAAAAAATGCTGAGTATAAATTATTCAGAAATCTATTGTATCAGCGTGTGTTCCCTGAGCATCCACCAGTGGCAGAGCAGACAGATTATTTTTCACTTTTAATTGTGTTGATATCTTATCTGCTGCACTGAAAGCAGGGAGTGATATGTGAAACCCTATGTTTCAAGCAGCAAACAAACCTGGCTTCCTAGGTCTATTGCATAGAAGTAAATAATCTATTTAGTCAATCCAACCTCAACACAACGCCAAAGAAACCACCTCATCCCATTCACCACTTACTTTTGCAGCAGCTGTCTGTGAATGAGTCAAACTTTGAGAGCTCAGTCAAGAACAGAGTGCCCACAGAGAATATTAACTATTTCAGTAACATTTTGGATGCCATTATGCCACTGGCTATCTGAATACAAAGGACCTCATTAAGGATGAGCTTTCAAGATAAGGTTAAGTGTTTAAACTTATGAAATCTTAGGGATTTGTTAGCATGAACTGCTACCCTTACATATTTGATAGGGAATCTATACGACTCCCTCTCCTTCACTGTCCAGTTGATTTTGGCAAGGCAGATGATTTAGAGCTCAAGTTATACACATTCATGAAGACATGGATCATTTGATCACAACAATGTCTTAAAAATATTTTGCCAGCACAGAGCATGCCAAGTCTTATTTGCAAGCATAGTGGGCTTACAAGCTGAAAACTTGCACTGCAAGCCAGGGATGGGGTAATCAGCAGAGAAGGGCTATTGCAAGCTCAATCTGTTTGAGCAGGCTGCTCGGTTCATCTGGTCCAGCTTTGATTACCCCCAAATACAGGCAGCCAGCTATGACTCCTGCAGATTTAGAGGCCACTCTTTGGTAAATTTGGAAAATAAGCTTCTGAGTGAAGCATAGTGCTACTTTATTGTAAAAAAAACCAAAGGAGTCAGAAGGACTTTTCCATGGTAGAGTTTATCAGTCATTTATAAACTCTGACTGAGCTCTGAGAGGAAAGATAAATATCAGTTACAACTGAAAAGAAAATCCAGCTCACCACACACGGGAAACCTCTGCCCTTAGCTTTATTCTAAAATAGAAGCTGGGCAAATATGTGTAAATTTTTACAAAGTTTACAAAAGAAATGTTTGTGATGCATGGCCTCTTTTCAATCTCTCTATTTTAATCATTTAAGTTACCCTCTATCCTCGCTAGCCCTGTAAAATGTATCTAGAGAAGGTAAAGCTCCCAGCTCCCATTCCTGCTCTCTCTGGAACATAACAGACATTTAAGGTATTTCTCAGTGATGGGATCTGCACAAAACTGCTTTGTTCTGTAACTAGGGAATTGCCCAGGTACCTGCATGATTTAAGTTTAGTTATTTTTAATAACTAGTGGCAGCAGTCAGGGAACAAAAAACTCCTGGTAGGCTCAACAGACAAGCTAGGGCAAAGACATCGGATTTTTAGTTGTTAACCAGGAATATTTACTCTAGAAGGCCTAGGTAACATGCAGACCTGCACCTGCACAGAAAGGCTTTACACAAAAAGACCTACAGCCCAGCATATGCTGTTCAGTGATACCATACAGACCAAACACACTGCAAAATGGCTGCAGCCAGAACAGGAGACCCCACAAGTAATGAAAGCTACCAAAGCAGCTATCTAAAAGGAAGCTCAAATGAGCTTATTCCCAGTTGCACAGCACTTTTCCAGGATGTCTGCACTGTCTGTCACACTTTGGAAGACATGGCTTGCAGAATAAACAAATTAATGGTCTGACATTGTGGCTGGAAACCACCGTTGGCACAAAATGGAACCAGCTACAACAATAAGTAAAGAAAGGCTCGCTGCCAAAAAGCAGGGAAATTGTGCTGATGATGTACGTCAGGGCAGGACAGGAAGATCTTTGCAAAAACAAATTTCAATAGCTGGTAGAGAGAATCTAGAAATGCCAGCCAGCCAGATGTGGAGGAGCTCAGCACCAGCTTGCCCTGGGAAGTGCTCTGGCTTTTTCTGTCATTGCTGGTATTTCCAGCTTGCCATCCACACTTCTTGTCTAGCCATTTATTCTGCAGATGAAGAGCAGCTATAAGATTTTATGGCCAAAGAAACCTAAATTTGCTCTCGAAACCAGCGTGGAAGTGATTTTCATTCTTTTTAACCGACAGAACTCAAAATGCAATAAAAATAAGCAGCTGTCATCCCACATCTTGCACATCTTGCTCTTAAATCCACACGTGTGGATTTAAGAGCAACCCACTATGGGGAAAAAAGGTCTATTATCTTTTCATTGTTGTTACACAAATGGAAAAGTTTTAAATATATCAGGGTTTTCTCATTTCTTAAAAAGAGAAAAGGGCCCAAAGGACATGGATGAGCAGACAAGGAACATGTCACTCCTCTCTAAGCAACCACAGTTGGGGATACCCATCTGCGACCACAAAAAATTCACCAGCAAAGACAGAGCCGGCCATGTTTGATAAACCCTAATAGCTTCTAAGGTGGAAAAGGTCTTATGGGCTTCAAAGGGCAAAAAAAGAGAAAACATATTCTGATGACAGAGCTTGAAGAAAATTGTTCATGGGCTAGTAATGCCAATTAGCCATTAGTCCCTGGTGAGGCTGAAAAAACCACCCTTTTTTATCGTGCCCCAACATTTTCTGATTCCACAAACTTTGGTTTAATGTAAAAAAACATTCTATAAACCATCAAAACATTGTCTACTTTTTTGTTGGAGAGGGGGAGGAGTTTGAAACAATTCTGCTGGCCAGCTGGCAGAGAGGCAGCTACCAATGAAACAGTGGAGATGTGTTCCATCAGCCGCAAATCTGCAACAACCGGATTCTTCCAGCGAGGGTACCACGGCATCTCTAGGACTATGCACGTATTTTTCCACAATTTCGATTTTCACTGAACTCCTGACCTTTTTAGCAAACATGTCAAAGTCTCCAGACAGAACAGTCATCACCTTGAAACAATATGTGCGGGGAAAGAACGGCTGAGATTTTCTGCTTCTCCACTTCAGTGATTTAAACGGAGAGGAAGGCACTGGTATGTGCTTCCATCTGCTTTTTTCAAATTAAGAAAAAAAAAAGGAGATGGAATGTATATAATTAAAAAGTTACAGTTAACTTCCTTTCAGTCTTGTCTGTAGGATGATTTTTGGCCTGCTACGAAACTCCAGATGGGAAGAGTAATGAATATAATTTAATACAAATAACAGGAGATCAAAGAAGCATTTTCCTGAGTTATTTCACACAGTTTAATGGAGAACTCTAGAATGAATTATTGCATTTTGCTGTTGTTTTATATTTTGGTTTATGCAAATCAATTCCCTTTAACCTAATTTGTGAAGGATCAGACCTATAACCCAATAAAACCATAAAATGTCACTAGGATGGTTGTACAACTGGCTAGCACTTATCCAAAAGGCTGTATGTTGCTAACTGCTCATCGTTTTTTTTCCTCTCTTCCCCTCCAGTGCCTCAGGATTTATACCACCAATTAAGACAATAATGAGTGCCCCAGGTTGACCTCCCAGGAGCAAGAATTAATTAAGTGCAGTATTTCTTCGTAAAGAATGACACTTTTCCAAACCATTTATGTAGCTGCCCTCCTGCATGGAAGCACAGTATCACAGACGACTTTTCAAACTGTTATCCCTCAACTGTATGACTGATTTTAGTTTATGCTCATAATTCATGTTTTTGTTTTTATCCACTGGGTTTTTGGATGGCTGGAGTGGGGGAACTATTTTCTGTGGACAATGTCACAAATTTCCTAGGACACACATAGAGGGTTTTTTTTTTTTTGCACAGAGCTACAATGGAAAGACACTAAACAACAGCTACTCCAACAAAGTAGTGGACCTCCTAGTAAAAACAAACAAAAAATCTCCACCAAGCTATGCCCCTGCAGTGACATGCAGATTCCTGCAGCAGGCAGGACAAGGAAAAGACTCCTGTTAGCTACGCAATTACCATGCTGCAATTACTTGTAGCAGTCTCTCAAATTAACCTCTCGATTTAGCTGCTTGGCAGAGATGGAAATATGTGAAGAGAAAAGGGCAAGCTCAAACACAAATCTACATGGGAGAAAGAAGGTGTGCATGTGCGCCAAGGAAATTCCCTGCACAGGCAGGCTTTGTGTCTTCCTCCTTTTCCCCTCCCAGCCTTCCCCACAGAGCCTTGCAGAGTTCCCGCACATATTTGGCAGCAGAGTTATTTGTCAAAAGAGGCACAGGGACTTTATTTAATTGTCAGCCAGTACAAAAATCCCTGCATTTCTGCACCATCTGAAATTTATAGCGGCACTAGTTTCTTTCCTGCTATCAGCAACCGAATGTTTAGAGCTCAGCTGAAATAATAATGCAAACTATGCCACAAATATTTATATATGCCTGCAAGCTGGCTGAGGCGCAATTCCCCTCACGCTAGCAGAGAGATCTGCACAGTTTGTGTGCACAGCCAGCTGTTCCCTGCTCCCGCCCCAGCTGATCTGGAGCCAGTGCAGCAGCCCAGCCTGAGCCTGGCTGGCTGGGTGGGTGCCTGTGGGTGCTGGCAAAGAGCAGGCATTGGCCACGACACAGCACGGCCCCTGCTTACCTTCAACACCCAGCATGTTTCTATTCTCTTTGTCTGACCTGGGAGGACTTTTAAAACGTGCCCGATCCGCAGCAAAGAAGTTTCTGAGAAAGGATGAAGTGACACATGAAAACAATGCAGAGAGCAACTTAAAAATACTCAGAAGAAATAACATGGACATAAACATGCCAAAATAAACCAGATGTCTTGAGCATTATGCTTCCTGGTACAGTTTTCAGGCATCTTTCTGAATGACTCATCAACACACGTTCACTATCTCCCCATATTTTTTTTTTTTGCTCTTAGTTTTGACAGTTGACATCTAAACAAATATGTTGTACCAGATCTCTTGAAATCTGGTAAGTAATATCTTGTACTTAATACTTTATGCTGCACTCTCATTCCCCTGTGTTCAGCAACAAAGAAACTCTGCTAATATAGAACTATCCACTAAAATCTTCTGAAGTCCAGAGTTTAGTGAAACTTGGATGCCTGGAGACTAGAAAACAGAGTTCAAGTAAACACCCAGAAATATGCAAGTCTGGCTCTCTAGTACTGGCAGTAGTCAAGGAAAATTACCTTTCCACACTGCAGCTGAAACTCATTACCAAAGGCGACAGCAGAGGGATGAGTTGGAGCTGGACCAGCTTGGAAAACCCACCATTTTTAAGAGTGAGATGGTGGCCATATCCCCCTGCCCAGTTTCCATACACAGTCAGAGCACCCACGGTCAAAACAGTCTGGACAACAAGGGAAAGCAGGCTGAGAAAGGTGGATGAAATGCAGTCTGTGCCAGGGAAAGGGATTAGCAACTGCAGAAACAGAGCCAGAGGAATCAACTGACTAGTTCCTCCAAACAATAAAGACTTTTAGGGTAACAATAATCAGAGAGATGCATCTTGTAGCAAACCTCAACACAAATCACACTGAGTCACTGAAAAAGCACTGCAGCTTTCAGGACAAATGCAGTGCTGCATCCACCTTGCCCGGTGGATCATTCAGCCAAGCTGTAGGGAAGCAAGGGACAGTATTGGACTGGGCAACTTTGACGACAAGAAAACATGACCTTTCAGAGATGAGTGAATGAACTGGAGCTGAATAATCTAACACAGGAAAATCTTAGCAAGATGTTTTCCTGTTTTCTCCCTCCCCTGCCAGACTTCCATCAATGGCCAGATTCAAGCACGGAGCTCATATAATCACAAGACGATCATTCTTTCAGTTTACGAAAATCACATGGACTCAGGGTAAGATGAAAGGTCTTTTTAGTTAGTTCATCCATTTGGTTCCTGGATGCTGTGCTTGCATCTCTTCTGTTCATCTAACATCCCCTTTTTCTTTCCTTTAAATATCTATGTAGTTTTTACTTTAGTTTCTGTACATGTAACAACCACTGTGCATTAGTATCAACAAATGTGGACAAATGGCAAGACCATTTGAAGCAGTATCTGAGAAATGCCTTGATCCCCTGATCCAAAAAAAACCCGTAAAAAATGGTTGTGCTCATTCATTTAAAAAATGATGGGTTGCAGAGCCCTCTCTCTTGCATGCTCTGCTTAAATATTGCTAAATCTAGAACACCGCCACTCTTTCGGACCAGCAGAAAGCATGTAAGGATCATGGCACACACTGAAGCAAAGACCTAATAATTTGCATATAGATTTATCACAGGCCACAGGGCTCCAAGCAAGGCAAGAAATCCACAGACAGGGAAGACCTCTCTCCTGTTTGGAAGATTCATCTGGAGAGCAGCCAGTGAGGACACTCGCAGGAGGAGTGAACAGTAGCCCATTGGAGTGGTTACGCCACAGCTATAAATCTCTGCTTTCCCTGCTAAGCGCCTGGGAGGAGGGAGAGGAACTGGCCACAGCTGACAGTAATGGGTCCCATTAAATTGTCGCTTTTAAAGAGACTCTAAAACGAGAACAAACTTGCTTCATAAGCATTTGATCGGTTTGCCTGACAGCAGGCAATGGCAGACCCTGCTCACGTGCACTGGCTGGGGGCTGCCGGCTCTCCCCTCGGGCACTGCATTCTGAATAGCTGGAGTGAAATCACTGACTGCATTTACAGCCAACCAAATCTACATTTTTGGCACTACTTGCAACTGTGTCTCACCTTATAATTTATGTATCCATTATTCTAGACAGGGTATCCAGAAACAATATACTTTTTCCCTCTAAAATAGCAAGTATTATAATCCAGTTTTTATTGCATAGTAACATTTCCCACTGAAATATATTAAATGAGAAATTTTAAGCATGGCCACATGAAATCTTAAGGGACTTGATATACAAAAATGTTTTTCTACTTCTCAGCTATCTCCTGAGTTGAGCTGTGGAAATTGTGGGGGCTCCTGCTTATTATCAAAAGGAAGAACAATTTATGAGTAGGGTCTCTGAATATCTGGCAAACCAACTGCAGCAGCACACCACTTCAATAATTTCCATGCCAACACACCAAAAGTACCAACTACAGAATTGGGTGCATGACTTCTTAAACACTACAAGTTTTCATAACTGGAGTACTGAGATGCACAGGTGCCACACCTAGAGGTGTCCCCTGTATATGGGAAGTTCAGAAAGAATAATAAGAAACAGGAAGAAAGACACAACATGTGTGTAATTTACATTATTCTCAGGAGAGAAGGTATCCATATACCTTCTACTGACTGACTGTACTACTGACTGCAGTACAATCTAGCTACAAAGAAGGAAAGATAGGCACATGGCTGTAATGTCAATTTTGTAATTTTCTGCTCTTTTGAATGGATACTCAAAAGTGAAAGAATTTTTTTTTAGTCAGGCATTTATTTTCTTTTACAGGGTGAAGAAAAAAGAAGAATGTATATCATGAACAAGTTGGATAAAGAATCTCTAAAGCTGACCTCATTGGAAATACTGAATCTTGGAAAATTACATCCAGTTGTCTTTTCTGCTACAGCACAGACAAAGACCAGCTCCACAAATCTGAACAGCTCTGGGATCCATGGTGCAAATTCAATTGCACTCCATTTCCAGAAGAATCTAAAGCAAATACCCCTCTAGGAAATTTTCTCAAAGGAACACTTCATTCAGAATTAGAAAGAACCTCTGTTTCCATTATCAGGTCAGTCAGTAAGTGCAGATGGCAATGGAAGGCTACTTTCCAAGGCCAAAGTATTTCTGCAAACTGGGAAGCTGACCATTTACAAACTGGGTGATCGTTTACAATAACCAGAAAATATAGATAGGTGTATCTTTCAAACTAAATTCCAAAATCGTAGCAAACAAAGAGCACCCGAATATCTACTTAATCCATAAGTGTGAACAGAATTAGATAATTATTAAATCCATTTTCTACCATTATGAAACCCCTTAATTTTGGATTTACTTCTCTAAGATTTGCGAATCAGAAAGTCTTAAAGTACTTGCTAAGAAAACTCAAACTACAATTTGAAAAGATGCCTAAAGCAAGAACAGCAGTGACCTCAACCATCTCACCAGCACCAAAATCACACTCAGCCAGAAGTACTCTTGGCAAACTATTCCATTCTTTTTTCCAACAGGAAAAACAGTGCACTTTCTTATGGGGTGCAGCAAGCTATCCTAAATCTAAAATCAAGAAAGCAATTGTATGGGCTTCTCTATCAACTTTTCATTAACCACATTTTTTTTTTTAAGTTCCAGAGTTAGAAAATGAAAGCTAGTTAATTGTAATTTTATACATTTGTAATTGTATAAATATGGAATAGTATAAAATAATAGGCTAATACTGTAATCAGAAAATCTCAGAGTATTTAATTTCTGAGATGTTTGCTCTGATATCCCTATTTCCTTATTTGCTGGATTACATCTGCAAACAGTGCTTTTAAAGATCATATTATAAAATCTTGTGTTAAATATGGTGGAAAGCTGCATTTTTTTTCCTACACTTGTACAGTTTGTGGAGTGTGCACAGAACAGCCTGTACTCTACAACTATAATTAAAGGTCACATGTAGTCCTTAAATTAATGGAGATTCACAGATGTATGAAACAGATGGACAAGATGAGAACAAAATAAAAGGTTTTTCTCTCTTTCTAGTGAAGAAAACTGAAAAAGTAAAACCCATTAGAACCTAGTGACAGGAAAATAAAAACACACTCCACGTTCCCTGCATGCAAACCAGGGGACTTCTCAGCAGGCAAGTGTGCCAGCCTGAATTGCAGCCCACTTGCTTCTGACGTCTCCGGTCGGTACCTCCTGGTGTGATTTGCATAGACAGCACTTTTACACATGGATATAATTTACCTAATTCTGCTGAAGGTGTTATAAACCACACACACATTACGGATCCGGTGTGAGCCCGAGCTCTCTCAGCCAATTGCTAATAAGCCACAACAGCTATGGGCAGGCAAAAGCAGGATAGAAATGTGACACATGCATCTACAAAGACTCTTTATCATCCACTGTGGTGTGAGAAGCCATGATTCAACTCCAGCAACACCATGTACATACACATATAAATATGAAGTTTCTTCTTTTTAAAGTGTATATTCCCAGATAGGGAAAGGCATAGACACTGCCAAAAGAGTAAGATTCAACAATTTTAGTTTATTAGTAATAACAACAATGAAAAAACTGTAATTCTTATGGACTAGTTAGTGGCCAAAGACCCTGAAAAGATATGTGAGGTCAGCAGGCATGAAGGTTACACTTGTATTAGGAAATGCTCCTGTGAACAGTCATGGGCACTATGGCTTGCTGGCATACAATGGGACAGTCCACATCTACCTTCGATAACTCCTACTGGCCTCTGAAATGGGACAGTTGTCCCCAAACTGTCCACAGGAGATGCCTGCCTGCAGGAGGAACACGTGCAGACTGCTTGCTACTGAAACCTTTCAGGTACACAGCACGGCAAAGCTGTGCCCCAAAAATGTGGCTGGTCACCAACACACCAGAGGTCAAGAGTCAGACATTGCTATTCTTTGTTGAGAAAGCCTTCACTGATGGTATCAGGACTTTTATGAGAAAAGTGAGTGCAAGATTTAAGCCAAACAATTATACATCGTTATTTGACAGTTCATGGAAAATAACAGAGTATTTTCCAGTTCCTGTTTCCACAGGACATCAGCCCTTATGCTCACAAATAAGTGGAGCAGCGGGTCAGCACAGTTAGAAAGTTAAATTGGGACAATCTCTGTGCTTTTATAGCACCAGCATGGTTGCTAGAAAAAATTACAGTAATTAGTATAAAACAACTATTCTCACAGCTTAAGATGAACCCCTGGTCTATGACAAGGCAACAGGCAGGGTAAGAGGAAGACTGGCTGTGGATGTAGGTGCTGTACCCTCATGGAGACACTGCTGCTCTTTGTCCATCTCTGCTCCAGAAGCCCAGTGCAGGGGAGCACTGAGCTATAACCCATGACCTGGGTCCAAGCACTGGAAAGCACACCACACAATCCACATTTCTGCTATCTGTTATGGTGAGCAAGTAATTTCATTTCTTCATTCATGGCATTCACACAACTCAGAGAGAGATTTCAATAAACCTGGTAAGAAAAAAATTTTGTTCCTGATCCCACCTATTTCATCGTGTTTGCTTGCTCTCAGAGTGCTTCCAACTAATATATCCTTCCCCACCTGAATTGTTTTTAAATAAATTCAGGATCTGTCAAAAGTTTTATCTTACAAACAAACAACAACAACAAAAAAATTTAAGAACTTACTGAAATAGATACCACCTTTTTCATGGGGCAGTTGACCTTCCTGGGTTTGTTATTTGAAAAGCTAAAATTTCAAGGATGGCATTAAAACAATCAGGTCTCCTCTGATAGCAAAAAATGAATAAAATTTTCAGGTTTTCAGTACTACATTTAAAGCAGTTGCAACTCATTTAGTGTCTTCCTGCATATGGCACTGCTTTTTGCAAATGAATGGCTTGGAATGTTGCTGTGCTGCAAAGTGCTTACAGTTTAAGATCAGATTATATTAATAGTATGCAGAAATGTATTTCGAAATACATTTTTCACCTATTGTTGATTTAACTGCAACTAGGAGCAATTTTCTGTGATTTGAGGAATTTTTCATAGCTGTGCATGGATGACAGCAACCCATCTCTACTGCTGGCACTGTCACTAATACAGCCTAAATGGAGACAAACACAGCTTGATCATTCAAGCTGATCTATATTCTTCTGTGAAGCAACAGAAGCTTTTCCCACTGCATTGCTGCAAACAACATTACTTCTTTGCCTGATACTAATCATACCGTGCACATATTTTCAAATTTACATGTCTTACTTTCTGTTTCAGTTGTACGTGATTAAAACATGCCTAGGAAACAAAACCAAACAAATACATGGAATGTTAGTTAGATAGCTTTATGAAGTGTGCTTTTATTTTTTACTTCTAAATAGCTGAGAAAATTCTATGTCTGGATCCTTAATTCCTCGTAAAGGGGCATAAATATAGGCTTAAACATAATTATATTATAGCTAGAAGCTAACATGTGCAAGAGTGGCGTTATCAAAAAGAACTGCTGCTTAAGATCCCTCCACAATCCCAGAACTGCCTAAGAAAATGCAAATCTGTTCTCACATGATGTAAGAGACATTATTAAAAGGAAAAGGCATCTATCCCAAAGGACACTGTTCCATAAAGGGAACTTTTTTATAACAATTCATAAAATATTTTAGGTCTCTCAGCAACATTTCTCGCAGACCAAAACATATTATCACAGAATCATGATATCATTTAGGGTGGAAATAACATTCTTGCCATCAAATTTCAAACAAACAAATAAAATGAAAGCCAGTTCCTCTCTCTCTCACTCTCTCTGTGTAGCATTTCATAAACCAGTTGTTGTAGCAATGCTGATCACAGATTCACGGCCTGCAACAGGGAAAGCCCAAGCCCCTCAGCATCCAGAGAGACATAATCACTGGGAACATCATATCAGAGAACATTAACACTGTTGTGCTTGGGCACCTAACCCAAAGGCTCATGGGGACAGGCTGTTCTAGAGGGTGACCCACAGCAGATCTGGCTTAGTTGCTTTGAATCAGCAACCAGAGGAGCTTCTCTCTCTCTCTTAACAGACTGCCTAAGAACCAGCCTTCAAAGCTAGGAAAGTAATTTTGGGCCTCAAATTCAGTGGTGGGACTGCCTCTCGCTGCATCTGTAAGTGATTAAGTTAAAACTGTAACAAAATGACAGCTTTTCTCCTAAGCTTAACATCTTAAGCTTAAAAAGTTTGAACGAAGAAAAACTGGTTTCATTTTCTCTATTTTTTCTCTTTGTGTGTATTTTATCTTTTTTGGGGGAGTCAGTCCTACAAAATTAAAGACCTAAATGTCAAGGTTTATATCAATGCGTATTTTTTCAAACTGCTTCAAGTCTTTGCCATAATAAAAATATATATTTGAGTCAGGAATATGTCAAACAAATAGACACATTTTCAGAGCTGAAGACCCTTGAAAATGTATTAAATGTGACTACCCTCTTACTTTAATGATCACACATTAGATGTGATTCTATATGAAAACTCTGATGGAAGAAAAGCTATCCTTATTTTATGATAAAAGCCAACTTGGGATCACTCAGTATTGAAGCAGATTTATCTACATTTTTGTCTGTTAGCATCAATAACAGGCAGAGAGGCATCTTCATCATTCAGACAAAACTGCTGGACCGTAAACCTACCCTCTTATATGCTGCGTTGTCTTCTCCCATGAAAGTGCTCTAGGCATCTTTGCTGCCCACCAAATTCAAGCCAGTAATCCAGGCAGGACTGCCAGCAGAGGAATGCCGTCTTTTAAATGCCCAGAACAAGAGACAAGGCTTTCAGAGACAGCTGAAGCTGCCAGAACACCAGCTTCTCCTCCTCACCCACACAATGATGGCATTGTGTGGGGAATCCAGCCCACTACTCTCAGTCCCCCTTTCCGCAAACCCGGCTAACATGACTCAAGTCAGGACCGAAGAGCTGAGCGTTTGGTGACAGTCAGCCCTATAACCACTTGCACCAGCTGGATAAATCCAAATTGCTCATTTTCGATGGAATTTGTTTGCGTGCTATCTAGCAACACCCAGAGACTCGTGGGGGGGAAAGAGAAAGATCTCAGAAGTCTGTAACTGAGGTCATCAAACAACACAAATAGCTTCCAAAACCCACCTCTTAAATGCTATGCAGTTCACAAAATGAAAAAGTTGTAAATTAGCTGAATATTGTCAAGGTATTGTTTTACACATAAAAAGATGGACTATCTGTGGAATTTTTCTTACAAAATACATGTACACTGTGAAGATCAGTTTGATTTTAAAACTCTAGTACATACAGTAGGCCAATGATCAGCTATGAGGCACATACACTTTCGTGTTTTGTATAACAGCCAGAAATAAACACAGAAGCACATTTTTGGGTTTTTTTTTTTAAACCACTTTGAAATTGTCACTGTGGTTCACAAGTGCCTATTATGAAATACTCCATCCTCGAAAAAACTTAAATGATTAGTATATCAACACAAGCCACAGAACAGTCTTCCTACTACAACACAGTACTGAAGACTTCAGTAATGAATAAGACAGCAAGGTCACTAAAGTATTTGGCAAAGAAGGTTAGGAGGTTGTTCCCAGATACCTGAAAAAATAAGAACCAAGAATGACAGTGAGTGGGAAAAGAGGAAGGGAGGACGAGAAGGCACCAATCCCTTGCGAGAAGACCACAGCTATGGTTTGACAATGAAGGCAGCTGAAGCCAGGTTGTCAGATTCTGGAGGAAAAATGACAACATACAGGGTAAAATAGAATACTGCAGATCAGAAATGATGCCATCATGACAGGATGTCTGAAAGAACTGACATTATAGTTGGTGATGACACAAAGAGAGGATGGAAAGTTCTGTCTTCATGAACTCTGTGTCCAAGGTAGCAGTGAGGTGAGCAAGATGACACTCCAGGGAAAGATGGGAGGGGAGAAGTCAGAGATAGGAGTACTTTGGAAATCATCCATGGGTTGGTGGCAGCTGAGGGAAGATAAAATTTACAGTGCATTGTTTCCCAAATTGAACATCACAAGGTCATAGTCACCATCCACAGCTCTCCAAGGGCTTCTGGCTGGAAGGGTTTCAATTAAAACTACACCTGTTACAACCAGAATAATGCCATGACATCCCCCATTGGTCTACCATAAAAAGAGATCAGTAAACATTGCTTTTCTAAATAGAAAACCAAAGAACTGAACCTTGGGGAATGGCATCAGGAAAGGGATAAAGAGCCATTTAAGGAGATATTGAAAAATCATCGATGAAAGAGTCCTGAAAGCCAGGACAAAGAAAGCCTGATGAATCAAAGGCAGCCATCAACCCAAAAACCTGGAGGACAGAAAACTGTTCCTTGCTTTAGACGATGATTAATAATGATCACTGTGGCAGCAGCTTTACTGGAGCTCAAAGGAGAAAGGCAAAAGAGAAGGTAATAGAGAGAAAACTAGAATAAAACCGATGGAAAGCCCGCACAGAGAAACAAAATATCAGGGTCCTAATTAGATAAATATGATGTGAGCAGAGTTTTCCATTTGTGTTTCCCTTGGAAAACAAGACTGCCTGGAGTTCAAAGTGAAAGGTAAATGAGTCAGATAGGAAAAAAGGAAAAGACTTGAGAAAATAACCTCAGAACAGAGGAAGATGCAAATGCAGGAGAAAAAATGAGTGAATTTAACATCACAGAATGGAGACTCCAAATTTGATGAAGAAAGAAAAAGGGAAAATAGAAGTGAAAAAGGAGAAAATTGCAATACGGTCAGATGAAAAGAGAAAGAAAGGGATTGGCTGATATTTTAGTCTAGCTTCTTATGGAATGAGATTGCCTCTCCCCATTCTAACAGCTTCTGAGTATGCTGATCAGCTTCAGTGACAAATCCTGAAGAAAACAGAGCTCTTTGAAATTGCATGGAAATGTGTCTTCATGGTAAAGGGGTAATGAATTTGAATTTCCTAACTACACAAAAGGTTGTAACATGAATTCTTCCTTATTATTATTGCTCCCTTGATTTACCAGAGAATCAGCATGAAGCTGCAGCTCCATACCAAGCAGAAGCCTTTAGTGAAGCACAGGCTCTCTAATAAACTTAGGTTAATCAACTGAAAGGTAGAGATCCACAGGAGAGAAGGCTTCCTTGAGCAGCAGTGCTCAGTTCTCAGTGCTTATTGAAACTTGCAAAGCAACTGGCTAATATTTGTATGAAGAAGGCTGGAAAGAAAAGAAGTGCATGAAGAACTGATATTGAGAATAGAGGGTGAAAGTAGACTTGAGGACAGGCAGAGGCCTGTATGGATACAAATCATAAGTTCAAGGTGGTAGTTTTCTTGAGGTACAGGACCAACAGCTGATGACAGTATGAAAGCAAGTGTAAAGATGAAGGAAAAGAAAAATAAACCAAACAGTCAAAAAGGGTTCAAGAGAAAAGGGTAACGTTCTTCAGAGAAAGAGTAGAAACTGGCAACACAGTTGGCCTCTGGCACCACTTCTGTTGACCTGAAAGCTCAGACAACTTCCAACAGCAAATGTAGTACCTGACCATCCACCAAAAGAATCGGAGATTGATTCAGCAGCAACATCATGTTCTTGCCATTTTCTAGCATTTGCTAAGGAATTTGATTCAATCCATGAAAGAAATTCCATAAAACCTTAGTCCAACCTGTTGCAGAGCTAGCATCAACAAACCCAAATCTCTCCAGTCTCAAGCAGCCAAGTTACTACTTTCGAATCTGGTTATTTCTCATAGACTGACAGGTTTTGTGTGTAACTAATCTTTTTTTCTTCTTCTTGTTTTAACATCAGCTATTGTTAAGTGCTGAATTACCCCATCTTGCAAATTAGCAAATAAGTGAAGATAATATTTTTGTTCTTGTTGAGTAATGGCTAGCACATTACAAGATGGATTTCCTCATGTATTTGGACAAGTGAGATCTTATTTTAATTACTTATGAAATGCTTTGCAGTAGGCCAGTGAAAGTCTTACAGTGTATTTTTGCAGATTTTTCAAAAGGAATGAACTCTTAGGGACACATGACCTTTCTGCCACGGTCTGCAATTATGTCTGTGCTTAGAGGTAACATGGGTGAGCAAGTTATACCACTAGCATTTGCATGTTAGCACCTGAGTATGATGAGATTTCCCACTTAAGGAAATCAACTACACCATATTCTTTCCATACTTCTTCTCAACAAACAGTTAAATTTTGATAGTTTGGTGGTATCTAAAAGAAAAAAAATACAGACAAGATATTCAAGAAAAACCTCAATACCAGAAAGAGGTTCTATAACTGAGGTGAGACTAAGAACTTACTTTCACTAATTCAGTCTCTACAGTTATAAAATAGGAAAGAAACCAGATTTCAATCCTTTAGTTTTTTTGTCTAACAACACAATGATACTTTATGTAAGTACAAAAGGCCACTAGCATGGAAGAAGTTGAATGTTCAAAGGATAAAGTAAAAATGGCTAACTACACACTATCTAAAAATATATCATTTCACAAAAATAAACCAACAAAATGCCTTTCGTTAATTTATTCTAAGAACTTTATTTATATGGCTATAGCACCTGTCACATTTTCAACATGCATTAGTACTGTACTAAACACTACACATCTATTTTAAGCTAAAGGATGAAAATCATAGGTCTTTTCTTTAACTGTTAAGAAAGATCATTGCATTATGGTATGCTAACAGATTTATCGATGAGAGCATCTGCCCTATGATATAATTCTTTACCATTTTTCCCTCTGCCTTCTTCCTTGCATGCATGGAAGTGCACACTGTCCAATTATTGCCACACAAACATGGTGTAGCTGACATTGCTTCTCTGCTGGGTGTCTTCTCTTCAGAGATTCTCTGCTTTTGAGTGCTGTGTTTTATTACTGCATCCTATGGACAATCATCAATTCATGCTCCGATAATCACAGCACTGGAGGGCAGCTGGCAGATGTGCTAGCAATGAAGTCTAATGGATTAAATTTTGCAAATACAAACCTGCTAATCCTCGAATTCCCAAACTGATTTGAGATTAGTTACATAGTTAGAGACTACACTAAAAATTTCCAGATGATCAGACCCTGTTCCCAAATTCCATCCCCTGGATACAGAGAGGTAGAAGTACACAGAAAAAGGCCAAGAGCAGCCAAGGGCTGCGTGAGATCTCAGGGAATATCTGACCTACAGATGTACAATGAAGAGTCTCAAAAAGTTTTCTGTTTATTCTTTGATTATGTCTACATCTATGACCACATTCTCATGCGAGTCAGTACTTAAGGAAGTCTCTGAAAGACATATTTGGCAGAAGTTACGAAGGGAATTAATTCCAAGAATGATGGTAATTTACTTGTCTTTAGTCATGAAT
The DNA here is from genome assembly GCA_013400175.1 of Phainopepla nitens. NCBI lineage: Eukaryota > Metazoa > Chordata > Aves > Passeriformes > Bombycillidae > Phainopepla > Phainopepla nitens. The sequence continues at coordinate 168,663 of VXBQ01003979.1, forward strand.
CAGAATTAATTCCCATAAGAAAGTTACAGCTGTCTTTGAAGACAATCAAGTCACACCAAACTGCATTGCTTTATCCCTCTCCTCAGACAAAATGCAGCCCTGTAAAAGGGAAGGGAGATGGTGGCACTCACCTTACAGCCCTCACAAGCACTGACACCATAGTGATATCCGGATGACTTGTCTTGACAAACAAAACAGGGCTTGTAAACACGAGGGGGTGGAAGTGGTGAAGGAGGGCTCGGAACAAGTTCCTCAGAACTGGTGCTCTGAGTTTCAACTGCTACAAAAGAAAAAAAAATAAAATTGAATGATTCATAATAATTTTGAATAAATTACTATATATATACCATATTGTAAGTATCAAACTGGCCCATACTTTTCTTTTCATATTAAACATTAATTTGTCTTTCCTAGTAAAATTTAAAGGGAGATAAGCAAGGCAAATAATGGCAGGACAACATCGTACAGCCTCAAAACTGTATTTTAAAGTACCCAATAATTTAGATGCAGGGCATGAATCTTACCAGGCTCCCAAAAAGGACAACACTGGGCTCATGTTCTGGTTTTAGCCTATTGAATTGTATAGTATCCATGTGTGCAGGTTGAATATCAGCCTTTAAAGGGAAAACTGTGATTGGTACCTAATCTTGGGAGAGTCTTTTAATCTCTTGCCTTTTTCTACAAAAGGTAACACCTCCAGTGTTATGCAATTCTGTTAATGCAATTCTGACCGAGCAGGATAGCAGCACATATCAGGATATATGTAAACAGTGTGAGACCTGAAGTGAAAATTACCTAAACAAGTTGTCCTTTTTTTTTTTTTTTTTTAATCTGTAAAACTAGCACAGTCCAGCAACACTTTCTTACCTACCTTAGGACCTGTAACATGAGGAAACCTCGCTGAGAAAAAGCTACTTATATATTATGACCCCCACATCCCTTTATTGCCTTAATATTTCTAGATTGTCATTTGTTTTGAGCCTGTTGAAAAGCCAGTAAGCTCTTTCAGGGAAAGGACGTGAAAGCTCTACGATGCAAGATAAGACATGTGAACTACATCTTTCCAAAACATCTGCATTAGTTTTCTGTGATATGCTGTCATCATTCCTCACGTTTACTGTGGATGTGCAATACATTTTCATGGTTCACCTAGCCGTCTGCTGCTTCTCAGATAAATCCCTCTAACTTTTCAACAGATATACAGGAATGACAGGATCTGTGAACTCAGATCTATCCAGAAATATTAGGCACTATCAGCAGAGCTAAATCTCCAGAGTACTAACAGCAGGCCCTAAAGAATATTACTCAATGGAAAAATCTTAGGCTAAGATTTACTGTACACGATATTTTTCAGATTACAATGATGATACATTTGTATTAAACTCATGATTCATTGTCAACCTATGTGTTGCCAAATTCACAGAGGGCATCACAGTACATGAGGCAACCACTGATTACTCGTGAGAGAAGGGCCCCTTTCTGCCATTTTTCCTTGGGTTAAGCTAGTATCAACTTCAAGGACACTTCTTGAGAAGAAAATATATGTTGGAGTAAAGTATTAAAGACTCTGATCTAACCAAAGAAATATCTTAGCAATTTATTTATATAACTAACAACAAGGAGGCTGTGAAAAAAACAGAAAACTAAAACAAGTAAAATAACATGACTCCATAAATTGTGACATTAAGACAACGTCCAGAACTACACTCATCTTTTTCAGTATTAAATAAACTGAACTTGGCAAACATCTGCATGTTTCTACTGCACCAAGAAAACTTTAATGAAGCTTTTTCTTAATGAAAACTCATATGAGAATGATCCTTTCTTTTCAACAATATTTTTTGGTATTTAAGAGAGATAGAGAGTGCTCTGTTATTGATCTCTGCACAGACACCCTGCTTGAATCAATAATCTATTAGTACTTCTAAATTAAAGTTAGATTCATCAAATGCCCTTGAGAAGCCCCAAACATTCCCTGCCTTATTTCATGCTCGTACATGAATTATGGTGGCTTCCAATGAGTCCATGGAATGACAAAATTTTAGCTTTAAAACTCCAATACCAGCAGACAATGTGTTTTATATTAGCTCATTCAACTCTCGCGGTCCACCTAAAAGGCAGTTTTTAGGCTCCGCGTGGGAAAACAAGGTTGTGTCATTCAATAAAACAACTGCGCTCCTGCAATCCTTCTGTGATTTCAGTTTGGGGAAAGCAGCCTTCCAGAAGTAATACTGATACACTTCTGTTTATTCATCAATTCATTCGAAACAAGCACCAGCATCCAACAGTAGTGTTCCAACCACAAACAGTACTGTAGACCAGAGAGGTCTGTCAAGCACTGTAGAAACAACAGGAGCTTGTGATACCCAGAAGAGATTATGCAACCAACTCAGTTCATAAATACACAACAGAGTCAGCAAGTGGAGTGTTGAAGGTACTGCTAGAGAATATTTTTCAGGACAATTTGAAAAGGTATACGATAAGGAAGGAGCCAGTGGAAATCAGAAGATTCTCCCTAAAACCCCCATATACACGTGCCACTAAAAGGACTTAATCTACTAAAAAAATACTTGCATTAGCTGAACAACTGTCTAGAGAGTTTTTGTGGTTTTTTGTTTGTTTGGTTGGTTTTTTTTTTTTGGTTGGTAGGTTTGGAGGTTTTTATTTGGGTTTTTTTGTATAATAAAACCTAGTGTGGGCACATTCGCTTTTGATCACAGTCAATATGTGCAGTTTTCTGGAGAATGCTTGACTCATACTCCAGTTTCTGATTTACTATTCTTCCTTGGATTTAGCTTTTGTAACTCTTTATCTGAAAAAGTATGCAGAGCCTGAGCAGAAGTCCTGTGCAGGCATCTGTAGCAACTCATGCTCAGCAGGTATAAAGTAGCATTTTTGCAACATGTTGACAGCTAATGGATGCATGACAGCAGAAGCTTCTTTCTTCTATGCATCTCTACACAAGCAACAAGGAAAAAAAGAAAGGATGGGGAGGTCCACAGCTGACTTTTCCAGAAGAAGCATTTTTAAAGCAGTCCTACAATTTTAGGAAGAAAACAAGGTGGGTGGAAAGAGAACAAAAAAATTGCAACTTCTTTCCATGCCCTGCTTTCTTGTCCTGGGGGATGTGACACTTCAGGATCTCTACTCACCTGAGACAACAGAGCCTTGCTGCTGTCACCCAACACCTGAATGCAGCTTAAGCACACAGGGACTCTCAAACAATCGGTCACTTCACAATTCCTAAGATGTCTGAAATTTTTCTAAAGGTTAGATAAAGTAGCAGATAAGATCTTTAAAAGCACAGCATGCTTTCTGAGAGCTAATTTACTGCCAGCTAAACCGTGTTGACAGATGGAGAAGGTATTTTATTTTGCGACCAACTAGAAGCAGGCAGGCACTGCAAAATGCTTCATGTTCTCCTGGAAGCACAGATTATTAAGCTTGCATGTTAATGCACACTTTGGACAGTTGAGTTTTAAAAGAATAAGAAGTTGTAAAGCAAATGGCATTTCCTGGATAGCCTCAAGGGAATTTTGAATACTGAGCTCAGGGTCCCTGGTGGGAAGCTGCAATTTCAGCTAATTAGGGTGAATAGCAAAGTGTTGCATTTGGTCAAAACATTCTGTTAACCCTCATTTTTGTTGGCACCAACAAGAGTCTGGATTTTTTGCCTTTTCTTTTCTTTTCTTTTTTTTTTTTTGTGAATTCACTGCAGGAGTGCAAGGCACTCAGCTCACATACATTAGGCAGAAAGTCAAAGGAAACGCCAAAGTTCAACTAAAGTACAAGTAATTAGAACCAGATTCTCTGCTGCTTGTATGGGTGCATTTGATTGTAGAAGTTATTTATAAGCCTCCAAACATTTGAAAAAATAACTATATACTGTAGATCATTTAATTTTTATGTCTCGTCTGGAAAAAAAAGTCTGCTTTTAATCATCTTCCAGGAAAGAGCCAGGAACTGGGAAAGTGGGTCTCAATTGTTTCAATACAAATTTCTCTCTTTCATGTGCCACATAAAACTATACTATAAAATTAAATCCAAAATATCACTGACTTTGCCTCCCCTCCAATTTTTTTTTAATAAAAAACTTCTTTGAATTTGTCATGCTTAAATAGTTTGCATTGTTATGAGGGTTTGGGTTTTTTTAAACTCTTGTTTGGAAGGCAGACAAGGGGAGAAGGGAAAAAAAAAAAAAAAGAGTGAGAGAGAAAGAAAACATTATCGTGGAGACTTGCCAGCCTTGACTTAGTAACCTGGCCATGACCCTCCAGCGAGTGTGTGTTTGACCCGGTCACACATGACTCTAGCTGCGTACTGTTGCTGGGTTATAAGTCCCAGATATTTTTACCATATATACAACAGGTGGGGATCACAGACAACAGAAAGAGGAAAACAAAAGTCTCCCCTTGTGGGAAGACTCCCATTTTCTCCCTTGCAAAGAAAAAAAGCACCAAGCAAAGAAGTTGTGCTACTCTCAGTAGTGGCACTTGCTGGGCTGGATCGCTGTTTTTCCCGGGGGGTGGACGCACGGAGGTGGAGTGGGCTGAGGGCAGGAGGACGAGGAAAAGGCTCAGGGGAAGCCACGTGCAAATGTTAATCAACACAGAACAAATTACCACAGTCAAAAGTCTTTCCTTAGACAGCTGGGTATGCATCGAAGTTTAGGAAGGAATGCTTTTATTACAAGTGAACACAACATACCTGGATTAAAAACCTACAAAAACTTCAGATTGAGGTATTATTACCCGGATTTTCAGAAGTACCTAAGAAAGTTTGTTTTTCACATTTGAGGGTTTCTTTTTTTATTTATGTCTTCATAGCTGCACATATCTGCCTTAAAACTATGATGTTTAATATATTTTTTCTATTTTAATTCTTGGTTAAAATTTTTCCAGTATTAATTTTAATCAAGTAATGCATCTCTACCAGACTGTCCTTAAAAAAAAATGGTGGTATTCTGGATGAAAGCCAAAGAAACTCTCTAAAGTCTACTGGGTTGTATTTAGTCTGAAAAGGGGAATTCTACTTCCAACAGGGACATCAGAAAATGAAACTCCATGACCTTGTTTCTTTTTGAGGGGGCCCAATCAAAAATGATTCTTTTTTGTTATTTTAAAAGATAATAGAGTATCTAACAGGTTTCCACTATGTGCTGCTCAGGATTCATACAGTATGATTGAAATAACAACAGAACTAGTAAGAGGTAAAGGTTACAGAGCTCAGAAGCCCAGTCTGCAAGGACTGGACTAATGGACAAAACCGCAAGCAAGGTCACCTAAAAGGAGTCTCAGACCCAGGGCACTTTAAGGGCCATGCAAGGGGCACAGGCTGCTGCTGCCAAAACTATCTCAGACAAGGTGCAAGTCCCGATAGGCGCAGCCGAGTTGGCAGGAGTTCTCTAAAGCTGAAGTACTTCTGCTGCTACAACTCTTGTCAGCTAAAGAGTGATAGGGACAGCTGGCTTCTGTCCCGAAGCATCTGGGAGAAGAGGGGTCCTGCTGAACTCTGCCCTCCGCCTCAGAGTACAAGAAGCAGTGAAGCACACTCTCTGCTCTGATATCCTCACCCTAATGAAGTTCCAAGTACAAATTTGGCCATTGCTCCGCTGCAGCCAGACATACCATCAGGACAGTATTTTTTTCCCCCACCCTTCTGCATCGCATGCATTTAGACAGTGCACTATTCTAGGCAGGGCCTCAGAATGTGCTGTACAGTAACTGGAGCTGCAGGACTTTCCAGTATACTCCAATTCAAATAATGGTAATGGATCACAATCCTGCCAAGTCAAAAGACATTTGAAAGAATGAACCCTGAAAGGCCTCCAGAGCCTTGAGGGGAGACATTACTTGCAAAGCAGGTCCTTAGAGCACTTTCATTTTAACTCCTGTAGCATTTCACTGTTAAAATACAGACTAAATTTGAAGTATGATTTAAAAAAAACCCCTCTTCGTAGTCAACAAACGCCTTTGCTGTGTATACACCAAGTTGTATTTGTCAACTGACAGAAAAAAGTGTTTACACTCCTCTGCTGCATCTTCCCCAGTTTAGAACTGGGAGAAAGAGAGCTGCATCATATGCCTTCATGCCTTTCATCACTCAACAAAATTGCCAAGTTTCAATTGCAAATCTGTAATGTTAACCAGCAGAGTCATGTAACATAAGTCAGTGGAGTCAGTGGATACTGACCTTGGCCATACAACAGGAGTATAGGCCTTTGAAACTAGCATTCCTATCAGGTGATTAGGGCCAAGAAATAGTTTAGTATCCTACTACTAGCATAGCAGAGCTACCCAGATTTTTTTGCTCTAAGTCAGATGACAACAGCATCTATCTTCTGGTTATTTTTCTGTTCTACTCTCATAATATAATTTCTGTTATTTAGCAGCTAACTTCTTCACAGATTTTATTATTCTCCCAAATAATCTCTATCAGTTGCTTACTGAACAGTAGAGATTCTTTTGTAACATACTTTTCTGTTATGACACATTTTGGCCTCTTTATCAATCCATTAGTTAAATACAGCAATTCCGTCACCTGACTTTATGCTGGCATTTAATAAGGCACTCCAGGAGCCCCACCTGCCAGTACATCTTCCAGAGTGACATTCCTGCACAGATTCCCTGAGTGACTCTCCTCAGGCCCTGCTGTCCCTGGCCACATAGCAACACCAGCAACACTTCTGGTTCAGCCATATTTAGCAGTGTGAAAGATCCTTCTCTCTTCTGCTTATCTGATATTCAAGCATGGTCCCTGCCACTCCAGTACGTGAATAACCCAAGAGCATTCATATTTACCTTTGTAACACCTAAGTGAGGTAAGGGAGGAGCTATTCTTACTTTACAGACAGGAAACAGAAGCACTGACAGTGAAAGAGCTTTATTTGTTTGCATCATAAATTCCTGGAAAAATGCAAGCAATACCCAACTGGGATTTTCAACAGCAACTGAGAACCTAGCTGTCTACAGCACTAAGCAGTGTCCTCAAAATATAGCCTTACACGTCTTGCCCTAGGTTTCACATGGGATACATGACAAAGCAGGGAACTCTGTTAAGCCTGTGCTCAGTCCCTCTATTGCAGGGGCTCTGAAACACCCCCAAGTCTGCATGTGCACCCCCACTCACCTGCCCACTGTGAGACAGGACAGAGCTGGGTGCCTCCTGCCTCCAAGAGCCACTGCTGCTGCCAGCAGGGAACTTGGGAGAGATGATGAAACCTTGCCTTCATTTTCTGATCTCCACAGCCAGCTGAGAATCCGCTTTCTATAAGACTACCATCACAGATACAATTACACAGGAATGCCCTGGCAGGGAACTGACTTGCCTGAGAGAAATCCTGAATCCTCTCCTGAAGGCAGCATAGCAGCAACTGGGCATGTGGACACTGTGTACCACACAGGTGAAAGCAGCACTTGAAACTGCCACAAAATCCTCTACTCTTGACTGTACTGTCCAAGCCTCACATACCACCAAGATGTTAAGATGCTGAATCTAGCAGGTTAGTCTTATAAATTGAGTACATATGACCTGAAAATCACCAACACACAATCAGGTATTTCTGAAAGAAAACACCCTAAAAAAAACCTTGTCTGAAACTGCTGCATTTTTTTCTTGTGCCCCACAGCTATGCAGGGGGAGCTGTCACTGCGACCACTTTTGGTGCTTCTCCCAGCAGAGCCACAACTTTTGCCAAGTACATTCTCTACACACATATTTACTACAGTTAGAGTAAAGGACAACAAGGAGGATGCAGCTGCTCCATAGGTTTGCAATTTCTGGTTTTCAAGCACCAGTTCCACTAAACCCTGAGGTAGTATGTATAACTAACATCACCTTTTCAAAGAAAATTATACTGCTTTTCAGGCTGATTTTTTTTTTATTTTAACAGTTATGTCAGCAAAGCAGTTCTACATTTGGGTTTATGTGTCCATATAGCCAGAGAGATGTATTTACACCTGAGCAAACGTGGAAAGCAGAAAGCTTGTCAGAATTAATTATATCAGGACCAAGAACTGCATCTGGTTATACCTGTGTTACTCTCAAGACAGCAAGACTTAATGACGTGCTAGTAACTGAGAACAGGAGCGTCTTTCACTAAATAAATGGCCAGGCAGACACCATGAGCAAACCAGGGTGAAAGTAAGAGTAGAGACAGGATGGCCGCGGGGTTTGGCAGGCAGAGTTTACAGGGCAGCAGCTCATCACTTTGTATTAGGAGCCTACCTTCGAAATGAAAAAGAAAACATGTTAAATGAAAAAAATAAATCGTATGGAAAACTGAAGAAAAACATCCGAAAGATGCTAGCTCTGTAGTTTTTTCAGGTCGGTGATTTTCTCTCTGTCCATTACCATGCAAAACCACATCAGTCTCGAGTGAAAATTCTGCATTACTGCAAAACTGAAAAATAGGATCTCCCTTAAAAAAAAAAAAAAAACACCAAAAAAAACCCCCATAATTGTGCCACCATCTTCATGAAGTTAGATTTCCTTTGGAAATGAAATTTTCTTACAATTCAGGCCTTGGCTGTTTTACCTGTGAATTCCTGTGGTCAGATCCTTATGTGGAATAAAGTGGCATAGGCAAAGAAGAGAGACAAATGTAGAGAGGATGAGAACTCTGACCTATTTATTCTTTATTTATGAAAAAGAAGCCTATTTCTGTGGCCTATTGATACAACTGTGGTGTAGCAAATTCAGTGCTTTCCCTACAGGATCAAAAATTTTAAGAAAAGGCCCACTGTAAGGAAAGAAACACTTAAAAATAAAAGGGGTCTGATTCTTTTTTTCAGCTATGTTTTACAGTGTTGCTACTCTACTGATTCCAAAAAAGACTCTTGTAAACATAAATGGGAGAAAACCCAGATCATCAGTAAGAAATGAAAATTGCAAGTGCAATGAAGTAGTTGCTATAATCTCTACACACATCCAGATATTTTACTAAGTCATAAAGTCTCCATTTATAGTTATTAATCTTTTATAGTGTTTTGAGGATTTTTATTTTTAAGTCTTTGCAAGCATTGAAAAAGGATAATTCAGAGTATTATTCTAAAGGAATGATTTTATACTTCCAAACTCACCTCCTATCCAAGTTGATATTACTATGTCTGCCAAATAGATTTTTTATTTTCTATATATTCAACATATCTTATGACACTATTCATCACAACTTTTTGTTGTGGCTTGAATCCAGCAAGAAAAGGAGTGTTTTAATATCTTTAATCATGTAATACTATTAGACAGTTGTTCAGTACCACACGGACAAAATAGAACTATTGTTCTCTCTTTGGAAATGACATAAAACTAACTTGCTGTGCAATATTTTACATATCATTTCATTTCTCAAATGTTAGGACCATTAGCTCAGAACATTTTGATCTTAAAGTGATTTCAAACCTTAAAATTAATAGAGTGACTCAACAAGAGCCAATTCAGTGAGCAAAACTACTTCAAGTTAGTAGAGTAGCAGTTAAAATGCTTATCATTACAATTAATTTGTATTACAGCCACACTGCCGGGTATCACTAATTGATTTTTATACCCTCCTTTCTATACCCATTTACAAGGGCAATTATGAACTCCATCACATATGTTTAAATGGGTTACATTAGAACATTATCTAGAAACTAGACTGCTGAGCTTAAAATCCTTAAGAACAGGTAAATTCTTCATTAATGGGTATGTTATCAACTCACTACAAACGGCCTATAACCTTTTAAGGCAGCACATGGTGCTAATATTTTACTTTTCATGGGCAGTTGGAGGTTGGCTCCAATGATGAGCTCCACCGCTATCTTTAATTGTTTTTAAAATTGCATATTATAGGCAGCAATAAACACAAATTAGTATTATACCATCCACAGCTTTCTGCAAGGCATGGTTTCTATAAACAAGTTAAAATGCATACATCTGTAAATAATAAGTGTAAGTATGCTGAATTTAATGAATAAGGGCACTAAAAGAAATTGAACAGTAGGGGTTCAGCAATTAGAGTAACTGCCCATTTTATTAAAAATGTATTGTTTCCAGCTTTCACTTTAGAAGGCTTTTATTACTTTGCTAATTCTAAGTTTTGATTTCCTTTGAAAAGGATGTCTAATTCCCTATTTTTCTTTGACAGCCCCGTCACACAGCACTCGCCTTTTTGACAAGGCAGTGGACAACTGTGAAGCTTTATATCTCCTTGCTCGGGATCTCCCTCTCGGGCCCTCGTTGCAGACCTTTGTATGGCATTATGCCACCCAGAGGTATGATTCCTTATCAAGTAAGGTTTCATGCCACAAGGAAGCTGGGATGAAACCTGCTGAAACAGCACACCCTTCGGCACACAAAAGGGCCACCCTTTGGCCCTTTCCCAGAGGTTACCAACGCTCTGGCAGAGTGGGGAGGGGAGGAGCACACGTCCAGCTTCCCAGCCATGCCCCTGCAACCCACGGCCATTTGCTGAAGCTGGCAAGGCTCGGGCCATGAAATGGAGCCATGAGTTTCCTGCTGCTGTTCAGCAGCAGCCTGCTGCAAGAGGACAGGGCGGTGTGTAGACTGGGAGAAGCAAAGGTAGCTTCTCAAACAGATATCCCAGTACGTGTCCCCCACGCCTCAGCATCACTGCAGTGAACCCCTGGGCTATCCCTGCTTGTATATGTATGCTTTGCATCCATGTAGCTCACTTGCCAAGTAAGTGTTAAGATTATTCCTTACACTGGCCTTATTGCACCCACGTTGCTGCTTTGTGGGGCTATAATTAAAACAATCCATTATTTCCATTTAGACATGACGCAGTAACAGGAAAAATATGGCTTTCATCACTTCAGCTTATCTGCAAATAGAAGGACAGTCAGACCAAAACCTGACCTTTCTACCATCCTACAACACACATACATTGGCAACATCTGACACCAAAACAGAGACATACTCTGCCCTCCTTCATCCCCTCAGCCTTCCAGGACAGCGCAGCACAAAGGGCAGCTCACCCCAGTATTTCTGATGCTAATGTAAGTCATTCCAGTTTATGGTATATTTAAGAACTTTGTCACTATCTTTTGAGAGAGCAAAAGAAATACAGAATTTACCAAGCTGTAATGCTCACCTGAGCAGAATTTCAGTATTTTTTTAATTGAACACCTTCTAAACTAAAAATGGTAACACAGTGCGGAAGGTAACATGAAAACTAAGACCCTAACAAATTGCCTTTCCTTGTAATTTGCAGCACCATGACATTGACTTTATAAAATAGTTTGTTCTGGGTTTTTGTTTGTTTTCTTTTTTTCCTTATAACTTTCCATCCGTGCAGTTAACATGGCCCTCTCACATTAGGTCCAGCAAAAGCTGAAATCTGGGAAGAAGCACAGTGTCCCAGAGCCAAGTGGTAGCAGTTCTCTTGACTGTGGCTCAGAGCACACTTCCACACTCTGCCTAAAAGATCTGAGATCAATAAAATAAGACATTCATAAGAGCCTGAAGACAAGATGAGTACCGTGACTGGAACACACATTTCCCAATATTCTGTTTTCCTATTCTCTACCTGCAGTAGATTTTCCTATTAAACCGTTGGAGTGAGGAATACTCATAATTTTACCTGTATGTTGTCTGTCATTACTATTCTCACTCAGAAGTGAAAAACTGTGCACAGACTGTACTTCAGAAAAACACATATGTGCTAACAGTATTTCCAAGTCACCTGGTCTTTCTTATTCAATACCTACTTTCAGCAGTGATTCTTTTTTTTTTCCCAGATAAGCTACTCACAACTGAGTGCAATATTTTTTGCCTTGCAAACAGGAAAAACGTCAGCCATACTTTATATAGAATATGACAAAAAGAAAGTACTCTGTTTCCAAAGAACTGAAAAAGCAACATTCAGTCCTAGTAGCTGATGTCCAAAAAAACTTAAAGCAAAACATACTCAGAAAAAGTGAAGTTACTTTTCCCCTATCAGATTAAAATCTAGAAGTTCTCTGGTTACTGTGCTCTAGTAATTTTAAAATGTCTACATTATGAATATCCACTATTACATTAAATTTTAATTATGTTTCATGAAACATACCTTTTTTTTAGGGGGGAAAAAGCCCCTTTTCCTGCCTGGTTTGAGAGATTTGGGCCATTATTTTCTGAGAAATTAGGCTAATACTTAAAAATGCTTTTCCAGCTGTCACAGTTCATTCAATGCAGTCTTCCCAAACTTTCTGAAGGACTGCTTTCGTGCCTCTGCCAATACTCATAGGATTCTGAAGACACAGCAAAGTATTACTGCCAACACACCAAGGCTATTAAAAAATGTAGACAGCTGTGAAACTGTTTGAAAGATTACCAATTTCACTTGAAGGTCCAGAAAACCTATAACCTGTGGCACTACTATTTTACTGAGTCACTGTGACAAGGCAGAGCAGCCATTTTAAGGAATCAGTAAAATCAGCGGTAGAGGGTTGTTGGTTAGAAATCATTGCTTTTAATTTCTTAGTATTTGCACAAGTCTGACAACTGCACAGCTGCACTGGGTTGCCCCAAACTGTAACATAAACTAGGCAAGCTTTCCATAGAGTAAGTTCAGTATGTTTTCCATTACTTCTCATTATAAGATCTGATCCTGTTTTGCTTTTCATTACATGGACTTGTCAGAAATTTTGGAAAATCTTCTTACTTCTTTTCCCACACCTTTCCCACCAGACACAAGTTTGTCATCCAAAGATGACAACCTATAAAAACAGTAATTTTTAAAAAGTGTAACTTGTGAGCTCAAGGGATGCTCTCTGAGAAAACACACCTCTGACCACCTTACCCTGGGACCAGACAATCACAGTGGGATAGGGGCACATTTTGGAAAGCTCTCATACCACCCAGGAACAGGGAGACCCTGCTGTTTCATGGCACCCCCGGCATTTGCAAACCAGTTTGCCTGATCACTGCCTTCTATTGTTTCCTGAGATAAGCAGGGCCCCAGTGAACAATTAGAGCTTTCAATAAATAATCTGTAAGCACATTCATTTGATTTACTGTTATTTGATACAGCAGTTAGTTTCAATGGGGCAGTTACTATTGATCACTTAAAGTACTACAGACAAACATGAAACACTTCCAGAACTCCATGGATTATTACTCTTTATCTGCCACTCATCTGGGTTACTTGTAATGGTTGTGAAATTTAAAATCAATAACAACAATTAGCGTTTGTTATACTCTGAGGAATGAATCATGTGAAATATGTTTTGTTACTAAAATGAAATGCTGGAGAGCTTGCAAACAAGAAAGACTCTTGTAAATCGCAAAACTCTAAAACAATTTCTGCTAGTATCAGAGTGTCCAAAAAAGGGGGTAAAGAAAATTAAAACCAGGTATTCTAAATGCACACAGAAGTATACACACAATTATAAAAAGGTATTGGTAGGATTTTCAAAGGAATAAAACTTTCAATGAAACTGGTGAGAAAGATGCACCCAAGTTTTCCTTAGAAAATTCCACTACAAGCCCTACAGTTTCATACTCTTGGACCTCTACAGGAGTTTTGGGTTGTTAATCATGGCAGGACTTCCTCCTATGTAGATAATTGAAGATATAAGAAAAGCTCTGACTCCTCTTCCAGCTAGCTTTTACTGGAGATTATCACCAAAAAAAAAGTATCTAAGAAATTAATTCAAAATGAAATTAATGAAAGCTGGAAACTGATTTTCAGGTATATATATGTTGAAAAATACCTTTTCTCTTCAGATTCATATAAATAAGTTGTGAGTCTAATGAACTGGATCGAAATAACAGTATCTTGAGATCTCTGCTAAAGTAGTAGTGGTACATAATTAAAATGCAAAACAGTAAGAGAAATATTTTATCATTAAACTGTAACCAGAGCTCTATGTGAAATCATCCATTCAGAAGACTTGTTTTTCATCAATTATTTGTTATTTATCTGATGTAAATATAAGAAGGTCTAATTAAAATGTATGACTCCTTATGCAGCTTCTTGTCATTAAGACCAATGAAAGCATTCTGAAGACCATAATGAAATAATTATGTTTGCCTTTAAGAATCCTCTTCAACAACACATGGTAGTACCACACCAAATTAAAACATCAGGAACTAAATTTCTCTTGCATCTATTTCCATTTTCACTAATTATACCCCCAAGCTTTCCAATAGACCAGGGCCTAAAATTCTTTTGAAGCTGAAACAGCCTAAGGAACAGCAACCTTTTCATAGTAATGGACTTTGAAGAAGAAACAAAGGTAACACAGCCCTGGAAGGATTACTATTTCAAACAGAGTTATCATGTGAAAATATGTGTTTATTTGAAAAATGGGGAAAAGATTGTTGATAAAAAGCCAAATATGTGTTCCAAGGAAACCAATACTCTGATTTAATCTCATTTGATTGCGTCATTCCTTCGTAACCTCTTTTTGTCAGAGTATTTTCTTGTTCTGCACAGAAATTCAAGTCAGCAAAAGCATAACACAGTACTGCTGGGCAGTGCCAGTGTACCATGCTGTAACCGAGCTCTGCTTTCACATTTTGGTGAAGGTGAAAACAGCCCCTGTGAAAAATTGCAGTGCTCATAATGGACTCCATTTCAGGGAGAAGGGAACAGCTATTGACCCAAACTGCCTCCAGACATGCAGTGCATCCTAACACACAGCTCGTGCTTTAACCACAAAAGTCTTGCAGGACCTTACCAAAACACAGAGAAAAGGAAAGATTCAGATAAGGAAGAGGAAAAAAAAAAACACAGAAGGATATGAGTCAGCTCTGACTTCTTGCAGGCAGCTGAAGGCTTCTTTTCAAAACTACAGGGAGATAATGGATCCTTCTCGGTGTGGTGTCAGAGATGTGAATGTAGCAATATGCACACAGCATAGAAGGATGAGCAGTTCACATACCTAACCTGCATAGCATGTGACTGTATGTGCAACTAGAGAAACACAGCTGGAATGTGCTCTCCAAACAGAGAGAGGAAGGCAGAGGTTCACTAGGGGATGCAGATTTGGGAAAAGTAACCCTTTTAGCCCCCCTGATCAAAGACACTGAAAGACACAGGTGATTTGCCATTTGTTCTGCATTTTACACCGTTAGTGTTCAAAGTGTGGAGTGAAATCAGAAAGATCTTCAGAAAGACCAAGACTTTCCAGCTAACCTCTAAGGAGGATTTGACATATACCCTCATCCAGTAACTAATAAAATTTCTTCCTCAGCTGAATGAAAAGAGGAAACTCAAACAACAAAGCAATGCTAAGGTTTACTCTGCAAGATGAGGGGAAAAAGGAAAAACCTCCTTAGACCAAAAGTTGAAAGGCAGTAGTATGAACAATGGCTTAAAACCAAAGAAAGAACCCCCAAGCTCAGGACCTGATCTTAGTAATAAAAAAGTTCACCCATGCATGACATTTTAGCCAGTCCTTTCACTTGTGCCCTAAGCCAGAACCCACAGCCTGGTGGATCAGTGAGGCTGGATCTCTGTGAAGGAGAGAAAATCTGTAGACAAGTTAGGACCTTTGATCAGAGCAACCCAGAGAGGAGTGCAAAATCCCGAGAGAGAGCCAAGCTTTGGGGGGCACAGGCGTTCGCCTGCGCCCAAACCAAGGTCCTGGGGGAAGCATCTGCCTGCAGATCCACAGCTCTTGCCCAAGGGGAGGTCTGGGCGTCCGGTATCGCCAGATGGCACTGTGACACAGTTTTGCAACTCCTTTTTCTTCATGTGCGAGTGAACGTTCAGCCTTGGAAAGATAGGCAACTCTGGTCCTCCTGCAAGTTTTTGAGCAGAAGATGAGGAATTAAAGTGGCAGAGGAGCCTGTTTCCTGCCCCGGGCTCTGCCCACGGCCAATCCCTGAGCAAAAGTGCTGGAGGCTCCAAGATCCCCAAAAGCCAGGGCACAGCTGCGCCTTGCCTGAACACCTCTGTCCCAAATTGGTATTTGTGAACAAGTGAAATATTTAAATCAACTCAGATGCTGTTACATTCACTTATCATGCAAGAACCTAGAAATCCTCTTGGTATCAGTCACCAGTTGGCAGAGGAGTGATTCTGGTACAGGGCTGGAAGATGAAGGAACTCTCATGAGATGAGATACACACCTCTATACGATGTGCTGCTGTGTCATCAGCCAGCCTGGCAGAGAGGACCAGCAGAGTACTTTAATGGCCACTTCAGGAATTACCTCAATCTGCATGCAGATTAAAAAGGGAAAAAAAAAAAAAAACCATGATTCAAGAGACTTTTTGTGCTGTTTAACTGTTTTGGTGGGGTGGGAGGTTTTTTTGGTTGGTTTTCTTTTGATCTGTTTTGGGGTTTTTTCGGGTTTTTTGTGGGGGGTTTTTGTGTTTTGGGTTTGAAGAAGCAAAAATTGAAGCATTTCTTCCACTGTTTATATCTTACAGGCACAAATGGCTTTCTATAATCAAAGCACCCACTGAAGGAAATCTGTGTTAAATCAAACTGTGGTTTTTGTCTCCAGTTGGTGCAACACTGGTCAACCTGTTTAATTGCTCCACACCTCTGCTATGCATCTTTAAAAGAAGAATGATCCTTCTTTCTTTTTAAGAAGAGATGCTGGATGTTCATTGTGCTGAACATCCAGCACAGTGACATGAACTTTTACTGGTATTTCCTAAAAGTACCTGTACATAAAAGCTCACTCATACAACCACTCTGTCTCTGAAACTCTTATTAAAATTGAGGGTGGAGGGTTGAGTGCATTTAAGTGCTTCACTAGATAAGGCTGTAAAAGACAAAGACATCCTTAATTTGTCATTTTTTTGTTCAAAGATCCTTGCTAAAAACACAATGTGAGCCTAGAGAAAAATATTATGGTTCAATGGAAAGAGATCCTCCAAAGCATTAAAAGAAACTAAGCGGTGCTAAAAAAAATCTTTGTTGCGAGATATTTCTCTGCTTTTTTCTTAGGGGATGCACTTAGAGGGTAAAATGTAAGTCACTGAAAGTGCATAAAACGGAAATCCTTCCAAACTATGTATAGACTCTAACATCATGTCCTTAGTGGTGAAGATCCAGAGCACTCTGAGAATTTATAAATACTCATTCAAGCTTTAACCTATTAAACCTATACAAGTGTCACCTGCATGTGTATATTTAACTTACATAGTTTTATAATATTCAGTTTATATATGGTATAAGCAGGGGAAAGAAAAATCACCTTGTCCAAGGGGAACAGAAGGTATATTATATACTTTGTGTCTAGGATTCTTTAACACAGACTTGCTGGATTATATTTCCATCTCTCTTAACAGAAGTATTTGAAGAAGCTGCAAGGCTCAAACAGAACAGTAAAAGAAAGTGGGGTCAGTTATCTAAGGCCTAGCACTAGTTTGTTAAAGGTTTTTTTTCCTACCCACTCACAAATAAAGGGACAAAGAAGTGAACATTGTGGGAATGTGTTTCTAAACCACATGATATCCTTATCAGATTGTCATGTACAAGGGAGGTTCTCACACAGGGACCCCATGCTGGTGAGCTGACCTGTCACATGATGCAAGTTCTACACTCCTATTCAGATTACTAAAATGAGCTGAAGAAAGCTAGATTTCCCCTCCTCCCTCCTTCCCCAAATAAGCAAAATGCACAGTGACCAAAGTCATATTAATTCCCTGCCACTGGGAAAGCAATCCTGAGCAGCTGCAAATGATAAGTGAGTATATGAAGAAGATAATCTAGCTATTAAAATCTATACCGCAATTAATATCTGCTGAGCAGAACTTATTGCAGAGAAGCAAACAGAGAATCGGAGAAACCTGTGAGTTAGACAAAATACGAGGAAAAAAACCTCAGTTTATTTGTAAATTTATGGAAAGACAGTAATATATTTTTATAAGCAAGTCCTATTTTGTCATATAAGTGTCTCTATTTTCACTGTAGATGATGTGAACAGTGTCATTGAATTACTTTTTCATGTAGTTTGGGGGAAGTGGAACAGTCCTGTAAATACTTTTAATATTAAATGAAGGTTTTAAATAGTATTTGATCATTCAAATATATGGCCTGTTTTAAAAAGTGCTGAGGGAGCTCCTAGATGCTCAGCATATTTGGAAATGAAGCCATGAAATGTGGATTTAGGATGCTAACTTTAGGCTACTGTTTCTGACATTCTTAACTTTTGAAACACATTTGCTCATGCGACAACAAATTAATAAAAACCCAGATCTCAGATTATTTTTAAAAAGACAGTTTAAAATCCATGGTTTTGGATGCAAGTTGTTTACAGATTACAATTAGGAGGAACAGCTAAGACTACTGTGAGCGAAAAAATGCACAGAATAATTTCCACATTATATCAGTTTGTTTCTTTTATACCTGGAATATGGGTCTCATAAAAAGGTGGCAGCAGTAAGACATTACTCCTGGTCTGCCTGCTAGAAAATCCAGTTTTGTTACCCTCCTGTCTATACTTTTTCCTGAAGCACAGAGAAAATGATTATTCTGTTACTTTAGAATAGTTTTGAGCATTTTTCAGCTTGTATTTTCGTGGTTCCATTTGGTTTGAAAGGGCTTGGATTTCAGCAAGAAGTGGCATGGGTCACAGTGCATGGGGACAGACTTCATGCACATGAGCAAAGGTCAAAATCAATCATAGCTTTGTATTTCCAGGCCTATTACTTTTGGCAGTTTACCCTGCCAGAAGGGGCTAAAATATTTGCCTCCCAAAAGGAGTAAACATCAATAGGGGGCAGGAATATAATCAGCCCCTCAACCACTCTGCAATGAGAAATGAGGGTAAGGGATCCCCTCCTCGCTCCAGCCTAGTACTAAGCATCTAAATGTTAGATGCAACATTTTCAGCAAAAAGTTGAAAGATTTCACAGCACAGTGACTTGAAAAGGACAATAGGCCTATTTAGGCAATTATATTATGCAGGCTTTGTTATTAGGCAGCCCTGCTCAGCCCCAGAAAGTCTGGATAATCAAAAGTGTCCAAGTACAGGAAGGGGAAAAGTACAACCCCACCCTCCCGCACAGCCGCTGCCAGGACCTCTGGATTTGAAGGGTAAAGTCTATTTACCGAAGTTCCTTGGCCATTTTATACATCAACTGATATCCTTCCTCATGGGGCTGCGTGCTACAGCCTAGCAAAGCTCTGGAAAGCCCTCTGAAACCACAACTAATTTGGCCCCAGCCGCCCGCCCCTGTAAATTCACTGCTCAGAAGCTGCTGCCAGCCCCCCAGGCAGAAACTGAGAGGGGAGAAGGATGTCCCCCCTGGCTCGCACGCATACCAGGGCCGGTCCCCACGGCCAAACAGATCTGGAAACTCATCACAGCTGTGCTCCGCTCCTGAGGTCTCAATAGGACGGGGCATAGCGCGGCCGACCGCGGCAGACAGCAGTCCTTCCGAGCACAATGTCCCTTTCACAGCCCCGCTCCCAAACCTACATGCTGGCTGTGTAACACAGCCGCACTTCATCGGCTGCGTTAAGGGCGGTATATAAATTAGACCTGAGCAAAACCAGTCACTTGGCGCGTTTCGGGGAGGTGGGACCCTGATCCGCCGAGCAGGGCGCCTCGCTGCCCCGAGCAAAGCCCCTCGGCTTGGCCGGGCTGCAGGGCTGGCGTGACGCACACATGGTTAACAAAAACCGCTCCTCAGCAGTAAGTAGGGATTTAACTGGATGTGAGGATGACTAACTTCGCTGTCTGAAACACTATCTCCCTCTTTCAACTCCTTAACTTCACCGTAACCCTCTTCAAGGCATCGCCTCAGAAGCCTGGCTTTGTTCTGACAAGTTGCACCTTTGCTGCACAGACTCATTAGGCGAGCAGGGAGTCACCCAAAGATACATTGCTTTTCCTCCGAGCTTATCCCACCCTGACTTCACCAGCGAAAGCCTCTCATCATTTTTGTCTGCAGGAGTTTTTGACAGTGGTGCGTGTCCATTAGAGTTTTCCTGTGCCAGCAGCCGAATCAGACTAACTGCCTCACAGTCTATGTAGAGAATAGTTTCCCCCTTTCAATTATTTTGGAAGAAAAATATCCCCACATATATATTTTTTTTAATGAAGTGGATCAGAAACAAACGTTTTTTTCATCACACATTTCAGAGCATTAAGCTAGACGTATAAAAATTTAAACAAAGACTCTATCCCTAAGCAAATCAGTCCTAGCCATTTAGCTGTAAAGTTTATAGATGAACTTCAAAGAAAATAACCTGGTTCAAACAGATCTTGCCTTCTGGGCACTAGCAAACACACCTGCAGCAATTTGATACTTGGGAATGCAGATTACAAGTCCTTCACTTCAAAATGTTTGTTTTTTAATTCAGAAAGATGAAAGAAAATAAAGTAGTGAGCTTTTTTTTTTTTTTTTTTGGTGGAACACAGATGTTTCCAGTGCTTGCAGGGAATGGGAACCTGACCCAAACATCGCAATAATCCAGAATTTTGAAGGAAAACGCATGCTTTCGGGAGTCCCATGTTCCTGAACTTTCTGAAAGTTAATACCCACTAGCTCCTCTCTAGGCAAACAGCTCCTACCAAACTGAAATAAGAACTGTGTACTACGCGAGCCTCAACATCCCAGTGTGTTCTGCTGCCATGTCCATAACTTTTGACTTCATCAAATTTTTTATGCTTCTAACCCTAAGGAAATGCAGTAGGCAGTAGTCATCTGCTTGATAAAATTAGCTGAAACACTACATAATGCCAAACAAACTTACTCTTGTTTTGGGCCTGCTCATTTGGTTTTTTGCCTGTTTAATTAATGAAGACTAATGAAGATTTTTTAATAGGCTTTTCCAAGGTCAGATCTCAATTCCTTGCAGCTCCTCTCTCAGGACCTGTCCTGTTCCCACTTCTGCAGTATTTAGTTAGCTCATGTTTCACCAAAAGTTACTGGTTTTCTCTCAGTATTTCTTGCCACTGCACTACGAGGGAGCAGAATATTCTAACTTACTTAAGAAACTATAAATTACTCATTCTTGCAATCTTAACTCTTTTGTCCTCTTCAGAACTATCCTTGCCTAATTTCATTATACCGACCTGATTTTTATCTTACAACAAAAGGCGCGAGAACGAATTACGATTAAAAGTGCAGTTGATTTCAGTCTCATTTCTGAGTCCACAATTTTCTTTGCAAACAAATAATCTCATTTTAAATCTACAACAATAGAACTAGAATCACATAAAACATAAAACTCATATGAGTGCAAAACTAGGGGGATTTTTTGCATTCTTGTAACACGCCGTGCAATACAGCTAACAGTTGCGTTGCAAACCCAGGGCAGGTTTTTCCTCCCACAGGGGAGAGGCAAAAAAATCCCACACAAGTTAAGGTCATGTTTGGGTTGCGTCTTATCCTCTATTTTTACTTTGCAGACCCTCATGGACTAGAAAATTCATGATGCTGCAGGAGTGCACTAGCTTAGTGAATTGTAACAGGATTAACGTAGCGAAGATGTGCTGAAGTTGGAGACCTACAGCATTCTGCCCTAAACCCTGCAATGGCCAATTTTGCCAGCATTTCAGTTGAAACCCTGATGCTGCCTGGGATTGTTACTGGCCTGCTCTGAGTTTGCACTATCCATGTACTATTCCCTCAACATCCATTTACCTTTTACTCTACAATCACGTCTCTACAAAAGCAATATTTCTAAGGCCTAAGGCAATGGTTGCAGGTGCACTGGGTTTTTTTTGCAGAGTCAAAAATTAAGCAACAAATTAGACCAAAAAAACCCTATCCTACTTCTAACAATTACAAAATTTGATTATTACTACATTACATCAAATCACAGAGGTCTTCTTAAAAATGGAGAATCAGGAAATGCTGGAGTTGGAATGAAACATTGCTATCTTTGTGTTTATAAGCATTGGAGCAACCTTTAAACTATAAAAAGCTTTCTGGACCACAAAAATTCTGGTTCTGTCATATTTTCACGAGATGCAAGATAAAAATCTTACACTTTGAGAAAATTTTAATATTTCACAATCCATTTATATATTTACTCATGCCTAAAGTGCTTACACTTTTCTCAAAACTGAAAACAAAATTTGCTCTAAGATTTCAAACAGAAATCTTGATTTGGACTCTAGCTAAATTGTTTTTCCACATTTCTATACCATTAACTTTCACAGTTCAAATTACAGCCACCGTATTATGATTCAGGTTTCGGCCCGATTTTAAATTCCCATGCAGTGAAGATTAATCCTACTGCTTACAAAGTTACAAGACTGGATTCTTGAATGCGTTTTCCTGTATTTTTATTTACTCTTGTTAATATGAGTTTCTTTGATTAGCTAAACTTTCCTGTTATCAGCACTTGTCTCTTATCACAGGCCCTAGGCAAATGACATATTTACCACTCATTCCATTCTGATAAGGGTAATCCTGTGTTTAACTTGCCCAAGAACAAACACCATATATTTTGTTTTTAAGAATCCTGCTTCTAGGTATTAACAATATACAAGAGAAAGAGCAGGACATTTTAAAGCCAGGAGTTATTTAAAGAGTATTTTGCAAGTGTAAGCTTTTAATGACAGTACATATGCCTCCTACTCCAGGAAAGTTTATTTAATTCCAAGTTTCCGCAATATCACCACTAAAGTTATACTAAAGTTTAAACCATGAAAGTAGGAAAATGCATTTTTAGTAAAACATCTGGTTTGGATTTTAGCTTTTGCTAACTGAAGCTCTCCCATAGCTGGTAACACTATTTTGAAGTAAAAGCTTTGTTTCATATTTTGTTTGAAGCGTTTTGAAACCAGTGCGAAGAAAATAAATATCCCATGCTGAACTTCACAGTCTCCTTTTAATTGTAAAGACATCAAAACATTTGCAGTGTTGTAGGCTGCTAGTCACTGATTTTTATAATTCTGTTTTCATTACTCAACCCACACAAATGTCATATGGTGTCTGAAAACTTTTGAGCCGAGAGAAACATACTATTTCACCAAACACTCTTAAATTTATTTTTAAATTACCTACTCCACCCCTTTGAAATGTCGATGGGAGAACTCTTCTAATTCCGAGCTAACTTTTTAACCTACCGCAAAAAAGAAATTTCCAACAGCATTATACAGTTAATGACGTACTGAAGTGTCCGAGTGTGTGCTAAAAACATTTTGATAGATAGCCAAGTCATTTATCTAAATCACCGTCAGAGCAGTGAAGCATCCTGCAAGCTTTTAAGCACAGTATAAGGTGATGTTTTCTGGCACTTTTTGTCATTCCTCAAACTTGAAACCGGGGTGTTAAAATGCTGCTATTTTTTATTATCTATATATTTCAGCAAAAAATCAAGACCCTATAACATAGTAACACATTTTCAGGAGTGTCCTACCACTAACTCTCACTCCTCTGTTAACAGTGCATCGCTCTCTGAATCTCAAGGTATAGAAATAATTGATGGTTAAACTCAAAGGGTGTTCACAGTAAGTAGTTCTCTAGCAAAACAGCAACTTCTTAGAGCAACAAAGTAAAGAAGAAAGGTGGCAGCAAGGTCAGTACAAAGAAATATTGCCTTTTCTTCAGAAACTTGTAACTACTGTCTGATTTTTGGAATGGCACCTTCCCACTGCAATTCCACATCTTTTCAAGAACTGTAGAGATCAATATTTTAATTGCTTGGCTGCTCTGCTAAAATGCACTTCAAGACAACATGCATCCTGATTAGCAAATGTGCTACAAAATTAGATTAAAGGGGGGGGGGTGAAGCTACCACAGAGATGTTATGTAAATTCATCTTTCACTGGTTGGAGTTTTGCAAGTATTTGCTGTATTACATTACGATTTTATGTGTTCCTTTTTGGCTTCACAACTGTTTTTAGGATCAATATGCCACATGAGAAGGGATAAACAGAAAGAAGTCCGGTGCTTCTTTCCTTTTTCCTTTCTTGCCAAAAGGAAAAAAAAAAAGAGCTTGCAAACCACATTTTGCACAAACGCTCACCCCACCCCTCATTAACTCTGCGCTTAATTACCAGTCTTCCTTTTTTAAACACATGCAAGTAAATAAATAAAATAAATAAAAACAACAACAATTATAATAATAGTAATTGCTTTAAAGTGGAAAAATAACAGTTGGGACCTACATTGAGCACTGTGCCGGTGTTGCCACTCTGTTTGTGCCAATCCACTGAAGCATGCTTTGAGAGCCTTCTCCTGGAGCATGCAGGAAGACGGACTCGCAGTGTAGAAATCCAGCATCTGAGCAGGGCTCACTGCTAGAACGTCCATACAGTCAAACATGATTCCCCCTGCACAGAATGCCTGCAAAAGTGCTTTCCTCTAGGTGTGGAGGAAAATGGCACATAAAAGTACACCCAACTCCATCAAACTCTGCCCCTTTTTTGGCACGTAGGCTGTTGGTCTTTTTCCCAGACCAGAATCATGAATTATGACAGACAACACAGCTAAAAGCCTGTAATTGATCCAAATGATCATTTACCATTTTCCAGGCTGCCCAGCCAATCCAGCAAGATGGGGGGATGCGAGCCGCATTCCAAGTTTTAGCTACCATCAATTTCCCCCCAAAATTTCTTGAGAGTCAGTCCAGCTCCTGGGGCGCTCGCCGGGTGTGTGCCGCGTCCCACGCCGTGCCAGTCGCCCACCTCCCCGGGATAAAACAGCTCCGGCGGAGGCTCGGGATCCCCCTCGGCCGTGAATAGATGCTTCTGCCTCTGAACAGCTCACTTCCTACTACTTGTGTCACAGGGAATGAAAGATTGAATTGCCTAATATATGCGAGTGAACTTTCCGTGAACCCTTCCCAGGCTGCTAACCTTCAAATGACCCAAGCGGTCTGACATCACCAGCTCCCAGGATTCTCACACGCCTTCACAACTCCCAGCAGCCCTGCAAAAAAGCCGGGCGGGCGGGCAGGCAAAGGCGAGCCCCGGCCCTGCCGGAGTCGCCCCGCGGCCGCCGAGCGGGCGGGCGCGGACGGGGAGCGCAACTTACAAAAAGGCCCAAAATAA
>VXBQ01003979.1:193613-379209 GCA_013400175.1 Phainopepla nitens
ACACAACAACGAGGAGGAGGGGAAGGGGGTGGGAAGTAAAACAGCGGTGTTTTCAGCGGTCGCAGGGAACGGAGAATCTGAAAATTCCAGCTCAATTTGCTGAAAGTTCTGTGCCCCCCTCCCTCCCTCCCTCACACACACACACACATTCCTCCCCGGAGAGGCCACGAGCGAGGCGCAGGCGCTGCCGCTGCTCCACAGCCAGGGAGGGACACGGGCTTCGCCCCAGCTGCTGGGCTGGGCTGGGGAGCAGCCTCACCCTGGAGCTGCCCCGGCACACGCCAGCGGGGACCCCGCGCAATGCCACCCGCGGGGACCCCGCTCGATACCACTCGCAGGGACCGTGGCCGGTGCCAGCCCCACTCCCAGCGGGGAATCGTAGGGGGGGCGGTCAGGCCCCATCTCTCTGCACCATCCATCCCTCATCCTGGCTCCTAAGTCACCCAGCGCTCCCTGGCTTCCCCGATGGGTCAGATTTGGCGCTGCCCGGGAGGATCTGTCCCCACCCCCGAGCCCAGGGCAGGAAGCAGCCACGCATCCCCCTCTTCTCCTTCCCCAGCCCCGCCGCCGCCGGGTCCTGCCTGTCTCTGATTAGCAGAGAGGGGCTGGGGCCGCTCGTGTGGCCCCGGAGGGGCTGTATCAGCTTTCAGAGGGCTAATGAGCCCCAGCTCCCCGGGAGGGAAGAAAGGCCACGAGCTAATCCGTGGGGAACGGGACCCAGCCCATGGTGCTGAGCGGGGAGACCTCCCTGGGGCAGCGGCCCCGGCCAAGCCCTCACAGCCACTCTGAAGGCGAGGGGCTGCTCCCACCCACTAAGGTCTGTGCTAAACCACACAGCCCTCCCTCATGGCCGCTCTAGGTGTCAAAGGCTTCCCCGGTCTGTGGCCGCGATGCCACAGCCAGCACTATGCAGGCCCACCACTTGCATGGAGCCAGCAGAGAGCTCAGTGCTTTTTAGGTAGGGAACTACCTTCTCCAAAATCTTACTCTCCGAGAAAGACTCCATGGAGGCTCCCAGCAGTTCTTATTCCTATGGACAATTCAAACTTAAAAACAACAGCCTGGAAACTCCCTCTGCCCCAGTGGGAAGCACAGGAGCTCAATAACCACATGCATGCTTTAATTTTAAATGAATAAGCCAAGCCACCTCAGCCCCAGCAGTGAGCATCATCCAGGAGCAAGGCACACAGGAGCCTCGCTTCCCCGCTCCAAAGCAAGCTCAGGTGCAGAAACTAGAAAACAGATGCTTGATTATTGCCCATTTCTTGCAGAGCCCAAGATAGGAGTCGGGCAGAGAGGGGCACACTGAGCAGGCATGGCACACCACTGGCGACTGTAAAGAAATGCTGGAGAGAAACTCACCCTGGGACCTGCGCAGCCACTTTAATGGATGTGGTGTCCCCTCTCCACAAAAAGTCCTTTGATGAACCGAAAGCTCTCTGACAATGCCTGCAGATTGTATTAACAAAACTTTTCACACAGATTCAAGAATTAAAAAAAAAAAAATCCAAACCACAAAACAAATGCCCCACACAGCACACGCACTTGTTCCCTGAAACTGATATAGCCACACTGAAAACCAGTGGCCAGCAAAAAGACCTGCTGTAATCTGGAAGCGAATCCTTTTGAAGAGATTAAAACAAAAGCTTTTCTTAGCCTCCTTCCCCCCTCAACGGGAGAGCTGTAGTTGTCCCTGCAGCAGGCAGCCTCTCTTTCCCTCTTCCCTTCAGGCAGAAGAGTTAGAAATGCTGGAGTTTAACAGTGTCTTTTTAAAGGACTTTTTAAGGACTTTCTCAGCCCTTTGGGGTGTCCTCCCCCAGCCTGAACTCCTGCAGTTGAAGAAGCCCCTGATACTCTCTAATCTAAAATTTATGCACAGCATACACTTACTGAAAAAGCCATCCTTCAGGGAAGGCTTGTTTAAACTACTTCAGCACAGCAAAATAGTGTTTGTTGCATTAAAATAGCCGAGTGGAAAAGTGGCTAAACTTTTTTTTTTCTTTTTTTTTTTTAAATCTTGGCTGGCTACATTGCTGCAGTTTTGTTTGGAATAGCAAAGCTAGATTAACAGACAGTTATTTTCTAACCAGACGACACAGGATGCACGAGAAATTTGGAATACGTAATGTATCACCACAAAAATAACTGGAAAGGATGACACAAAACACAGTATGTTTTTTTCAGTCTCCAGTTTAGGGAGAAAACAGCTTTTTGTGAGGACCAGAGTTCTTGGAACAGTTAAAGCTTATGCCAAGAAAAACATGTTGCCTATGTGAGTTAAAAGTAAACAGAATCAGACAAACAGAAATACAGTTATGTTTGTCCCATTAGCATTCTTATAATACTATATTCAAAAATAATACCTGTCAGTTGTACCTCAAAATGTAGAGTGGCAACTTCTGAAAGTAAATGTCGGGAAGTGACGTTCAAGTGTGTACAAATTGGAAAAGGATTGCTTTTTCTCACTGTATCAAAATGAGCCAGGTAGCTCATCATGCTTTGTTACAAATAATAGTTGCACTAATGCTTTTAGTTATTATCAAATGCAGATGTAATTTAAAAATTCCTCAAATAGCCCGATGATTTGCTCACACACTATTTCTACAATACAGTAACCTATGCATCTCTTATTTCACTTTTAAATAGCACAACAGTTGTTTTTCTTCAACAGAGTATCGGGAAAAGCTACGTTCATAAAATAGGGAGTATTTTCTAATTTAGATCAGGATTAATCATAATTATTGTGCTAACTTGTAGTCCCCTAGTTCAAATGTAATGAAACCTCAAGTATTGCCACATATTTTAAATGCCCACCCAGCAACCATAGAGATGTGAGCAGGTAACAACTCTCCAATATCTTCGACTTTGTCCATGCAAAGAAATTGTGGTTTCACATCAGTGCTTTGATCTGTTTTCTCTCAGACTGTGATAGCAAAAACTCTACAATAAACATATTCTTAGCTATAAGTGAAATAAAAAGCACAAGTTCAAGTCAGAAATCTATTTCCTCTGGTGTTACTGTATATTTGTCAGTGTGACATTGCACATTTGAAACCCATAATCATAAAACAAAAATTTACAGCCAAGGTTTAGGGTCTACATCTGTTTCTCTGGTTTTTGTACTGCAATTACCCACTGGACAATTCAGAAAGCAGCACTATGAATCATGTACTGCACACATGGTTGTGCTGGTCACTTTTTTGTTAGTACAAGAGGCTGAGGATGCCATAATGTGCTTCACTGAGAGAGAGCGAGAGCATTAACTAGAATTAGGATGAGTGCACCAGGCTCTCTAATAAAAATGACTTTACTAGAAGCAACAGAGCACTTCTGGAACATTACAGGCATATTTATGGATGGAAAAATTAAGAAGTGCATGCAGAAATTCTCCCCAACTAAGTACCTCAGGGGAAGCAGACTTTTTTTCTTCTTTTGCATGCATTTTACTATTAATCAAATGTAGCACTCTCTTGAAACAGTTTTGACAGCAGAGTAAATGGTTACTAGTGAATGATGTGTGTGTTTAAGCAGTGAAAGCAGAGACAAAGTGATGTTTTCTTCTACTCCCTAGGCAAGAGCTGACACTAAGCTTGCTGCCTCAGCTTTGATACTCACAGATTCCTTTGTGTCAGTTGCCGGGAGAATCACTGGCAGTTCACTAACCCTGCCTCACACACAGGGGCTTTGATTTTTACCTCTTCATTGACGATAGATGTTAATATGAAACAGTACTTGCCTGCCTTGGCAGGTTTTTTTTTTTCCCTTCCCCCAACTGGTGATACAAATCTGAAAAATCTGAAAACCTGAATTCCCCCTTCACTACACGTAGTTTTTAGTGCTGAAGGATGTTTTCTTCATGTCTCGAGCACATGAATGATGTCAAAAGATTATGGGAAGAAAATCACTAGGTCACAAGAGAATGGCTGAATATTTAAAACTCTAAGGTAGTACTAGGAAATGGGTATCAATTGTGAGCAAGAATTGCCCTGAAGAAAGTAAAACAGTAAAATTACTGGCATGAAATGGCACAAATGACATGGAAAAACATGAAATACAGTGAAATTAAGTAAAAAAGGGGTTTCTTCAGTCTGCTATACACTACTATGCACAGCTTGCAATGACTGAAACAGGAATTTGCACTAACAGGAAGAATTATTTCAGGCCTGAAATATAACAGCAACTGGCGAAAGACAATTCAGTGCAGAGCAGTATTTTATTTTAGATGAGAAAAGCAGAGTTAGTCATCTCCAGACCTGGAACTCAGGCATGCAACCAGTCTGCGAATCACTTACTGATAAAGGCTTTTTGTCTGTTTTAATCAGTGGATATGTATTTGTAGAGATGCCTTAAAGCTGACTGCTTAACTTAAAGGCTATAGAAATAATTTATCTCCAAACCTTGGGCATACAACCATGTTTCTTAGAATCCATACAATCCTCTGGCCTGGAACCAGGGGAGAACTGCCCTGCGTGATAAAACTGGGAGTGTATCTGGCTCAGCAATCCATTTCTAAGAGTGACTGCTACTAGATTTTTCTAAGGAAAATACAGGAAACCCTAGTGATTGGAGAAGTATAACTTACCCAAAGGTCCTCTAATAGCCTATTCTCTAACAGCAAATCATTTAAGCATTAAAGCATCTAATTTAATATCCCTTCCAAATTTTGTTTTGTAATAGTCCTGATATTCTAGATAGTCATATATAGCCAATGTCTTTTTGGATTGTGATAAATTTGTAGCTCTGTGACACAGAAGTACATAGTAAGTTATTAGGCTTGGAGATAAAGAAGGCTAACTTTTAAAAAACAAATAAACAAAAAATCACTGTAAAACTCATCCACATTGCAAATAAAGGAGAGACCAAACTGCATCTTTCTGAGGCCCCAAAAGGCTGATGGCTGCAGGCTCCTGAAAGGTTGGCAAAGAGGCAATGACATCATATGCATGAAGAGGGGACGACATGCATTTTTGAAGGATATAACAAGAAAAGAACATTATTAGATTAAACACTGGCTACATACTGAATCTACACTTGCTGTTTATGAGGATTCTGCAGTGCAACCACTGCTAAATGGTTGCCAGAAAAAAAAAAGAAGTGAGGAAAAAAAGGTTTGTTTCATTTTGTTTTCTTTTTAAATGACTAGAAACTGCTGTTTCAAGGTTTAGCCAAGAAAGAGATTTTTACTGCTAGCCTATAAATCCCTCAAAACATAGAATTATAATGGAAATGCTGAGGTAACCAGAGTGCCATGCATGGCACTGACACATTGCATTATATAATCCTGGGAGAATGAAGGTTGGGAGATCTATAAATCCTAAGTAGAATCAAGATGTATGAAAGAGCAGAAGAGCAAGTAGAAATGTTGAATATTAAACTGCAGAGAATACTACTACTAACAATAAAGTTTCCTATATGCTGAATATGCTTATGGTTGGCTGAAGGTGAAAGAGCACAGAGCTCCATTAAAACTAAAACAGAGATTCAAAAAGGCTGTTTGAGTAACTACTTTGTTTCTGCCTTTTTTAAGGAGGTAGAAAAAAGTTACCTAACAAAAGAATAGTATTTCCTGATGTTCTCATATCCTGAAAGGTATTTTAGAATATATAAATAAATAATCTGAGAACATGAAGAATAAATGGGAGTTCCAAACATAGGCATCTTACCACCCTAGCTGTAACCAGAATCAAAATATAAATTGGGACAACTGTACTTCTTCTACAGGTTCACTCATTGCAGTTCAAACTCTTGATGAAAAGTTAGCCCTGATGGACTTCTTCCAGAAAAAGACCAAAGTTACCAAGTAGTGACTGGAACTTCAGCTCAATACATACATATTTCCTACCAAAAAGTAAACCTTACTCAAGCCCTATTTCATTTAAGTCAGACTTCAGCAGCATTTAAGGCTTGTGCTCCTGCACTGCTGACAAGGACAACCCATACAGAGGGATGGCAGAGGCCTGAAATGGCTGAAACACACTCAAGCAGAACTCTGGTCACGTAAAGCCCAATGCAGATTGGATTGGATTGTGCCGTGAGTGTGAACTGCAATAGATCCACGCTCGGCAGCTTGACGTGTGTACTCACGACAATCCAGTTCCCACCTAGCCAGTTCCCAAACCTACACCAAACACTGAAAGGACAGCTCAGTATTCTATCTCTGGGTATCTTAGAAAGAAGAATGAAGGGGTGACTGGAAAATGTGTTGGCATAGCTACCTGGCTAGCAGGGGTAATGACAGCAATGACAACGTGGTGATATTGCCTGAAATCTGCTGGTAATGATGGTCATCATGCCAACACCTCCACTCTGCCTGTTGCCCTAATGCACTGTACTTTCACACCTTTGTTTCTGTCATGCAGATGTGCTCTCTGTTTGGGAACAGCCTGCATAAATTTTTGCTGTAAATGAGGTAGAATTACCCAGAAATTGAGGTATATACTTAGCAAATCAATGTCTGGTTTCTTTTGTGGAACATGTGCCATCAATAATGCGTAAATTAACTGAGGCTACATGTCCTCTGAGGGACACTGTTATCACTGTAACTTTATTGATGTAGCCTGAAAAGTAAACTTTACTAATGGGGTCAATTTTATGAGCATACAGGTTATCATATTGTAACTACTGTTGAGCAGGTAAGGGATTCTGTGTTCCTTTAATACTACAGTAACTGGTCTGTGACAGGTAACACTCTTTCAAAAAGGAGCAACTGCTTTCTCACCCTACATTGTTAAACAAATGTAACATTCAAACACAGATGAGATCTCAGGAAAAGTCAGGCTGGGCTGGACCTCGCATGTCTGAAATGTTCACAAGACATTTCCTGGTTTTCAAACTCTACTAGAATACACTTATCAAATAGTTCTTTGGTGCATTCCTCAAATTCTACTTGACTTGTGCAGTTTAAGCCAACAAAGAAAAATTTGCATGGTTCCAAGCTGCTTCACTAATCTAGTCCCACATGATGATCTGCAAATTCCCAGACCCTTAGATTGCAAGACTCCCATATTGGACCACAGAAGTGATTGAATGTCCACATATATTATGTCCATGTTCAGGGAATCACAAGTGACACACATGCTTTAGTCAAAGACAACTTACAGATCTGGGGTGCAGTTAGATATTGTGGTGGTGAACAGCGTACTGCCCCAGGCTTTGTGCAGCATCATGGATTTTTTTGCCCTTTTGGGACCTTTAGTCCAAATATAGTGGTGGATGTGAGGTAGTCTCTAAGCATGTGGTGGTCCCTCAGCATATCAGGCTTAACAGATCTATAAAACTAACAAGCTGCTTTTGCATAAACTAGACCAAAACCTCTTCATTTGGATATCTTGACCCTTCTGACTGAACAGTTCTGCACAGACCTTGTCATCACACTGAAAAAAACCCATTTCTTTTAATCTATTTGCAGTTTTGAGCAAGCATCCTCAAGAACAGGCTTCTCATTCATGGGACACTCGTCTTCCATGTATTGTTATAAGACTATTAGAAAAACAGACTTACTTGACTTCATATGGAGACATGGGAAGAAGAATGTGTGTTCTGTCCTTTGCCAAATGGCTTTGAGATCTCATCCTTACTGTATCCATCCATTCTATCTTTGACATGAAATATGCCAAAGGGTACACCAAAGGACAGGATTGTAGCCCAGCTCTTTCAAGGAATTATCAAGATTGTTGGATAGGTAAAGTAAGCCTGAATCTATAGAAGCTTTAGTTACAAGAAAGGCATGTGTACATTCCCAATCCTGAGAAAGGTGCTGCAATTCTCCTTAAAAAGTACAGCAAGTTCTTATCCCAAATCAGATCTTAAATGACAAGTTAATGCTAATTAAAACCTCAAAAAAGTTAAAGGTCCACCTGTCGGATTCTTAAATTTGTCTAAAAATTGTTAAGTTTGTTTGGTTTTTGTTGTTATTTTAAACAGACTTACTAAGAGCAGAAGGGCACACCACTGATACTAAAACCTACCTACTCTGCTAGCTGAACAATGCAGGAACATTATGTCACTCGTAGGTAGAACTTCTGAAGCATGGAAGAAAGGCTAAGAGCTTTGCCAACGCAAATTATCAGACAGAACCTCACTGGAAAAAATGAGGCACAAAGATCTAAGTGAAGTGTAAAACTTACCGAGACTTGAACGACATGTTGACAGATACCACTCCACTCTCTTGCTTCCTATCAGAACCCAACAGCCAAAGCAGAGATTCCTAAGCAGTGTTTTTACAGGCTAAGCTTAGTTTCTCCCTCGTCTTATCAGTAGCCTTCAAAGGGATTGTGGGTGGATCTCCTCCAGGGAAAACAAAATAAAACAAATCTTCCATACAAATATACTGGCACAACCACAGAGGCTTTGCTTGAGCTGAGAAAACACACCTGGCTCTTCTAAAGGAGAAATGAAAGAAGTTGTGCTTCAGCCCTCAAGCCTTGAGTGGCCTTAGAGAAGAGGAATAGCTAAGGAGAGAGTCTAATCAGGATGCAGGGAAAATCAATACTCGCTTCTTGAAATGCCTTAAGCAGGAAGGAACAGTTTAAAGTTGAGACGTTTTTCTGCTCTTTCTGTGCAAGAAAATGTGCTGAAGACTGTACAGGTGAGAACACAAAGATAGGAGAAGGCTTTGAGGAAGTCTAAAAGCAATCCAAAGCATGTTATACCCTGAAATTCTTTGGGAAATCTTATCTTTTAAAAGTTTCCTAGTTTTGCTTCATGAGAGATCTTTCTACACACCACTCGAAGTTGTCCAAAGTAACATTTTCAGGGATTAAAAAGCACACCATTGTACTGTTATTTTCTGACTTTGGTGTGGAATACAATTATTTAAGACTCAGTAGGAGAGTATGAAAGGAGCAGGAGTGTAATTCCAGTTCAGGAAAAACTCCAATAACTGACAACAAGTAAGAAACACAAGATAGATGCATTGTATTGTAGGGGTGAGTCCCATTGGCTGGAAACCCTGACTCTCCCAGCAGGACTCAGTTACATAGCAACTCCTGAGGGCAGATTAACCCTTTCCCAGTTAACATATCTGGAATGATTTAAGAGACCTTTTCCTTCTCCAGCTACAGAATAATTTCATAGGTTTGCAAAAATGGTTTGGAAAAAAATGAGTTGAATGCTACCAGGGCAAAAACAAAGCTATCTGATTCACCACAGGATACTGATGGTACAATGAACAGAGAATGCAGGCAGTTCACGTTGGTCTAAATGATATTTTATATCATCAGGTTTTGTGACATATGTAAAACACAAAATGTATTTTTCATCAAATAGTACAAGCTTAGTCTGTGGGGACCCTATCCAGACTGCATTTATCAAGTACCAATGGTCTTTCTCACCAAAATTCTGCCCATTCATTAACTTCTGTCTAGATAATTGCTGAAGAATTAAAGAGTTCTCAGCTGGCATAGATAGTACTTAATTAATCTAAAAGAGAATTTTTCAACATCAAAGAACGTGTTGCTTTCATTCTGAATTGTACATGTTGATTATTGTAAACTCTGAAATAACTCCTGCAAATCTTATAATACTAGTTAGTTTTCTTCTAACAGTCCTTTCTAATTACTGACATCAAGTAATTTGATGAATTTGGGAATCTCTATTTATTTTATCATAGCAATTTCTCTGTTTTGTTTTTAGAACTGCATTACACTTCATATACATATTTGATAAGTATACATATCAAATGTAAGCACAAATACTGTATAGTATGAGCATGGCACTATTCATGTTCTTCCGGTTATCAGAAATAACAAGGTTTGAATGTAAAAAAATCAAAATCTAAGACCAAGTCTCCTAAAGCTCTCTATTTTTAAAATGTTAGAATTCAGCTACATTAGTTTTCTCCCTTGTGAGAGAGCTAGATGGTCCCTGGGGACCAGGAAGGGCACATGTCCTCACTCAGACATCCCTGATGTGGTCACACTTCACTGCTTTGAGTCACAGCTGCACACTGTTAGGAAAAAAGAGCTACTAAGTTTCCAGAGGAGAAAATAAGAGATCAGGCTGAAGTGTTATTACACTTACTTTTAACTGTGTTCTGGTCACAGTAAGTGAGCTCTGTCTATTCCCTCTATTCTTCCTTTTTACTGGCAGAATTGGACTCGCAGTAGAATGGGCATTAAACAGTGCTTGGAAAGGCAGGCACCAGTGACACTGCCCCAATTCAGACAAGCGGGGTAAGACTATACCTGGAAGACCCAAGGACACTCTTACCTGAAGGTTAGAGGAGAAAAGCCTTGAACCAGGTCATCTGCTCCTCTTCCCCCACCCACCATTCTCACACATGGACACAGCAGGTCTTGTAACACGTGTGTCCCACCAACATCTCTTCATGAAGTAAAATCACTGCTCAGCAGCAGCTCCTCAGTTCCCATTCAGACCAGTCAGAAGAAACCACAGTCCTGTTAAAGTTTCTTTTTTTTTCTTAGTTGCTTTAAAAAAACAAGTAACCTTTGTGTGTTACTGAAAGGACTATCTATATAGTTAAGATATGCCTTGCTTTTCTAAATATTTCACATTCTAAAAGCTTGTCTGCATTTTTTTTCTATGGTTCTCATACATCACTTGCAAATCCAGATGGGATAGAAAGATATAATTTAAAATTCTATTTATTATTTAATTTGGCTTCTGGTATGATATCTTGAAAACTCATCTGGAATTACTTAGCTGCTGACTTTCATAAAACTAGGAGTACCAATATAGTGGGAGGGAGATTAGTACAAACAGAGCTACTTCAGAAATATTTTGTGATCTGAAAATTAATTAGGAACAATCAATTTAATTTCTTGTTATGAAGTTTTTAAAAAGTTCATATTTTGCTATCATTATTCACCTAAAACTATCACTGATGCCACTGGAAATGTAGCCTTTAAAAGGGTAAAACCTGAAGGACCAAGTTCAACATGCTTATGTTCTGTTGAAAGTACCTTTTCATGTAAATGCCAGCACAGACCTATCAAATATTTGTGTTCTTCATTAAACTAATGCCTCTCTGCACCATAAACAAGACGGTATAAAATACAGGTGTCTTCCCATGTCCTCCTACTAAGGTAGGCGATATCAAAATAAATTTGCAACCATATCATTATATCAATCTCCAGTATTACTGCATCAGTACTATAACCATAATTAACTAGCCGCAGGTCAAATTTCTAATAAATCTTTAGAAATTAAATGTATAATTTGTCAAAACCACATGTCTTCATAAATTGATTATTCAGAATTTAGAAGCTTTTTAATTAGGAAGAAATTTATGCAATACCATGTGTAATAATTACGAATCAGCTTTTCTGTGCTATTTTTGTACATCAGCAAAAATTAAAACATTGGAAAACATTACCAGGTCATTGCAGTATTTCAATGTCAAAAGAAACACATAGTTTAAATGTAGAGGTTAAAGATATTTTCCCGTATCTTTTACATCTTATATAGCTTTATGATCTCAGAACTGGAATCATTAACCAAATACAAAATCAATGAGAAAAAGATCTAATCTGACCGTTTTCAAGTGCAGAGTCACTAAAAATGATTTATGCCACTGTAACACCTTTTTTCCATGGTTCTATAGTTTTACAAAACAGCATATATTCTAAGTGAAACTTCCATTTTATGCTACACTAAACAATATTTTGTCTTTCTCATCCCTTCCAGCTAAAATTCTGAAAGAGTTTGAAACTTTAAAAACATCACCTTTGTAACAAGCATCAAGATGAGGGGGTATGACCCTGACTGCCGAATAGAAAACTAGAGAAAAAAGAAAGTTAAGTGATATTCGTTCACGGCACACCAGAAACAAAAATTGTACCCCAGCTTCCCTGCTCTCCCCTCCCATGCTTTCACCACGGGCCTATTCAAACTCTGCACCCCCACAAGGGCTCTGGGTACTTCTATCAACATTTCATAGGAGAAGATTTTTTTTGACAGAGAACACAAAAGCTGCTTTGTGTGAAGTCTGGACACTTTTTTCCTACCTAATAAAAACATGAATAGAAGTGGGACCTCAGCAAGCATATGGCAGAAAGTCTGGACTAACTGAAAAAAAGGGGCCTAGAAGAGTTTTCTCTCTCGTGTTTACTGGTGAATATATATGGTGTAAATAAGGAGTATGCAGAGCAGCCCATAATGGAACATTGTTTATGTGCACATCCTGGCAAATGCATATACAGCATGGAGACTATTTCCAAGCAGAATATAAACACAAAAGGGGAGTGATGACAAACAAGTATTCCAAGGCAAGAAAAATGTTATTCCATATACAAACCAAACAAACTAAAGTGGTTTCTCCCCTGCTAGGATCCAACTGGCAGATCTCAGCTGCACACACTATGTAGCTGTTAAAGAAATGAGAGACATTCCAGGCTTACTGGTTGGCTTTCTTTTTCTTAAGAGACCTTATTATGTTCCCAATATTAAAAAGAAAAACACAGTTAATATTTTATTTTACTCTCTTGCAAAAACACAACAAAACAAAACAGCCCTTTCTTTCAGCCTGAATAAGAGCTGGGGAGATAGAGCTGATGCCAAGAAAACACCGTAAGGAATTAAGTCACAGCTTTTCTATTTCAAGTTCCCACTGAAAGACAGAGTTGGTTCTTTCTTCTGCAGGTCTCTCCAACAAACCTATTACACAGCTTTAGCAAGTGACACCAGTGTGACAATAACTTAGAGGTTTCATGCTCCTGGCAGAACTTTTTTTCTTTTAATCATTACTCATATAAAGGAAGAGGGTTTAGAAAACCCAAGTCCCTGCAATTTCAAGATAGCAAATCAGGGGGATGAACCTTTTTTTGTGTGCTTACTTCTGGAGAACGTATCATGCTTTGACAGCTGCTATGTAAATAAATGGGTGTAATTTTATTCCTTTAAAACTAATTTCAAACACCCAACTAAAGGAGAAAGAAAAGATAACAAGTAGGAAAACAGACAGTAAAGTGACAACAAGAACCACAAAAAGTCAACTGATAAAGCAGAGCTTTTGACATAATTAATAGGACTTTTTAGGATATTAGACATAGAAGCTAGCAGCTTCAGTAGGAGATCATAGGAGGTCCAGAACAAAAATACTTTGTGATGTCCTACACAGAAATGCAGAGCCAGCCTGTGATGTTAGCCTGTTTTAAGATACTCAGAGTATGCTTCACTTTCTCCAAAGCTCTAGATCCAGACCCAACAAAATTGAAGTACAAGTGCAGAACTGGGGTCTGTACCTATAAGTAAAGATTTCTGCTAGTCTAGTCAAAACCAGAATGCAAAATGTCCCATGCTTTGCCTTTATGAACTTTTGAAACTTGGGTGCATCACTCATTGGGAAATGATAGAGCCCGGGCTGGGAATACTGGTAGCGCCATTACAATATATAGATAGTCCTTTATGGAATCACATTATTCTTTGATTTTCCTTTTTTTATGTATCTCTTCCATTATACAAGACCAAAAGAACCCTCACAAAGCCTCTCACTGGTGACTGGTTTCTGGTTTAATATTAATACTTTTCAATTAAAATCACACTTAAGGAATCCAAAGGAGGCTTATTTAATTTTACTATTTTTTAATTACTCCTGAATGTGCACCTACCTCATCTCATCCCAATATGACCTTATGAGTGCTCACTGCTTGGGTTTCTCTTCAGCTGCTTGCAGACTTGTACAGAGCCTTCACTGTGCTTCACAAAACAACATATTTCTCATCACTACTCTTGGCTGCATGGGCCACTTACGGCACGGTGACAGGGACGGTGCACACCAATGTCAACTGCAAGCTCCCATGCTCTTTCCTCATTACAGAAGGTCTTTCTGGTGGCTGAATACCTTGAGTATATTAGAGCTGTTGGCTGTATGAAGGGAAGTTTTTTGTGATGTGTGCTACAGTGGGCAACTGTACAGCAAAGAGGAGGACCTGTAATGGCTGTTGCAAGCTAAGTCACAGTGGGTGCTCTAAAGATTTTAAATAAATAGGGTTTTAGTAAGACTCCACATCTTACCACTTAGTCTTAAAGAGGGAAGAATATTAAAAATTGGGAGAATATGAAAAACAATTTGCCAAATGTATAAAAAAAATTCATTGTGAGATTCAAAGAATCTTTTATTCTCTTCATCTAAGTTTCACCAGTCAAGCGAGCTGCTCAGTTTTCATCTGAGAAGTTTTCAATTTTAAGGACTCAGAATGGCCTACAAACATGAGCAGACTGGCATGTTGAAAGGCTAGGAAATGGAGGGATAAGGAAGAAGTACTCTAAGTTAGTAGCACTAAGCCTTTTAATTTGTATGTCAGCATTAAGATTTATTTTATATTTGAGGCTGACGACACTGAGTAATTCATATATGCTGAAGTGAATTCAGGACCTGCAAAAGAGGCAACAAAGGTACTGGAAAGGTACTGTGAAAACATTCTGAGACCAGCTTTGTATTCCTTACTAACTGTTGCCCAGGCTGTGCAATCTTATACATTGCTGTTTACTAGACAACTACATAAAAACTAGTATTCTTTGTATACTACTCCCATCCCCCTTTTAAATTAAAATTGAGTTGTTATTTTAACCTTACTCAAGTATGTAATATAGTGATGATTGTAAATCTTCAAGATCACAAAATCCCTTTGATTTATCCCTCAGTTTACTAGCTTTAACAAACATAATCCTAAAAACAATACAGAGGAAGATCTTACAGGCCTTCAAATGATGGAGAGGGAGCAGGGAATGACTACATAAGTAAAACTACAGCTTCAGGGATCAAGACTTTCCTGTTGGGAAGCTTTCTGAATGCTGCTAATAAGGTCCTGCCAGTGGAAACAGAAGAATATCTTAATAAAAAAAGGCCTTCAGTGTGGGAAGATACAATTTTCCAGATTTTTAATAAAAGTTAATAGATGTGGGACTTGAATCTAACAATAGTCATAAGTATGACTAAATACATGGGAAAACATGAATATTATTAAAGGTGGCAAGTCCATCCTGCCTACCCCCCACCTCCAGATCTGTAGTCACGAACATGAGGATGTTCAAAGCTTATGTGAAGATACCAGACCCAGCTCTCCACTATTAGTGACCATATGGCAACAGCCAGTTAAAAGGATTATTTCCTTTTCTGCTCAGTATTCCATGCCGTGACAGCCAGAAGAAAACACATGGATATTTATGTCTGCAAAGCAAAGCAAAGTATACCTGCCTTGTCCATCAGCCTTGGCCTTAGCCAAGATGCAGTCACCACCCTGCATCACAACTGACCCTCTGAACATTTTGAGAATCTGTATTAAACCAACATTTTAGCACTAACTCTCCCATATGAATTCCAGAGGGTCTATGCACAGGCATGGCAATTCCTTTTGACTGTACCTACACTCATAAATACAACGGGCCAGAGCTCAGTTCCAGCCCTGAGGCTCAGCTGGCATTCAAAGCATCTCCCACTCCATTACAGTACTGGCTTGGGGATAACTATAGAGACAGTTCCTC
This sequence comes from Phainopepla nitens, assembly GCA_013400175.1. Classification (NCBI taxonomy): domain Eukaryota; kingdom Metazoa; phylum Chordata; class Aves; order Passeriformes; family Bombycillidae; genus Phainopepla; species Phainopepla nitens. Next base: position 209,058 of record VXBQ01003979.1, read on the forward strand.
GTTCAGCTGCCCCTGATCCACACCTGGCATTGCTGGGGAGAGGAGGCCTGCATGCTACCTGTCAGTATGGACAAGTCACAGCACGTGACCTCAGCCTGTGCCCCAACCCTCCTTGTTTTTCTGATAGCCTCTGAACCCCTGCAATCCACTCTATCCACCAACATGGGCAGGAACTAAGCAAGTCTAAGAGCTTCCTATGGCTTTTGCTGACTCTCAGGACAGTTCACCACACCCTAGTGGAGAACAAGCCCATGTGAGTAGGTGTGAGACTTCAAGCCCCTGAGAAGTCCCTGAAAACAAGAACTGCAACAGCCACTGTCTTTTCAAGCATCATTGCTAGCAGAGGGCTGGAATCCTTCCATGAGTGCTCTTTGCTGTCTCTGGAGCTGCGTGGTTTGGGGAAGAGCTGCTTCCACTTGGCTAGCAATACTTACGCAACATTTTTATATGCTCACTGGATCCACGCATGAAATCTGATCAACTAACTTCAGGAACCATCCAAAAACTTTGGAAGCTTCCAGCTGGCTCACTTGCTTGCCCATCTTGGATATTCACATATCTTATATAACATTCCCTTATTAGAAAACACTGAATTTTTATGGGTTTTGTCCTGCCTAATATTTAAGCATATATACACTAAGTCAGTGCCTTCAATGACATCATCTTCTTTTTGAGCTGAGATATGGAGATGTATCTGATGAAAGAGTGAAAAGAGTTTTTTGTATTTTTCTCTCTTGCATGTATCTCCCAAATGGGCTTGGCTTAGGTAGGAGTGATGTAATGCCTCTTTTGAAGACATCCTTAAAGAGCCAAAAAGTAGAAAAATATCCCTTGAACACACCAAGAGGACAGTTTATCACATGGTCACCTATTTGGAGTGTAACTGCAACCACAACATGTCTCTTAGTGGTGGCACAAGCACATGAAACTAGAGGTGAGCTTGCTGGTCACTTAAATTTCATTAGTACAATGAAGCTTTTACTGGTTTCTTATTAGTGAGAAGAAGAAGTGCCATCCTGGTTACTAAAAATTGCTATGCTTCCCCTAAGTGTAAAATTTGGTGTTGAGACAACCCAGATGCCTAAGCTTATCACATCAACAACAAATTCCCTTCTAGGAGGAACCTACCCTATCTTCTCTCATTAGTTTGGTCCCACTTCTGTCTATTTATTAGCTAGTCATCATAGCCATCATTACCCTTGCCCCTTGTCTAGCTAAAAGAACTTTGGCCAAAAAGGCAGTAATTTAATGTGTCTAGTAGGCTCTCCATGCCCACCCAGGATGTCCACTCTCAACATGGAGACAGGACTGCTTCCTGGATGAGGGTGTTGGTCACCTAGTTAAGATGCCAGGAGGGAAAGGATACACTTCTTAGCAGGTGTCATTGGCCTTAGAAGGCCAATCTCTCAGGCAAGAAGCCAAGGCCAGCCAGTCCTTGCCCTGTAATTCCCAGGGACAAGGCAGGCTACAGCGCCACACAATGGACTGGCGTAGAGCTGAGCGCCATGGCCAAGGGATAGAAATCCTGTCAGCAATCCCACCCAAAAGCAGGAACCACTGGAAAGCCAACTGCAGAGCACACCTGCTGGTAAGAGAGGATGAAGCTGGCATGGACATGACTCTCTAGCTTTCCATAAAGGGGACTTTTAACAGCAAAATCTCTAGACCTTAACCTGTCAGAAGCACAGTGCTACTGCAGCTTCCTTATCTTCAATAGGGTTTGTTCATGTTCAGCACATTAAAATGAGACCACCTCAGTGAATAGGGCTGACAGCAAATACTTTATCACTAAATAGAACCATTTAAAATCAGACAGTATGGGAGGTTGACAATCTAGGCTTAAACACTCTCCTAAGCTAATCATGCTCCTCCTAGGGCAAAAACTATGAAAGAAATATGACACTTAAGCACAAAATTGACATATTTTGCAGAGGAATAAGATGGAGTTAGTGAGCAGAATGGTTTTTTTAAGCATTTCGTAATTCTGATCTCAAAAACTTAATTCTGACCTCAAAATATATAATCTGTTGGGTGTACATGACATTTCCATTGCTGATAAACTATGTTCAAGTATAACAGGCAAAAGATGGCCTACTTGTTTAAAGTTCTAATTGGCAATTTTAATGGATGGCTAGTAACAAAATTTAAAATCCTGTGTTAGGGGGAAAGAGCCTAGACAGAATCATATGAGCAAAAAAAAAAATATATATAAAAAGCATTTTCCATGACTATTTACATTTTAAATTCATGCCTTTAAAGCCAAGTGCATGCCATTGGAGTGAAGGATTTAACAGTTGTGGGTTTCTGTTGTTGTTTTTAAGAGTTAGGGATACAGGGATTGCTCAGTCTATAGAGAAGTCAGTGTAGTTGGAAAAGTGGGTGAACAAACATCTTTACTGCCACAGCAAACAAAACCTGATACTGATTTTTCTTATCCATACTGTAGATGTCACAAAAAGCCACAAAGATGTAAATCCACTGGAAATAATAGTTACTCCAAATTGTTGCTGGTCAAATATAGCAGAATTTGACCTGACACAAAGGCAGAAGAACTCCACAACTGCATTTATGCAAGAAAATAGTAACATAATATATTCTTTACTTAATAACCCTACAAAATATTTAAACACTGACATAAACTAGTTTTCCTATAAAAAATTTGTTGCTGAATTTTCAGGGCCACAGTAGGCTTTCAGATAGTATGATGTAGTATTAGTGTGAATTTGGGCCGGCATTTTCAAACCAAACATTTAAAGCTATGATAAATATATTTTTATGGGCCAAGTATTTATGGTTCACAGACACTGATAATGACTGACTCGGGCAGAACGGATCCACCCCAGCAGTGAATTTTAGGGATGCAGCCCCTGCTTGCATCAAATTAAGGTAACAAAGCTGCAGATCACAACATGAAAAGCCATAGAAATACTAAGTCTCATATGTGGAAACAGAGTAGCAAAGTTTGGTCAGTAACTTGGGGGCTAGTCTGATCCTGTTATTAGCATAATTCTTTTCATGAGACCTAACAATCAAAACAAGCAGTATCAACTCACAAAATACATGGCAGCCTTGAGAAGTTAAGAAAAAGGGCATAAATCACATTTGAGCCAGAGGAAAATAAGTACCATGAGAAGAAGTAGTTTTGTTGTTTTAGTTTTTGGTTTTGGACAGCTTTATTTATACACAGGATGAAAAAACACTGCAGAAAGTTTTAACACAAGCAGGTTTTTAAGGTGATCTCTATCTACTACAAAAGTAATTTACATTTCCATTATCAGTCTTAAATCTTTCCTGAGAGTCTGAAGGCCAAAGCAAGTTTCTAATCTCAGCCACTGTCTACACGACCCATTCACAAAGAAACTCTCAAAGCTCAGGCTCCTTAAATCAACTCCATTTGGTGCAAGGCTGGATTTCCTGCTTGTTTGCTTTTGGCCTTCCTGCACATTGGTTCAGGACTTAGGGCCGAGCTCAGCTGCAGAGATAATGCAAAATCAGAACGATTCTTTTCCTCTGGCTGCCAAGGAAATCCCTGCTTTAGATTAGAAAATAACTAATGATTGTGTGTCCCTGTATGCTTTGGAGTAGGGCCCCTTATTTTATCTACATGGCAGCTACCTGTCAACGTGTGGTGCTTGGAGTAGCGCACTGGGAGTTCATACACACCAAGACTATCTAAACAGACCATTAAGTGCTAGTAAAGTAACACATGTGAACGACAGGTCAATAAATTTTAAACAACTTATGTTCTCTGCAAAGACCTGGCTGTTTTAGAACAAGCTGTGTTTACATAAAATCAATTTTTACAAGCATCTAAATAATTAGGGAATATACTGCAATAATAATTATATTCTAAATTCAATATAATAGTTCCAAACAAATTCAATGTATCACTTGCTTGTTTACACAATTCCTGCCCCCTCCCTTCCCAGGTCTTGCTTCTTAAATAACTCTTCCTCTTTACAGAAGATGTTCAAATTCCGGCTTGTGTCCAAATGAGAAGGAGCTGTTACTTTTTATACTAACGTGCCCTGATGCTCATCCCACTGCATATGTATGTGCAAAATGACAGAGAGGTCAGTAAATCACAATTCTAACCTATGTTGTTATTTTACTCCTTCTAACATTATTTGCCAATATTTATTTAAAATCAGATTATTTACCCAGAGCAATCTATGCGTTAACAGAAAATTAGAATTATCCCAACTCAATTTTGGATCAAAAATTCAAAAGCTTTGGATTAAATGATGGACAAGATCTCAACTTCTTGTTTTTTTATACAATATCATCTATTGATTCAAAAGCTGCATATGCATACTCAATAAACATACACGCATGCCGCATGCGCTCACACCCAATTGCAAGTAGATGGCAAATAAAAGAACACAAATTTCACAATAAAGACTAAACTAAATGTTAGCCATAGCTACAATGGCGAAGACACTGGCAAACTGATTTACAGGGCTGAGTTTCCACTTCATTTTTGCTGCTTTTCAGCTACAGGCAAAAGAATTTAGCATGTTGTGAGTGCTATAAATTCACATTTGCCACAAGAACCCATGATGCCATCTGTTCCCAGGAGCGTTTACATAAAGTATGCCAATGCAAACCATCTGCAAACTGTTCTTGCATGCGAATTCTTGTGATAATGCAATGTGGTACATTTGCAATTTCAAGCAAAGACCACTTGAGCTTCTTTGTAATTGCCATGCTTAACTCAGCTGTTCTATAGAAACCTCTTTAGAGCAGCATTGTGGGGTATTTTGTCGGTGGTTTTGCTGAAGTCCTTGATGTTAACTCTTTACCATTGTTTTCAGGTTTCATTACTGCAAGATAATGGTGCACCTTAAGGCAAGGGTGAAAGGAGGGAACACAGAGAAGTGGGACATCCTCTCTTCCCTTGAGCTAAGGACTTTTAAACAAGCTCTCAGCCTTTTGGAAACAAGAGAGAGCAAGACCTTGGCTACTTATATTAAGTACTGGATTGCATGAACTGTGGGTTTGCAAAGTACTGCAGTTCTTTCTATCCACTGCAGAATTATATCTCAGTTTCTCCTTTTCACAACTCACTTTTTTTTCCCTCTTGCTATTTTAAAAAATTGATGGGAAACAACGAATGAATGACATGCTGATATGTACTGATATTGTGAGCAGCAGTGGAAATTTTCTGAAATAGTAATGGTGGAAAATCTAGACACACACACACACACTCACACACACACTCTCTCTCTCTACACTCCCCCCAATAGCAGAAATCCCTGCAAATCCCCCAGCAGTTGGGGCCCTGGTTAACTCTTTGCTAAATATTAATCACTGAGCCTCTAAACCATTTTCAAGGTTTCTCCAGTTGGTATCTAAATTTTAAATAACCATTTCTCTCCCCACACGGTAAATTCAAATGTAGAATTCCCTGTCTTGGACCAAACTAGCTGCTATGAGTAATCTGTGTGCTTGTGTGTTCTGCTTCCTTTTCTGATTTGCCATAAAAAGGAATGGCCAGTATCACCACTTAGTCATACTTCTTTAGGTAGCACGATTTCACACTTCTGCTGCTACCGTATATAATATAACTTCGCTCTTCCCTACTACTCAAACATGCCCTTAGTAAAAGCCACTCAGGGAAACAAAGATCTGGCGGAGCGCTTGGGTGACACCCCTCAATTAGCCAGCCTGACACATGCGACACACCCGCGCTGCCTCCACTCTCCAGCTAGGAGCCCAGCTGACTCCAGTGCATTAGCTGATGGTTGAAGAGTGTATTATACACTGACTGTAGAAACGATTAGCAATGCTTAAAAGATTCAATCAGCTTGTAATTTGGCTCAGTATGCACTTGTGCTCTATGAAAATGACAGCCTGACTCTTTCCCACTTTGTGAGTGTTACTACTGGGAAGTTTCTTTGACAGCTATCCTCATACAGCAGCCTTAAACTAAATCTTAGTAAAACTAGTACTGAGATTTTAATTTCTATCACTCATTCACTCCAGACAATGTTAAAAATGGCGAAGGGTGACATATATAATTAACTTTGACAGAGAGTTTTCATTTCTTACCAGGCAGAGGCTTTATTTTCCATTATCTTGTTTTTAGCAAAGGAAGAAGCAAGCAAGCGCTGACATATATGGTGCACATCACATCCCTCTCAACATTTCTGCAGCCAGTGAATGCCAGTTTTTAGTGCCAAATCTGCCTTTCTTCAGCAAACCTGCTTCCTAGCTCCCTCCTGAGCCTCTGGGACTAGTACTCACCCCAGGCTGTTCTCCAGAGTGGGTTATGTCATGCTTTTTTGGGAGTTTTCAGCACGCTCAAGATTTATGCAAAAGTAAAAAAGAGATGATCAAAGTAGCAGGAATACCTGAGCTTCTCTGCCTGTGGTAGCTCACTTTCACTGAGCAAGCCCAAACAGCATCTGTCACTAAAGCAATGGATTGTTTTGCTCAGACATCTGTGGGTCACATTATTTCACAAGGCTGCAGCAAGAGGGGAAAGTAAAACTGAGGCAGGTTATTAATCACTTACCGTTTCCTGTACGACACAGAGGAAATAATCAAGCAGTATAGTGGGTTATAAAGGGAGATTCCTGAGAAACAAAAATACGCACTTCATTTAAGGCATTGCAGGAGGCCATGTGACAGAGGCGGATTCAGTTTGTGGAAATTTGGCTTTATTTTATTTATGAGATTAAGTAACTGACAACAGCTGCCACATCTAAATGAGGGTATGATGGCATTCACCCAGCAACTGAGAAGAGCAGCGCTTCGGATTTACAAGTCTTCTCCATTCATATCCAAAAAGCACAGGGTTTGCAGGGTGGAACAAGCCCAAATTACTCTCAGTGATACTACATGACCAGATCTGGAGGGAACTTGCCCCATATAAATTAATGCCAGCCTTAACAAGAGTAACTTTGATTCATCGATATATGCAGCTGTGTCCTCACTAGGGAGTTTTCTGGCTACATGGGATTTTATACATCTGTCAGCTTTAAATCAGGGATCCAAATATAGACTGCAGCATGCCAGAACACTCCATCAATTTGTCCCTTTCCCTTGGGCCTATAAAGCACTAAATGGGCAGAGACTCATCAGTGAGGGATCAAGTCCTGATCCTACCCACACCACGCAGTCCTGTTAGCCTAAGCACTGCGCAGTGGGAGTCAAAGGAAACCAAGCTGCACCCAATTTTTAAAGTACCTCCCCCACCCCCTGCCCCAAATTTTCTATGTACAGCAGACTGATTTTTTTTCTGTTCTTCCTCCTGCCATGCAAATGTGCAGGCAGTTTCCTGCAGCTAGCGGTGTGAAAAGTCAAAGGGTACACAGCATCAGCAACCACGAACACCAAACCGAATGAGCCCATCTTCTGAATCACCATTTCGCTGATGAATAAGGGAGATAAAACTTCCTTTGAAGAATTTTCTAAAGCTACTCTGAAGCAATCACCCAAAACACAGCAGAAGTGGCTCACGCAGAAGGAAGGATATGGGGGCAGTGTTCTGTGGTTTTGTGTGGATTTTAGCTACATTAAGAGAAGAGGACTGAGGGCGGCTACCTTTGGTAATTTATATAAGGCATTTCTAACACTGGCTTATTCTTCTGCTACGCTTGCAGGACAACAGCCTTGCCCCTGTTTCTGCTCTTCTCATGAATTTCCAAAGGAAAAAGACAGTATTCAAAAGAAGGAATCTGCCATGCTGGCAGATGAAGATGCTGCTATGATAGCTTGGCAGTTCAATACCAAGTGAGTTAAATAAAAATAAAATTAAAAATTAGCCCATTTAAGCAGTATCAACTGCAGATAACAGTGATATTCACAGTAAAAAAAGCCTCACATTTTACTAATATTATTGTTATTAGTATTGATGGACCAAACTTCTAGTAAATGCAAAAATCTCTAACATGGAACACTGCAATGCACAAGAAGCAACCCCCATTTTTTTTCCTTTTTTTTTTCTTTAAACTGACCTTTATATTTCACTCTTTAGAAATAGCTCAGTCATCAAAGACTGTGACCCCCATGAGGGCACTAATTGAGGAATGGATAGAGTTTCCCAGAGACTAACAGCCCAGGGTAGTGAGGCTGTGCTGCCCTGTTACAGCACTGCTGCGAGGAATACATACATGACAAGACCTTTGGTCCGTAACCGTGATGGATACCAAGTTGCTACAGCAAATATTGCCCTGGATGACTGCCAAGGATTAATCTTTTGACAATTAGGAACTTGTTTCATTTTGCAGCATAAGCGAGAGTATGCCTTCACTAACCTAATCTCAGTTTGAGAGATGTCAAGCATATTCTTCAATGCAAAATTAAAAGACAGGCTGTTTTATCTTCAAAGGAAGTAACTGGAACATAGTTAAATCTATCACTGGATATAGGATTAGACGAAGACTGACTGTGTTTCACGATACATACAGCTTTCAATACCCTCTTAAAAATCCCAGTTCTAAAAAAATCAAATGACAGAATCTGGTAGAAATTGTATTACTTTGTCGTGATCAAATTCTGTCCTTAGATGTACACGCATAGGGCTTCAATTTGACAGCAAGCCTGCATAACCAGAAAGCCTTCATCTGAGCACAGAATCTGACCCACAGATGCAGGAAAACATCTATGTTTGATGTAGCAGATTTCTATCCTTTTAGAAGAGTAGCATCTGGACCTGAAAGTATTTTAACACACTGAGACTGATATATTTGACATATTGTAGTCTTGCTGAGTTCCTTCCTTTATTTGGAGATGATGAACTTGATAGCAGTCTGCATTACCAAGTGATTAATCAGTCACTTTTGCAAAGGTTATCTGTTAAAAATACATCTGATTAATTTGGTCCAATGACAGAAGAGGAGCTATAGATCCCTTACGGCTGACCCAGAGGCCATCACTGTATAACAATGGACAGGTTTCATTTATAACATGGTGAACACACATGGAAATCTGCTTGTAATTAGAAAGTGATAATGAATCCATCTATCAAAAGGAAGCTGGTTTGTCAGCAGTTCTGGATGCAAACCCTGATATTTACTGTAAATCCCTCTGGCCTTCCCTGGGGAGTAAAATTGTAAATATAAGTCTTCAGAACCTCAAACAAAGGTCTTTCCAGGATCTGGTTTTAAGAAAGAGATTTTTCTTTTTGGTCAATTCATGTTCTTGCTCTAACAGTGAATAAAAGTGGCAAGTGATGAGTTACAGACATCAATCTTTTTCTTCAAACATTATTGTGTCTGTTTCAGCAGAGGGGAAAGATGCTTAGAGACTCTGATGATCTGAAAGACAAATGAGATCTATACAAACAGAAAATGCTTGAGTGAAGCAGAAGTACGACTGCCTGCAGGTAACAGAGGATAATTCAAGAGAGTTGTGTACCTAGTGTAAGTTCCTGACACAGGGTACAGGTCATCCAATACCTATAAAGATTACTGGGGTGATACTACGGCTGTTTCACAAATAATCTGATTAACACGAGCTTCTGAAGAAGGCTCAGACTGAAAAAGGACTTTGAGATTATGAGCTTGGGAAACTGGAAAAATAGAATTACCATCAAAGGAAATGATCAGGGAGGATGAAAGGGAATGGAAGGCACATGGAAGAGCCCTGACAACAGCTGCTAGCCTTTTTCCTTTTTATCAGCATTCAGGTGGAAATATCTGCAGATACCAGAACTCCAGTTCCAAACAGCAACCATAACAGGAACAGAGCCATTACTCAAGGTACTTGAACATCTCCATCACCCTGGGCAACTGATAATCAAATGTAAGTAACATCCCTAAAGGAAAGCCACAGTAAAAGAGTTCAATACATTTCTGAATATTGATTCCTTCCAGAAACCACAGCAATCCAGATAGGGCTAAAAGAAAACGGGACATCAGTCTTTAGTGTAAAATCAGTTACAATCCAATTAAGCATCTACCAGAGAGCCAACATAAACACTCACATGCAGCAACAAAAAAAAAAAATCACATAGTAATAGTCCTCTAAAATCTAACACCAAAAGATGAAGAGACCTGGCCTGTTTCACAGCCACAGACAGATGATTAAAACATAAAACACACATGTCAGAATAAAACTGTTAAATAAATCATTTTTCAAGGAGGCATTCTAAGGTTTATTTCCACCATTTTCTTGGCAACTAGCTAATTACCTGCTTATATCTTCTTAAGATGAGGAGGAAGCTGAAAAGAGGCCATTAATAAATCAGATGTTCCCCAGCAGCCCCAAGCCTTTAAACACAATGGACAGCAGTTTTTACTATGGGAGAGTATAGCCAAGCTCATAACAACATTACTCAAAAAGTCCAAACAGCCCTTCAGCCGCCAGTCTTCTCAAGTGTTTATGGGGAAAAAGTCCATTAAGAAACCTCTAGAATATATACACATGGAAGAAAGTGAAGAAATGAAGCACAGTGGAGCACAAAGGGGAATGCCAGGCAACCACAGCAAGGATTCTGCAGCAGAGGCATGGCGTGAGAGCAGCAGGATCATCCAGAATAGCTCATGATTGCAGAGAGAAAGGAAGAGTTCCCTATGGCCTCGTGGATACCACTGACCCTTCCTAGGGGCATGACCATGGCTTTGCCATGAGCACTGAATACCTGGAGTATACAGCCAGGCTGGGGTGGTTGGAGTCAGAGCTTTGTGAGATCTTCCCAGGAACCCTCCCATGGCTGGACATGGCAACATGGAGAAAGACCAGTATAGCAAGGAGAAGAAATGACCAAGAACAGTCTTCTAACAATACTCTAAAATATGAAACTCATAACTTCACTGGACAGGATCATCTGGTCAAAGCAAAAGATCTGAAGCAAAAATTTAGCTTTCAAACATAATGTCTAATTCAAATTAAAATAACATGAAGAAGCCAAAAACAATCCAAACACAACCACATCACTTCCACCAATGTAATGGGGACAAGCAGCAACCACCTTCATTAACACCAAATCCAGCAAGAATGTAGACTGTCACTCAGCCATAGGTAAATGAACCAGTTCAGAAAATTTGATTAATTTTAATGCAGTTGATAAATGCTCAGGACAGTATTTGCAAAAAAGCATGACCAGAGAAAAGAAAGTGGCAGAAGAAACACACTGCCTCCTCCAGCCAAGGCAGAGGACAACCACCACCACGCCCTTCTCAGCACCCCAGAGAAATTGTCCAGAACAGCTGTGGCTAGAAGGACAAGTGCTCTAACAGCCATCTCATGACAGGACTCATATGCCCACAGCCCTTGGGATACCACCAGCAAGGTTTCAAAAGAGGTTTATTCATGGGAGACAACCATTCAGACCATAAGCTCTCACATAGTTGCAGTCGCAACAGGACCAGGCAGAATTAGAGCTTTACAAGTCGCTGCCTGTCCTCTGTAATTCCAACTGTTACTATGGAAATAGAAGGAATTTTTCTGGCACTTGCCAAATGCAACCAAGAGTTGCTGCAGCTATAGTGACCTAAGGTGGACAGACCCAACCACCTGTGCCAGTGGAGCTGTAACTGCGACACGAGAGGCCCTGGAAATATAAGGCTACTGAAGGCAGTGCAGTAGGAAAGATCAGGCAACAGAAAGACTCCAATGGGTAAAGGATCACAGAGTGGAGAAGTATAAGGAAGAGGGAGGAAGGCAGTGGAAAGCATGATAGGAGAAGAAATGGAAGAGAAGGATGATGTGGGAAGAGGCTCAACAGCACGTGTCACTGAAAAAGGCCCAGAATTCAACAACTGCCACAGCAAATGCTCCCCAACCAGTAACACCAGCCCCTCCCAGCACACCATCCAGCAACCTGCAGAAGGCAGCCTTCATCTTAAGTGTTTTGGTGCCAAGGAGCTGAGTGCAACACAGTTATTTGGCAAGCACTGAGCCTTCAAATTCTCCATGATTGAATGTGTTTCCCCTAATAAAACAGATTTATTAATACACTTCTATTTTTAAATGTGATTTTTAGAAACTGTGTCATCCAAGAGGTAGACTGCAGGGTGGAAGAATGGAGAGGCAGAGAGGGGGAATAGATGCTTTCTAAGTCTTGCTCACTGAGACTGGGAAAGCAGCACTAGGAGAGCAGCAGATACGGAGCAGACACCAAAATTGTGAGTGGTGATGTCAGTGAGGATGCTGGTTATGCAGGCATGTGCAACAGGGCCACATGATTCTATCAGACACCCAGAGGTTCTGAAACACAGCTGGATCAAGCCTGAGTTATGTGCCAGGTGAAGGCAAAAGCCAACATTAAGATTTCTGCAAAGCTGGGCATGGTCAGTGTTAACATTTGTGAAGTGCCACAGAAGCTCTACATTTTTCAGACACCTAATGATATTGAGGCACAGAAAGAAAGCTAAACAAAGAGCTTCATTCACTCCAACTCCATTAAAAATACGGAGAACAAAATCAGTTCCAGACATGTGGGAAAGAACCAACAATTGCTAGCAAAAACAGTAATACCAGCATTAGTGTTCCAAGAGAAAGAAAAAACCCATGATGGAATAAAAAAACAATCACATGAATCACAGAAGATGTTTTCAACAGTCTGAGTACAATTTAAAAATAATTACTAAAAGAAATCAAAACTAGCTTAGTGAATTCAAAATGTACATGTCTGAAAGATTAACATTGCTTCAAAGATATTCTTGTATAAATGGTCAGTAATAACAGCCTATAAAATGAGCACATGGTAATTAAGAAATATAGATTGCAGTAACTTAATGAGGGCATCGTATTTTCCCCTAAGGAAGGACATGAGCACTGATAAATCCATCTGTTCTGTTCATACCTAGAGTCTTGTCCTGGTGGCACAGTCCTCACGTACTTCAGCCCATCCTATTTTGTGAGAAACATTGGTCAATGTAGTAAATTTTCTTACACTTTTATGTTGACTTACAAATAATAAAAGAGTAGCTCACTGACGTTTGATCTAGTAAAAAGAGGTTTGTACCTAGCCATGCTACTTATTTCATCCTTGTCTGGCAAAGCTAACTGAGAATCTCTTCTCTACTGTTAAGTGATCTTACTGCCCTGTCAAACTGCTCACTCCCCACTCTCCCCTACGCTTGGGAAAAATCTTGCTTATAGCCAGAAAAAGCAGTAATAATCCATCATCATATATACAGAGCAGCTCCTCAATTCTCTGTTTTCTTTTATTTTACCTTCTCAACAACCAGTCACTTTTCTTTCTTAGAGAAACCTGTCTCTCATTCCTCTTGCTGAAATGGCACCCCTAAACTTCAAAAACAACTGTCCATACTGCCAATGTTTTGGGGTTTTTTTTGGTTTGTTTTTTTTTTTTTTTCTGGCATCTCCTAAAGCATTCAGGGCTTTTGAGGGCACAGCACTTCCCAAGTCAGCCTCTTGAACAGATTAAATGGATCAAGTATGCCCAGAATTTGTTCCTGTCAAATGTATAATACAAATACTGCTCTGGCTGTGTTTTTACGAGTAGTAAAGGAACATATTTGGAAACAAACAAATCTTATCCTTGGGACCAGAGACAAGGATATTAAGGAAAGAACATTTTGGTGTACGCGAGTGTATGTTTTCCTACTTACTGCCCAGTAGGGAGGAAGGTGAATTGCTACTTAGTTTCACAGACTGTGGTAAGATTTCCAATTCACCCTGCCAGGCTCAGACAGTATTATCACCTGCATCAATTAAGGTACCTTAGCAAGGGGTTTTGCACAAAAATTACAGTAACAGCTTTATCAAAGCATGAAAACATAAATGCGCCTTCATTTATGAGGAAGAAACAAATGATTAGAGTATGAATGCATCATTTAGGGTAATTTGCAAAGCAAGAGGACATGTGCTAAAGGCACTTTTGTTGGTAGCGAAAAAATAGTCACAAGAGAACAAAAAAAAGTCCCACTGAATTTCCTCCCTGCTGGCCATTATCTTCCTTCCCATTTCTTATTTGGCCTTTACTTTTATATTTTCCTATAAAAATCTGGACACTATTTCTATGAATCCTAAGGGTTTTTATAAGGTTCCTTATAGCAGCTGCAACGTCAGTCTGGGTTCCCCCAGCCTGTGCTCCAAATCACTTCAAACCAGCTCCACAAAGACTGTCAACAAAGCCTCTCAAATAAGCACAACTGCAACAAGGATTTTCTTGATAAGAACAGTCCTTTCCCTAGGTATCTCTCTCTGCTGTGGTGCAGTTTTTCCTATGACCCTCTCAGTTTAAAGCCAGTCAGGACAATACAACCTGCATAAATACACCTGGTCAGTCTGCCTTTTCTGCTGATAGAGAAACAGTAAGTTACATACTTTTGTAATGGGCTTTTGCAGTTTTTCACCTGTTTCTACTTCTCCAGATGTCCTAGGCCAACCAGCCCCTGTGACTTCTACTCCTGGCCTTTATTCTTCATTACTGGAGACCTTAAGACAGTAATGCTGTCCTCTCCAACTGCAAAGCAAAGGGAGCAAAATCTGACTGTGAATTTCTAGCTGAGGATACTTCTCGACAGAGTCCATGTACTCAGAAAGCGAAGACATAGGGACTGTGTTACAGGCTGTTTTCAGGGAATAGTACAGAAAGTGGTTTCAGAGGGTGGTAGGATACTGCAGAAAAGCAGTTCCATGCCCTGTTGGAGAGATCCCATGCACTAGTTGAGCCTCTTCAGAATGGATAAATACTGAGATGCAGAAGCTTCACTACAAACTGAGCCTGACCACCAAAGTCTTCACAGAAAGAAATTTCTGACAAGGGTTCAGGAAAAGGGCTGGTTACAATATAAATGGACACACTGACCATGGTGATTGTTCACCCATTTGGTTTGATGTCAAAGTAAACCTCATCCCACAGGAGAAAGTAAGGAATTCTGTAATAGCTCCTCCTTACAGAATCAAGGTCTCATGGAGTTCACATGGCAGAGAATCATAGACTCACATAATGGTTTGCGTTGGAAGGGATTGTAAAGATCATCTAGTTCCAGCCCTCCTGTCATGGGCAGGGAACCTTTCACTAGACCAGAGTCCCATCATGCCTAGTCTTGAAGGAGAATTGTAAAACTGTTTCAAATCATTTAGTGGTGGTTCTCATGCTGAAAATAATTCGTAGTTCAAAGAGAATCAAAAGAAATCTTTAGCATCATATCCTTTTAACAAAGTATTTGCATACTTCTTGATTTTTTCACTTTCAGTTGTCCAAGTGAAGAACTGGGTGGATAGTGGAAGTGTTTATGGTAGACACTTGTTTCCTGCAGCATGTGAATGTCTTCACCTCTGGCAAAAGGACCACAGTGGCATCCACTGTGGGTGGATCCTGTGTTGCTCAGTCAACCTGACAAAGCTTGGCACTGGAAATTAAACTTTGTGGAAGTTCAAGGGTTTCTCAGCTGCATCATTAAAAGGTCTCAGAGGCAATGACTGTCAGGAGACAACAGGGAAAAGGTGATATATGAAGAACATAAATGAGAGCAGATAACTTCCAGCAATAGGTTTAAAGCATAATGCACTTTCAGGACTGAGGCTGGACTACTACGGGGAAGCACCTGGTTCTGTCCAGGTGTCTTCTCTCAAGACCAGCACCAATGCCAATAGTCGCTGGAAGTGTTTAAGCCAGAAGAGTGTTCCACAGTCTATTTGGAGGTCTTTGTGACTGACACCTGGAAACCATCAGGCTGCTTTCCAAATATATGCCTGAGTCTCACCAGAGCCTTTATAGGGAGACTTATTTTGTGATAAGATTGTTTCAGGAGTCAAGTGCCTATTTCTTTACTTTAGGCAAGGAAAGACATTAAGAAATTATTCCCATTTTGGTACTCCCTAATTGATAGTCCCAAGAAACTGCTAAGTATCTGAGTGGGATTTTCTGAAGCAGAAGACACATACGCTCTTTTTGCCCTTTTGGGGCAGTTACCACACAGCAGGATGGGTGAGGCTTAAAACAGAGTATTTTGTGTACCGATTTCACAAGGTTGCTTTGCCAGTCTGCCCAGCCGTTTGTTACTTCAAAGTTATTGGCATTCAAACCAGAAGTGAAGACTGTAAATTACTCTATGGATTGTACAGTCCTTGAAGATTTCAAAGGAGTTCAGCCTGAGCAAAAAGCTGGCAAGTTGGAAACCATTTAGACATATGACTGCGATGGTCAGTAAGAGGAAACCGAGTTTCAGACTACCTCCTGCCTTAAGTAAACAAGATACATGTGTAGTCCTGTCAGAATCAACTAGTCAAGAAAAAGGTTCAAGCACATTTAAAACTGAATCTATGCTGACCCTGACTTAAAAGAGAAGCATATTGTTGGTAAGCGTATATAAAATTCATTTCTCATTTACAGAAAGGAAAAAGAACGACCAATTCTGATACAAGCTTGCGGGTTGCCTTAGTACTTGAGCCTTCTAGATGTAGAAAAGGGTTTGCTAAGAAAGGAAAACATGCTGGGGATTTGATCTATATTCCAAGAGGTCTTTGCAGGCATATAAAATGACCCAGACTTATTACAGCTTCAAAAGACACACATAGTTAATACTGATTTTATCAAATATCATAACGCTACACAGGCTACCATTGCTTTTGAAAGTATTTGCATAATGAATAACATATCAAGCTGTGTAAACCTTTACATTTTTGGTTTCTCATCTAGATAGCTTTTAAACAAGATCAGAAGCAAAGCTACATGTTTATTTTGCCTTTTTTTTTAACTTTTAAGCAGAAATAAGACTTGCTATTTTTCAAGCGTTTGTTATCCCTCCTTCATTTTGAGCAAGGAGAAATGGTCATGACATATTACATATTACATATGACATAATGGATTTTTGGAGGAATCTTTTGCTGATTAACCATGCAGTGAAATGAAATGCTTAATAGAAAACACTTGGCACAAGCTCCCTGATCAAAATGTCACCTTGAAAATGGCTCATAAGTCATTTGTCACCGTAGATTTTACCCACATTGCACAATATTGGCATCCCATACTAACACACTGCAACTGTGAGTAGACAGCCTGGGGTGATAAGGAAATTACAGGTATTACCTTTCTGGTTATCCACAGATAATTAGCAGCTCCCATAGGTTGCAATGATCTAGGAAATACCATGTCAAAGGCAATCCTTGTGCAAGTACTGACTCTGACAGCGCTTTACTATCTTTGGCCAAGGTTAAATTTGGGTCACCGTACATGTGAACGTATGGAATCACGCATATGATGCCAAACAGGCTTCGTCCAGTGTTTGACCTTTACAGAGAATGTTTTTCTTGCAGTATCTAGAAATTATTTGTAAAAACTGGCATCCAAAGTGTGAATACGGTTGAGAAGTTATAAACAGAACTAGGTATTTTCATTTGCTCAGCTGCTATGAAGTTGTCTGGGCCCTGATATTTTAGACAGAACCGGCTTCAGCTGAGAAATGACATCAACATTAGTCCACACAGTGCCCCTTCTGATTGCAGGCAAAATGAAGATTCCTCAGACAGGCAACTCAATGCTCTTGTAAAGGGTAAAAGTCAAATTCTGCCCTTTTGAAGAAAAATGTTGGTAGCTGTCTGCCTGCTTTGAAAATTGCCATACACTCTCTGCGGATATGGCTGAGAACAAATATGGTTAGTGTTTTACCCCTACATGTCCTTGCTTATTATTTTTATACCATTCAAATTACCTCAGAATTACTGTGCATTTGAGAACCTCTTTATTTCCCCTGCTTTTTATGAAATGATGTAAATAACTGGAACTCATGAAACATTTGGGTAGAAATGCCACAGTCTGATTTTTTATCCAGTATTTGTGGCATATGCAATCGAAATCAATCCATCACAGTGTTCCCTAACTCCCATATTCTCATCCCATTTGCAGTAAAAGCAGCCTCCATCATAAAATATTGCCCTGCAAGTGCAGTGGTACCTGGCATGTTGCATCCTTTCTGTTCTGCAGAATTTTACACCTCCTTTCATTCTGCCTGTGCTCTTTGTAGCCCATCTCTAGATGTCCACCTTATGTCTGGATGATGTAGCTTCAGTTGATTCGAAAAACTCAGTGTTATTTGTCCAGTCAGAGACACTTCTTAGCCCATGGTGACACAGCCAAATGTTCTGCAGCACTTTCTGATGACAGAAACATGCACCAAACCCAGGATTCACTGCGTAGCCTGAACAGTATACCACATTGCATCACCAAACGATCCTTGGACAATTTCTTGTAGTAAAAAACAAAGACCATATTTCTATTTGCATGAGTGGCCTGGTTCCCTAACCAAAATTACTGAGCATACCTTTTATTTTTTAAAGTGAGATTTTTATCCCTAAAAACTGAGAACCTCTAGCACTATCACTTCTGTCAAAATGCTTCTTTACTCTTCCACACATCCCCACATTTGCAATTTGAGCCAGACCATTTGGATGTTACTTATGGTACCTGCAGCCCTGGGAACACTACAATACACAGGCCTGAGGCATACTAACACCAGGTCCATGAGTGATTTAATAAGGCCTGAGTGGTTTTTTTCTCTCTCCCTGAACAGTCTGTGGTACAGAAGGGAAAAAACAAAATACTTCCATCATCACAGTACTAACATTAACCTTTAGGTAATGAGTACCGTAATTCAGGCCATCCAGTTCAGTTCAGAAAAATCACATGGAAACATGAAGAGAAGGATATTAATGAGTATGCCTGGATGTATCTACATGTTCCTGGAAAACACAGGCATGCTGTGGTGGACCAGTCACACCTTCATGAATGGCACTTGACCACACAAAGGATTTGGAGAATCCTTCAGTCTTACCAGCCTTATGAGTGTTTCTGTCTTCTGTGTAATCCACCAAAGAACAAACCAATCCCAAGCCATGAAGGGGCACAGTCTCTCAGAAGAAATGTGGTAGCAACAGGAAATGTCCATCACTGGCACATAAATGTGGACGTAACACACAGATGCCCTCACCTACGCTGCCTTGTTAGTGGCAATGAGCAGAAGGCACCTCCCCCCACCATCTGTGCCTCCTCCTCCTCCTATCTCTGGAGAAAAGACTAGCATATTCCTCAAAAATAGTACATATCAATGACTTTGCTTCTTTCAGTGAACTTTAAGTGAAAAAAATCTTACATGTTTGCATGTGCCATAATCAAGTGAATCTTCAAAGGACTCATGGATTTGCAGGAAAGTAGTGGACATGCCAGATTACAGACTCCCATCAGCATCTTTCCACAAAACTGTGTTATTGAAGTCCACTCACAAAACACAAGGGACATCACCTTACATCCCTGCAGCTGATTTGGGGAGGCTGCTCTGGAACCTCCCTCCTCTGCTGGCCAGCAAAGCCTCCTTTCCTCTACAAACTGCATTAATTTTCAGACCTGTACATTCCCAGAATACTCTTGTGGACACATTGTCCTCTGGGTGTAACTAATCCCCTTGCCCTGTAGCAGCCTTCCCCTCTGCAGTACTCAGCATACACTGTGTCGCTGCCCAGCCTGCACTCGGCTAGACTAAACACACAGGGCTCCTTCAGCCTCCCCTCTCCTTGTCTTCTCCAGCTGACACTCGTTCTCCTGTTGCACAACACACTTCCAGTCCTCTACTGCATAAAATTTCAATTGTTCCAGTTTTAATGTGTGGGAAGTGCTGAGCCCACTTCTTGGTTTTGCTTAAAAAAACACCACTACCTCTAGACAGTGCATTTATGAAACAAGCTGTTATCAAGTTATGCATATAAAACAACCTAACCTAGTGAAAATACAGCATATAAAAAAAATAGCTTCTATGGATCATTTGATTCTATGATGAAATCTAAAGCATCTGCTACTCTGGAATAGAAGCTAAAATTCACCATAAGCTTTTTGACTAGGGTTTCTGATTAGGACTGTGTTTTAATGTCTAATACAGAAAAATCCAACATTCATATTATGTTGCCTCTGTAGATCAAAGCTTGTCTCACAGAACCTGTGCAAGTCATCAATTTTATTTTTGTGTATTTAGGATAGGTCAGGTCACATTCTGGATGTAAAAAACTAAAAAAAGACAGAGGGAGTAGCTTACAACTCCACTTCTTCTGCCATTGCCTTGAAATATATATTAGGTTTAATGTGCAAGAGATGATGATGCAGAATATAACTCCCTTTTTCTGTCGATCTAAGCAGTATATTGGTCTGGTTAAAAAGACAGCATAGGAAGTCCTTCACTGCAGCACAGCAGTGAAATACACGGGATAATGCCACATGTGATACACAAATCCCTAAAGAAGGACTTCCTGAATTCCTTTTAAAGTTTATTTAAGCTTATTTCCTTGAAAGATTTTTCTTCTTTCAGAAGAAGGTCAAGACAGCTCTCCACCACTTCTCCCTGAGCAGAAGAGGAGATGGAACATCTACAGAGTGCCTGCATTGCTTCGATGAGCTCAAAAACTGGTTCTCTGGCCCAGAGCTGTTGTCACCTTTGCTACCCCTGGCAGAGGACAGCACATAATTTCTTACACATATTCAGAGTAGTCCCTGGCTCCCACATATTGCTGCTGTTTCTTTGTCCTGTCCTACTCTTCTTATCTCCCAGATGTCTGGCAACCATGTCTAAAAGGGGAAAGTCCTCCCCTGCAGGTAGGTCCAAGGCACCTGAACTCGAGCTGGTGACACTACCAAGTTTCCAGCTTCACCGATCAAGGGAACTGAGGTCTTTTTGATGCCCAAGACATCAGTGGCATGTATCAGCTTAATACCACCTCTGAGGATGTGTCAACCCAAACAGAACTTCAGCGTGACTACATGAACCTTTTAACTGGGACAAAAGGTTATTTCCTATCAGCTGCTTTTTGGCATCCATCTGCATGTACCCTGTGGTAGAGATGAGGCTGATTAATTCCTCTGCAAAAGATGCTGTGAGATAAGGCCAGTCCCTGTGGCTCAAGTGAAGGACCTCACAGGAGTATGTCTGTGTGTGGAAACTCCAAAGCTGTAAGTGATTTCTGCCCATGGATGAGCACACAAACCTCCCACTGAGACCCACAGGGAGCCTAGAGAACTTGTCTAAGGGCAAAACTCAATCCTACCCTTATAGCTCAAATTAAAAGATAATAAAAATTCCCTCCACACATAGTCACATGACATGCAGCTAATGTTGCATGATGGAATAGTACAACTCCCTCTGGTTCCTTGGCCTTCTTGCCAGTAAAGCAACAAAATTAATATTTAGCTTCATGTAGTGCTTCCTGTCCTGTTTCTAAACCCAAAGTAAATCCTGTTTGGAAAGAGCATTTCAGGAACCTCAGTGACACAGAATCTCTTCACTGGCAGAGCCTCAGTAACATGGCCTGTTTGGTCAGAGATGTGCCCCACGCAGCATCACCGCTTCCTGCTCCCCAGGAAATACCGATAGGAAATATCTGGGAGAAACCAACACACGGCACAACTGTGTGAGCTTACCACAGCTTACTCTACACACAGAAATGAGGAGAAAATACTGCAACATGTTTCTTCCTGTCCCTCCTCAATAGCACATGGACTTTTTAACCCAAATTTTCCTAATCAAGCTTTAGTAACAACACTGTTAGTTACTACAGTAGATATTTTCATAGCATATCATCTCCCCTTTGAAAAAACAAGCAAACAAAAAAAAAAACTGTCCAAGGAGTTCATCCTGAAAAAATAAACTCCTGTAATTCACAGAGAGCAAATTCCACTGTGAAAACATTCTTGTTCTCTTCAGGAATGCGAAACTGTTTAACTCCATCTACACACTGAGCTCCACAGCCTAGAAAAGACCCGGCCGGGCTTTCTATTTGTAAACCAAGTTGGATGACCTACCAGCCTCAAATAAGGCCACGTAAAAGAGAAAAGCACTATGGAGAGATGAAGCTCTCCTCTGCTCTCTGAACGTGTGAGGGATTTTTAACCATGCATGCTGCATTATATAGGTTTTACTTGCCTGGCCTGAGCATGGTGGGAAATGCACTGATCTGAAAAGGAATCTCCACAAACCCAAAGGCATTCGTAACTTTACAAAATCCAGTTGATATCATGAAGTTACCATTTAAATAATTAACTACCAGCAAGTGCCTCAACTGACAGCAAAAAGCAGAGTGGGAAAGCTGAGCTCAGACCACCAATGCTCCCTGCCACTCTGTCCCTCTGTGGCCAACAGGTGCTAGAGCAGCAGCGCTACCAGGACAAGGTACCAGAAGAGGTGTGAGCCCTTTCCACAAAAATTAGAGAGGGAAGGTAGTTCTTGGCAGCATGTGGCCAGTGCAGTCCCCACTTAGTGACAGTATTTCATGTCCCAAAAAAAGAGATGGTTTCTACACGTTGAGAAGAACAAAACCAACCTGGAAACTGGAAATAAGACAATAATCCTCGCCTTTCTATATGCTGTGCACACACAGATAGATAAGTGTGGATATGTGTATATTTATATTTATATATTTATATGGTTTTAAATAATAACGAGCGCATAACTCACACATATCATTGCACAAACACATGCCATGCAAGTGTGTGAAGAAAAACTGAGCACTTGGCAGGAATATTCTATGTCATCAGACACAGTCAAATGCATGTTTTGCAACAAAAAGTAAAACACCATGGACATCCATGCATAAATCTTACTGAATTTCAAAAAGGCTGGATGTACACACCACATAAATGATCTCATGTTTAATGCAAACAATAAGTCACTAAATTTATTTTCATTTTTTATGCTGATTCTATACAGTATAAAAGTATTTCTGTTATGAGAAATCCTACATCTAAGTACTGTATCCACATTCAGATATAGGAGACTGTTCCTCATCCTTTGACAAACCTTGGGGTGCTAAAGTTTCTCCTGCGTCAGAAAATGTCTCTTTTATTTCTTTATGTCTTTTTTATTTTATTGTACCCATTCAGAAGAAAAAACGTAGAATGCATTCAGCAAGTCATGCTAACAGGAATGCTTTCTTACAAAAATATAAAAACATGGGGTCTTTTAGAGGTAGATAGATAGATATGCATATATATGTATATAGAGACATATGTGTTTAGGCTGTCACTGATCTTCACTAAGCAGGGATTTAACAAAATTTTCCTACAGCAGGACCTTGTTACTATTTTAAAATCATAAATATGTGCAGAGGCAGTTACAGACCTTTTAATTCATTCTGCACACACTTACCAAGACTTGTGAGATATGCACAAAAAAGCACGGAGAGCTAAAAGAAGAGACGGTATCTGGCTTAATTTCAGCATCTAGAAGTTAGATGTCTAGTTCTCAGTTAGTCAATCAAGGCTCTTTCTACTTTAGTGGGTATTTATAAGCATACCTCAGTATCATCCTGTCTAGACAGGCACTCTGGAAGTGCTTGTTCACTGCCTGTCAAGGGGGCTTACAAGTAATGAGTTAGTGGATGAGTTTTAGAGATGTCTAAAACTGGGTGAGATAAATCCACACATTCACATATGCCTTTGCGTAGGTGCAGGAAAGCCTCTTTTTAACCCACGAGACCTCCCTGCCATGCCTGAGGGCCACCACCCTGCCATGCGATGCCCAAAGCTCCCAGGCCATCACCTGGCCCATCTCCTACCCCTGAAATGCTACAGCCAAGGCCTGAATACACATCAGATGTGCACCATTAGCAATGATGTTTCCTGCATTTGCAGCACATAAACTTGTTCCTATAACAGCTCTCGCTATTTTCCACCATTTGGCTGGCGCTCAGTGATGTAACCCAGTGTGAATGAAAGAACCCCCTTTTTCTCCAGTCTCAACAATGTGCCTATTTGTGAGCAAAGCCACTGCTTTCCCCCACGGATCTGGTTAGCAGTGATATTTTATTTAAAATTCTTGTGGAAGCTTATGGGCTGAAGTAACTGTGATGTGAAAACCAGATGTCCATGGCAAAGGAAAGACTCAAAGGGCTTTCAGAAACAGGGAGAGTCATAATTCGGCTTCAGAGACTGACTTATTCTTCTCCATGATGGTTCCTGACGATGGGCAGAGCAGTTGCATGCAGGGATAGGTGATAAAACATATCTGCACTCTTGCTGTGGGATGGGCCTGTGCTCAAACACAGGGGGAAATGGGGTGAGCTGGGGCCCTACCCTCCCTCAGCAGCCACATCCCAGCAGTGCCACCTCACTCACCTCCCAGGAACCAGCAGGGGCACAGCCAGCATGGCAGCAGCTCTGGGCATTACCCTGCATCAGCTTATGTGGCCTTAGTCATCCCGCTGCAGACGTCCCCATGTGGTGACAGCAGCTGTAGCAGGTCTCGAGGCCAGCAAGAGGCTGCTTCATCACCCCTCTGGGGATGTGAGCTGCAACGCAACCACGCACGAGCAGGCAGCGAGATGCTGCTGCTCCAACATGCTTAGTCTTGGGAGCTCTTTAGGTACCTCTGCTCAAGCCTACCTAGGCCACTAAAAAAAGAGGCTCACATGCTATCATACTGCAATGATACTGAGAAGAAACTTGAGCTTGGAGTCAACGAAGAGCCAACACGTTCTCCAACTACTTTTCTTGTTCAAAACGTACACTCTACCATCTGGAAGACTAAGGCAGCAAGGAGACTTTGATGGCAGGCTTCAGCAAAGTAGTATCACTAACTCTGTTACCACCAAAACTATATATATGTAGAATAATTAAGACAAGAAGAAGCTAGATCAGCCCACCATAGCTACTGGTGAAATTTATGCCTGCCTTAGAAGCACAGCTGCAGCTAGTTCAGGATTTTCGGAGCATGCTGGTATGGCTGATCAACTTAAAACACTAAGATGTAAGAAATTAAAAACCTGAAATGGCTCAACTATAAAATAAGATCCAATTACATGTCAAAGCCAGCCTGAATGTTTTTGAATACATAAAAATTTTGAAGATATGTTTTTGCAACTGTAGGTGCTTTGGCTTTTGCCAAAATAATTTTCAATAGTTTTAAAACTCTCCCTGCATGTCTGCCAAAGGATGTGCTCACTGACAGGAAAAGCTAGTTACAGATGACAAAAACCAGCAACAAACTCCTTCCCACTCAAAATGCTGGTGAGGTCTTGTTCAAATGGGGAGATGACTTGTCTGCAAGTGCTGTAACAAAACTACTGTACTTTTATCATGTTTATTTTAATAGTTTAAGCTGTAATTATATCAAGATGAGTTCTTATTCATTTTTACAATGGGTATAATGAATGCAAATATTTTTTTTAATAGTTGGCGTCTTTCAGCTTTATCCAAGCACTATTAAGAAAATGGATGTGGAGTTATTCCAGGATAACATCCCCAAAACATATTATTTTTTCCTCTCTCCATTACATAACAAAATGTGAGTTTTACTACAAATTATTATAAGCACACTCCTGGAAGCTAGTCTTTTACAAATTGATATCTTATTCTGATTATAGGAAAATGTGAAAATAAAGTACACAATCATCTACATTCCTCTAACAGTTACCTTTGTATGTATTTTAAAACACCATCTCTGTTCTCTTTGTTTTTTCATAATTTTAGCTTTGTTTCCTTGTTTTTAAAGACATGCTTTAATAGACAGATAAAATTTAAAGTATTTTGTCCGTGTTAGGATTCCTATCAGTTTTCCCTCTTACTAATAAACACGTCTTCCTTTTTGAGCTCAAAGAGTGAAAGAGTTGAAGCTAAACCCCAGGAAGTCAAGGGTTTAAGTTGGGACATTGCTGGCTCTGGTTGCCCAAAAGCAAGCACTGCTGGTGGCACTGAGGCAAGCTGTCCCAGCAATACTCCCAGTGGTATCGCCCTTGGTGACATTCATCAATCTTCCTGATATTTAGTGAGAGACAATACTGCCAAAGCTCGATATAAACAGAAGTAAGGTGCCTGTAAAAGTATAATTTGTATTGGCCTTCAAGTGAGATAAAAATGAAAAGCTGAAAAATGTAACTTATAGGTACAACCAGCAAACATGCACCTCAGCATGAGCCCACGCAAACCAGAGCCTATCATTGCTTTCCACCTTTAAAAGCACCTCATAACCCCCCACCCCAAAACCTGAAATTTTTAAATTCAACAATTCAACAATTAAAGACTGCTTTAACCACTTGAACAAAACCAGAAACATACAGACACACGACACAGCTTCCCACAGGCAGGGAAGTGCTCTGTATTTCCCTGTAAGGAGGGCCCTTCTTTAATAAGAGCTTCATCCGATCACTGTCATTGTTCTGGATAATGGATTACCTACACATACATTTTCAAGTGTAATGACACTCTTGCTTATTAAAGACCTCTCAGCTGAAGGGGCAGAATATTATGAACTGGCCAATCCATTCATTTCCTTGAATATGTTATTCAGTATTTTATGCTAAACCAGCAATACACCATCCATTTTAGTACAATGATCCTTATGTTCAATAAAACTGAAGTGCTGGATCATAAATCATTATAGTCATCTATTTTACATTAGACACATTAGCCACTATATTCCATAATCTATTACAATAAGGTGGATTTAAATGTACCCCAAGGAACTACAATAATAACTTGAGAACCAAATATAGCAATTATGGATAAAATATGCTTAACCTAAAACTGCACTAGCTGCATAGACTGCTATGAACTTTAAATAAAATTTAGGGAAGATGATAACTGTCCTGAAATAAACAAGTAACAGAGGAAAATCAGAACCTTCTCTCTTTACTTCAGATAGTTTAACATGCCCTATCTCTAGAAAAGGGAATGTTATGCTTATAAACCAGTGTCTAGTAAAATATTATTATTCCATTATTATTGGTTATGTTATCTTTCCATCATGTGAAAATTTCCCATATTTTCCTGGTGTATTACATCTTACTTATGTCTTTTAAATAGTGCTCTTCCTTTCTAGCTCTTTGATTAATCTGTTTGGATTCCTTGTATGTTCTTCAGACTCCCCCCAATCATTTTTAACAGTTTTGGTAAAACTTCCAAAACAGATCCAGACCTTACTGGTGCTTTCAGTTTTGGGCTGAGTGACAACAAAGGGCAAAGTCTGTTTGTCTCCTCCACACGCAATGTCTCTGCACAGTCCCACAAAAGGGGCCATTGGTAACTTTCTGGCCTCAGACCAAGAAGCAATCTCAAGTGCCTGTGAACACAATTTAGCATTTTTCAGAACTAGTGCTCTGCCAAGTATTAAAAACAACTACATGCTAAAGAAAGTGATTGTTTTTTTACAGGAAGACTCCACATTTCAGACCACTGGGACTCCTGAAGATGCCTGCCACCAGCCTGGTGCAGAGGAGAAAGAAGATTGAAGGCTCTCAGCATCACCTCTATGAAGAACCAATATACGTCACGCCCAAACTTCACATGTGATGCTTTGTATTTATAAAACCATGTTGTTTCCTGAAAATTCCATTATCCTTGAAATATTTTTCTGTGTTTATTCCCTGGATTTTTTCTTCCCAGGAACAGAAATTACATTTAAGAACTCAATGCTCACCACTGCCAGAGTAGCTGCTCTTATCTATTACTATTAGTTCTCTATTATTTTCTGTGATTTTTCTAAAATAACTACTATTAACTTAATTTCCCAAGGGGCTTATTAGCTAGGTCTGCAAACATGCACACTGGAAATTCCCTTTTCCAGTTGTTCTAGAGCTTTTTGTAGAGGCTTATTTACATCGCTTTCTTTATTTCCTTTTTTTTTTCCCCCATGGAAGCCAAATATTAAGACTGGATATTGAGTGTAGCTCCTTGTGCAGTTTCTAGAAGTAATTGAGCAGGTCCAGCTGGAGGCTAATAGGCAAACCACTGCTGCCCAAGGTGCACTTCTGCTGCCTGCCCTGCACCTACACAGACTTCAGTCTCTAGTTGCCATGCCAGCACCTTTCATGAGACTTTACATAAGTAAGAGAAAATGTACACATTATTCACTGCAAATTCAAAATAAAATTTTGCTTTGCCTCCAAATCATTAAATATATTCAGGCAAATAAGGACATCCTACCCAAGGTAAGGCAGAAGCTTGCTTTTCCAACCCCGTGTTCCTATTTAATAACTTCATAGCACAAGAGCCGTAGTAGTGAAAGGTGCGCTGAATGCAAGAAACCCCAGCTCTGTTTCAAATGTTCTTCCTAATTCCTATTGAATGCGAGCTGACCTGTTTGTTTTTATTCCACAGTTTCTGACTGAGGGGAGTTGCTGTGGTGCCACCAAGAAGGGAACAATGCAGCCAGCTCTGTGTGTTTTGGGAGAGAAAGTAAATATTTTGTACAACATCCATTGTTGAGTAAATAACTTTCTTTTTGATAAATAAGCACAAAAAACCTGTATATATCATGAGAAGAATTCAAATCTCTGTGATAACCTTACACCACAGGCGTCCAGCAGAGCTGTGTAACAAGCAGCTGAGAAAGGCAGCCACTGCCTCATCCCATTTTGGCCTCACATTGCTCCCTTCGACTCTCACGTTCACCCACACATGTGATACAGGAGAAAGGAGACATGAGAGGTGTGTATCTAATCAAGTCACTGTAAAGTCTTGTCTGAAGCAGGACAGAGCCTCAGAAGCAAGATGCAGATGAACATCAACTCCTGCTTGCTTTACGTCCTGGGCTGTGCTCTGCCCCTCCGCCAGCACTACAGCCAGTAAGCTACCTCTATCTGACATCTCCAAAGGGGAAACAATTTTTCGAAGTACAATGCCAAAATGGAAAGTGGTGCACAGCAAGGACATCTGATCACTCAGGAGTTATGGCAGCCACTGGAGTCCTGCCAAGAAAAACCTTGCTGTTACTAGGTGTATTCAAAGAGCGTAAACTGATCAAGTGGGGCTCTCCTTCCTTCTTGGTCCTCCCTGAGAGAACGAATGGATGAGGGAGATCAAAGCAACAGTAACAATACCAGGTAGCTCGGCATGCTTTGACTGAAGGCAGAGAAAGCGTGGGCCGTACTCAGGGGTGAGGGCTGCCCATGCAGACGAGGGCCAGGACAACTCAGAGACCTGGTGGCCACCATGGCACTCTAGATCAGAATGTGCCACCCACTAAAGGCCAGTCCCACGTCCCGCCAGCCACACCTCCTGCCAGGCAAACACTGTCCTGCTGCTGCCATGGATCTCCAGCACAGTGCTGACTGCAAGCAGGAGAGGAGCCTGCCCACAATGAGGCGTGCCAAGGCAGCCATGCTCTCCCTGAGGCAGGATGGCACAGGCAGTACCAGGAAAGAGCTCACAGTTTCAACTACATAAAGACAACTATATATGTTTAGTGACGCAGAGGGCTCACAAAGGGCCACATACTGATCTTGCCTAGGCATAAGATCTTGCATATTTTAAAAGAGAGACTGAAGCCCTTAAGGTATTAACCGCTCTCTAAATTCAGCCCTGGAAGTTGCCACGCCCAAAGAGCCCTGCCCACTCCCAGAGCACTGGGTGGTGCCCCTTCCCTGCGCAGGGAGAAGGTCTCCCTCTGAGACTGAATGACCCACAGCCAACAACCCAGTCTGGCTGTCCCCAGCAGGGCCCTCTGTGCACAGGCTGTGCCGGAGGCTGGGGCGAGGCAGCTCTCCCAGAGGACAGCCCTGCCAGGGCCCGGGGCGCCGAGGCCCTTCCCGCTGCCTCCCCAGCAAAGCAGCTGGCCGCCTGAATTCCAACAGCCGCTTCCTGCCAGCGCCGCTGGCAAACAAACCTGTGGAAAAGTAAATACATTTATCACGCAGATTTCCTCTGCCCCTTTTTAAATAAGGAAGGGCTCGATTGCTTTCCTGAGTCAGACCCACACCATGCTGAAGCCATATCATCGATAAATATGCACTCATTCCAATGACTACAGCCACGGGTGACACGGGGTTGTGTGGTTTTAGGATAAAATGCAAAAGAGCCCCTCTGAGAAGGCACATTCCCACCCAGAAGCCAGCATTAATTATAATATGGACCAGCTTGCATGAGCCAAAGTGCCAGGGCAGCATGGTGAGATGAATGTGTCCCTCACCCACTCTTGCTGAAGCCAGCAGATACACAGCGGCTTCCTAATGCAAGGCCTTCCCCTCACAAATAGGAAGGCCTCTTGAAAGAGATTGTAAGTGAAATTTAGCCCTGCTAACAGCAGGAAATAGCCAGCAGTTTAAAATCACCTGGGCCAGGGATTTGGCCTTAAATTTTCCAATCTGACGCTAGCGTGGCATCAGTACCTTTAAAGTCTCTATTAAGAAGGGGTAAAAACAGTTGGAGAAGTCAGGGTCATCTCTGGGAATTTATACGAGAAATGTTTGCTGTACTGCAGATCAAAATAGCATTTTGACTCATTGATCCCCTGAATGCCATAAAATCTGAAGCAAGATCCTAGTGCTTAGCAGTGGGAAAAATGAGTTTCTTTGGCCTCCTATCGTAATATAAAGAATGAGCAAAATAAAGAAAAACAAAGGAAAAGAAATGAGATATAAAGCTTGAGATGAGGGCAAAGACAAGCAAGCAATTAAAAAAGATATATGGACTTCAATTTACAAAAAACACCCTAAACCTCCGCCTCAGTAGCATGTTTAGCTCTTAATCAAGTCTTATTACAATCGCATGCAAATGCCAGGATGGCAGGACATTCCTTCAAACTATGTTTTCATTAAAGATTCTGCTTTTTCCAGAATAATAGTAAATGACACGTGAACTTCATATGAACTATAGGTCATGAAAGGATTTAGTATTGGCATTTTTAATCTAAAAAGTCTGTGCCAGAAAATCAATATGTTTCAGTCGCAGCATTCGAATGCAATTTTCTTCACGTAACAGGGTTCTTTCTTTCACTCCTCCTTCCTCTCCCTCTCTCTTTCTCTCTCTCTCTTCTTTAAAAATAATGAATAATTCCCAGTTTTTTTATGAAACAAGCAGGCACATTAGAAAGCAACGACATCAATAACGCGTTACATGTAAACAGAAAATGAACAAAAAAATCATTCAAGGCCCCTTTCAAACTGGCGTGCTTTTCATCAGCGCTATTACAGGTTCCATTCACATTATCGGATTGAACCACGCTGCATAACCAAGGTGCTGACAAGCCTTGATTACCCAATAACTCCTGTATTCCTTTCAGGCAGGTTCACCGAGAGGACAGGAATGCGCGGCCTTCCTGTGGGGCAGGCTGCTTTCCAGCCAGACCAAGTCAATGAAACCCAACGCCCTCTCGCTCCTGCGCGCCGAAACAGCCCCTGCATTTCCTGAGAGGCAATTATGACTTTTCCCTTCTTTATTCTCAATTGTTTCGGATAACAATTTATTGTACATCGGAGAGGCCAATATAAACATTTTAAACTCTTTTCATAACACTTAGAGGGGGCTGCTAAGTCATCTCTGTAGTAAATCTGTTGTCGGCTCTTTCCCATGCTGCAGAGTCAACAAATCCGTCTCTCACCCAGGGCAGGGCCAGCCAAGCGCTGCAAAAACAGGGGAAAATGAATGCAGTGCCTCGTACGTCGCGTCTCTACTTGCTCCAACTTTCCCTGCATGTTTGTTAGCCGCCCACCTTTCGGTTTTCCCTTTGCACGACACACCTCTCGAAAGATAGATTGCTCAAAAAAAAAAAAGAAGAGGGGAGAAAAAAGCAGTTTCGGGCTGTAAGTGTTTTTCACGTTTGGATTAAACCCTGCTCCGTCCCGAGGAGAGGCAGAGGATGCATTACACACCCGCTCTTTCTAGAAACTCAGGCTGGAGCACTAATGAAAAGCAGGAGACGGAGTTGGCAGCCAGATGTGGGGCGAGGGCTTCTACTGAGAGGGAGCTGGAGCCATTGGGGCTGGGATCTAACAGAGGCTAATTCCCTCACTATGTCACTTGCCTAATTCCTTGCAGACAACTCCTTCTCCATTCCCTAAAAAGTAGGCACATATTAAAGGCAATCAAGCAAAATAAACATTTGCAATAAATTTATTTTTGGTAGCAATTTATATTGAACTTACTGTTATTTCTCCCTAACTAAGCAGTTCTTAGTCCTTGTCTATGTGTCCCCTGAGTGACACAGCTGCTTTAGTATCATTTCACATCCAGAGCTGTGGGTGTAATATTACTCACATTTCTCTAATTAACTTCTAATGACATGAGTTATCTACATGTTTTTCTTATTATTTTTTATTGTTTTCAAGTCAAGCAGAATTCAGCCTTTACCTGGTGCCTGCTGCACATGCAGCAAGACTTGTAGCACTGCATAAAAAGCTCCTGCCCGGCTCCAGCTCCCAGCAGCCCCAAACTACCGGCTGTAGGGCCACTGGGATCTCCTGCTCCCTGGCTGCTTCAGTTTTCTTACCAATGCCTGTGGGATCGAAGGAAGGACTGTGTGCATTGCTCCCACCTCTGCCCAATGCACCAATGTCATCCCTCCTCTCAACAGGGACTTCAGAGAGAGGAGAAGGAAGATTCAGCTTTTGCAAGCCCTGGAGATTCTAGATCAGTGGGCAAAGGAAGGGAGAGCTGTCAGGGAAAGAATAGGGTCAGGGGAGCAAATCCTCGCTGCTGGTGTGAGGCTTTGCCAAGTCAGTTCATGGCACAGACTCTGACAAGGCACTGCCAGACAGGCCACACACAGGTATTATATTCTTCTTCCCCACACATACTATATTCTTCTTAAAGACCTCAGTATTCTGTTCCCAGAATGGTGAGACAATGGTAAATGCAAAGGCATGAGTGCATAGAGCCCACAAATTCAGAACTGGTGTCTCAATACTGGGTCTCTGAAGCGGCTGACACTGAAACCATTTTGCACAGGCATGCAAAAACACACACATAAGTCTGCAAATACACTCCAGGAAATTTCCCTGCTGCAAATATGCACTGCCTAGCTCTCAGCTTTTTTATTTTGTCTGTTTTTCCATTCTCTACACATGGCTGTTACACTCAGCTCATCACTATGGTCTATTTGTTGTCACAGGCCTTTTAAATGGCAAATATTTTGAGCTATCTGTGGTTCTGTCAGTTTACTTTTCAACACAACAAACTAAGGGCTTTTTACTTGGTATCTCCTAGAACTGGAACAAAAAGCGATTTCCTACACAAGTACAAACAAACAAAAGTTAGACCATTTTCCTTCCAAGCAGTGGAGTTAGTCTTGCCCAAAGAACTGTGCTTGATATCCTTCAGCAGCAAATACACTGCACTGGGGATTTTTCTCACACACTTATAATATCAAGCTTTAAACTTTTCTGCATCCACCATCAAGGAAACAATGTCAGAGAGGAGCAATTAAAAACTACAAATCTGACCTCAGTTTTTACCTTAGCTGACCACGGCTCTAATAATGCAGCCTCTAGAAATACCCAAGTATTTTTAAAGCCATTATTAAAGTAATATAGATTATAGAAACACATTAAAAATTAGAAGGATGAACAAGATGGATACACAACCTTCAAAGAAAATTCTTGTAAGGTATTTTCCAAGATACAGCATTTACAAAAAGGTTTCTATTTTACCTGTATCTACAGTAATTTGCTACAATAAAAGAAAAATAAAGGAGATTAACTGAACTCCAGGAAATCATAATAGCAATGGCAATGAATTACTTGCCTGTTGAGTACAGAATAGACTTGAAATCTCTGTTATGGATGTGCTGATATTTGGCTGAATGAATAACCTATAGGAATCGTACAACCAAAATGCAGAAGTAATGGCTTCCTTTTTAATGTAGTAATGAATTTTTTATTTTACTTATTCCTAGTTTATATGAAGAAATCGAAATTGCACCTTGTTGTATTTGTCTGGTATCTCCCTTCCAGCTTAAGGACAACTGTTACCAAGCAAATGCCCCAAGGAATATCTACTAAACATGACTCTTAAGTTGCAGCCCGTCTGCAAACAAAATCCCAGTTGTGAACTGCAGCTTTACAAAATCTCAGAGTATGAGAAAAAGAGACCAAAACTAGACTGCTGGATTTTTGCAGTTCAGTCTCAGTTCTCTTAGGCTGCTACATAACTACCACATCTTCAACTTACATACATTTTAGAATCTCCCTTTCAAAATTATCTGTATTCTTCAGCTTCTGTTCCAATGTCTACCAGACATGGAGATATGGAGACTCCATATAGAAATCTGGTTCAATAAATCCAAAAGAAAAAGACATGTCATCATCCCTCTCCATCCATCACGTTGTTTGTTGCATGTTAAACTGTGACTGCTGTGGCCTTACAGCATTTTTTTTTTAATTTTCTGAGAAAGCTTCTTCCTTAATCGTGCTGAACAAATCATAATGATGTTTTTTAATAGATGCTCGGGGACAGTTCATAAAAACTCTATGCACCATTCAAATAAAGGTTTTATAGAGCTTAACCAGATAAAGGTGAAATTAATCTATTTTCAAAAAACTATTATCCCATACAGTGAGATATCCTTTCTGTAGTCTGGCTAACCATCCCTAATCTGTTATATCACCTCCTGGGACAATAAATCACAAGAAAAGGAGAAAAGGCAAGCTGGAGTGTGAAGACAGTGCTGTACCACATAAGCATAAATCATCATCAACCCATATTTAAACTTCAGAGTAACGTCCATGAACTGCAATCCCAGGAACTTTAATGGGACAGGCTGAGGTGCTGACTTTGTTTTCCAGTTTATGTGTTATTTTTATTGCCACTGTATGATAGTAAGTCCTTTCATCGAGAAAGTCCTTAATGAGATGATTTTATTATGAAGTTTTGCTGCTCTGTTAGATCTTAAGTGGCCTTTCATTCAATGCAATGCCTTTGTCACTCTCTGCCATGCAAGCAGTAGATGTAGCATCAGCCAACCTCCTCTCTTCTAAGTAAATACTGGCAGCAGACGTCAGTGATACCAATCACTGGATGGCACAACATTCCTTGGCATCGCAGGGATGCAATACCCTGAAAAAGCTCTTCTGACACACGAACTCAAGCACCTTGACTCCCTGTCACTCAAAAAACCCAACCCCAAACCATCAAACTGAGTAACCCATTCCAAAAGAAATTTCGAAGGAAAAAGTTCAGAATCAGCCCAAGATAGAAAGAAGTATTTTGGTCTGAGCCATCAAAGAGACTCCACATTAAGTTAACACACGGCTACTGTCACCAGCATGGCAGGTGACTTCTCTCTCTAAGCTCTCTCCCATCCATCCATCCATCCATCCATCCATCCATCCATCCATCCATCCATCCATCCATCCATCCATCCATCCATCCATCCATCCATCCATCTGGATTCAGACCGATTTTGCTATGGAACTGTTTCTAAATCTGTATCTCTTTCTCAAGTGCCACTGCAGGTCCAGTGACCACATTACCAGCTAGACAGACAGTTTGCCCCCAAACGCAAGCAGCAGCCATCAGGCCAGCACTGCTTTCTGAAGTAACAGCAATGTATACAACACTCAGCTGTCTGAAGGACCAAACAGGGCTGCAAAAGGAGCTTTTTTCATTAATTAGTTCCTTAGGAAAGCATTTACCCCAAAGCAAACTGCTGGCAGTATGAGATGGATGAAACCTGTAATATTCACCATGCAACACCGCGTGGAGGGCAGCAACACTGGAACTGTATGCTGAAATTCTTTGTCATTGCACTGCAAACTTTTCCTTTTAAACACAGGAATAAAAGATTTAGTAGACTGTGTGACAAACAAAATCAAGCGACTGTTTACATAGGAAAACCAGCCCTCTTGTTGCTGCACAAATAAATAATATTCTTTTTTCTTTGAAGAAAGAGCATATGCTCAACATTCTTTTGTCCTGTATCACAATAGAAAAACCCTTTGCACTGGAATATCTGAATCACTTCTTGGCAGTCCCTCAAGGTAAACAGAGTAAATTAAAAATGAATGTTTATTGTAGACGCACACATACACACACACACTGCAAAGTGGAGTGCTGTATTTGCCTATCAAACATAAGAAGCGATTGAGCCCATCAGTCATTCAAACAAGCAACTGAAAAGTGGAAATAATGGGATGACAACATCAGAAAACAACCTCCCAGAAAGAGATGAGTTTCCGCATAGCCATTTGTCTTGTCTAATTAATCCCACATGTGGGACTAGGCTGGAACATTAAAAAAAATTAGGTACAAAATATTACTTTCAGTGGAAGCTTCAGAAGTACAAAAGAAACAGAAATGCTTTATGATTGCACTTTGCTTTCAAACCCCCTTTTTCTTATCATCTTCTTAATGTGGGACTCGGCCTCTGTGCCTAAGATGAGACTATGATAGTGTTAACAGCACAGAAGAAAGTGGTTGGAAAAGCTGGGGAAAATTATGTTGTTGCCACTAATAAAACAACTTGTCAGTTCCTAATAGATTTAAAACCTGTGTATTAGGTTGCAGACTATTCCTGGGCACCCATGGAGCGGTCATGCCCAAGAGCACTTCCCTCTGCTCAAGACCGGTGAAAAGGGCATGACCTATTCCCTTCCACGCAAACCTTGTCACAGTTTATCCGTATTTTTGTCAACTTGGAATTGGACTGCTGTAACACACTCTCCACAGGGCAAAACAAAATGCAGAAACAAATGCAGAATGTGTCAACTGCTGACTTAATGGAGTTTCATGCCAGGAGCTTGTTGCCCTAATGCGTGCGGGTCTGTGATATCTGTCCTCACAAGAGGCCGTGTAGGTAGAGAAAGGTGGTGGGTTTAATATGCAAACCCAATAATTTTTCAAAGGTATTTCTCATCCTGAGTATGGAGACAGACACACCTGCCAAGGTTCTGAAAATAGTGGCCACTTCTGAAAGATTTGTTTGGGTTCTTTTGTTGTTTGCTTAATTTTTTTTGTTTGCTTTGGGTGTTTGTTCTTTGTTAGTTTTGTGGGTTTTTAAAAATAAACAGCAGACACCTCCTCCACTCCTACATGTATCAGGCAGGCTACCAGAGCTGAAATAAAAGCAGAGCTAAACTGAAAGCCCCCTCAACATGCCAAGAAACATCCTCCATATGCCTACTACTCTGAAGCAGTCTACCTATCTCCCCATTATCAATGTGAAATAATGTGAGAAGTGCAGTTCCACAGGCTTTTGGAACTGGCTGCAGGTGGTTGCAGGTTGCAGCATTTTACCAACTGCAGTGTGAGGGGTGGCAGATGTCTAACAAATATTTGCTACAATATTACTGATGCAGTTAATAAGATCAGGACATATGCTGTATACCACTGGAGAGATGGGCAGCGAAGCACGGTCTGAAATTCAACAATGGCAAATGCAGGGTCCTGCCCTGGGGGAAGAATAACGCCAGGCACCAGCACAGGCTGGGGCTGACCTGCTGGAAAGCAGCTCTGTGAAGATGGACCTGGGGGTGCTGGTGTACAAAAAGCTGTCTGTGAGCCAACAGTGTGTCCTGGGGGCCAAGGAGGCCAATGCTGTCCTGGGCACATTAGGAAGAGCATTGCCAGCGGAGCAAGGGACGTGATCCTGCCCCTCTACTCAGTGCTTGTGAGGCCTCCTCTGGAGTGCTGTGTCCAGCTCTGGGGTCCCCCATACAAGGAGAGATGGAGCTCCTGAAGAAGGTCCAACAGAAGGCTACAAAGATCAACATGGGGTGAAAGTATCTCTCTTATGAGGAAAGGCTGAAGGAACTGGGCATTCTCAGCCTCAAGATGAAAAAAAATTATAAGGAACCGTATCAATTTCTACAAGTATCTGCATGGAAGGTTACAAGGAGAGATGGAGCTCCTGAAGAAGGTCCAACAGAAGGCTACAAAGATCAACATGGGGTGAAAGTATCTCTCTTATGAGGAAAGGCNTGCTTGTGAGGCCTCCTCTGGAGTGCTGTGTCCAGCTCTGGGGTCCCCCATACAAGGAGAGATGGAGCTCCTGAAGAAGGTCCAACAGAAGGCTACAAAGATCAACATGGGGTGAAAGTATCTCTCTTATGAGGAAAGGCTGAAGGAACTGGGCATTCTCAGCCTCAAGATGAAAAAAAATTATAAGGAACCGTATCAATTTCTACAAGTATCTGCATGGAAGGTGTCAAGAGGATGGAGCCAGGCTCTTCTCAGTTGTGCCAAACAATAGGACAAGAAACAATGGGAAGAACCTGATGCACAGGAAGTTCCACTTGAATATGAGGAAGAACTTCTTTACTGTCTGAGTGACCGTGCATTGGAACAGGTTGCCCAGAGAGGGTGTGGAGTCTCTCTCACTGGTGATATTTAGGAACCATCTGGACACAATCCTGTGCCATGTGCTCTAGGATGGCCCTGCTTGAGCAGGGAGGCAGGACCAGATGACCCACTGTGGTCCCTTCCAACGTGACCCATCCTGTAATTCTGTGATTTTTTTAATGCAATGAAGTAACATATACTTACTAGCCTTTTGCACATTAACAAATGGGATGAAAATTGTTCTGGCACTTGGCATGGTGATGACACTGTGCCTGCTGGCACTATTTGCCAAAGAATCCCTCCAGGTAACATCCCACAGTAACGCCAAAAGGGAAAGTGGCGCAGAACAAAGCACTAACAAGCTAACAGCTTCATACACAACTTTGCACATTTTGGCAACTTTTTAACAGAAAAGTAAACTGAGAATTCAAATTATGTGTTGTGCCTCCATCTAAAGCCTACTTGAGGCAAGCAAACACTAATGTGTGCTGTGCATGTGCATACCCATCTCTATCTGTGTATGTATATGTACGTGCACGATCTCCTGCCATCCATATGTGGATCCTTGGTACAATTCTGAGGCAAAGAATATTCTCATATCCTTTTGTTTCTCAGGAGAACCATAAGGGATGTTTTCACAATTTTGCTAAAGACAGTCCCTAGTTTGCTCTTGCAGAGCACTTCTTTCCCCCCACCTCACCTCCCAGACTCTCTTCAGTTTGCTTTCAGAGTAAGGAGGCACCACTAGATCCCTCCCACTTCGGCCAGGAATTAGGTGCCTGAAGTGCTCTGTTCCATTCCCCTCTCTGCCTCCATCCAGGGAGGATGCCCCCCATGCTCAGGGACATGCAATAGCCCACACCAAGCTAAATGCATTTAATTTATCTGCTCCCTGAAAACCACTTCTCCCATGCTTCCTGTCTTAGTTGAAAGTAAGCGGGTTAATTCCTGTTGCAATATATTTGAACCAGATGTACTTTTATTTTTCCCCCACAGCCAGAAAGAAATGGGGAATTGCAAAGTTTTCCTTCTCCTTTGAAGGAAAATCTACAATTTGGCTATTGAGTCAGCTCCAGATCTCACATAAAAACACCTTGGCAGCCAATTCCTCCTCTACTGTATCACACTTGCATGTTTTCCTTTGGCATTTATGGGGGCCTGAACACAATATATCTGTTAGAAATATTCCCAGTGTATAACTCTCTAAATAAAGCAGGACGAAGATTACACCCTGGTTAGCACACCAGAATTTTATGTCAGGAACACTAGTAGCCAAAATGCCTGCTTTTGCTATGGGAAAACCTCTTCAGGAGAAGAGTCAGCTCGCAGTACTAGCGGAAGAGTCTAAGGAATGTATCAATACACATCGAGATTTAGGAAAAACAACAGCAGAGAGCTCTGTTCTGCTAGCGCTGCTAATAAATAAGGTATTAAATCGTTAAGATTTCAATTACAAGGGAAGAATATGGCTAACCAAATAAAAGCAGGAGGAGTTGAAATAAGAAGTAGGTTAAAGATTAATATTCTGGGTTCAGAACAAAAGGATGCTCTTTTGTGGCACTGTGCTTATGCCTCTGAATGTAAACATTGTTCTGAGAACCATTTTTTCTTTACCCAATCTTTAAAGGGTAATAAATTAGACCTTGGACAGCCATACAAGCTGCTACTAGATGTGAATGTGAATGTGTCTGTAGAAAAGGCTGACTTTCAATCAAAGTCTATTGAAAGAATAGTTGGATTTTCTAAAGAAGCATGTTGTGCCTATTAACCAACTTACAAAAGGGGCCATTTTCTTGATTTATGTTTGGTTGCTATAGAGATCTTGCAGTACAGACTGGCAGGTGAAGCTCCCATTTAACAATCTCACAGGTTTTTCTTAGCTGTACTCAGAGGACACAGAGCTACAGTAGGTAAAAATCACCACACAAATATAGCATATCTGTCAAACTTAAAGATCAGATTTAAGGCTTTTCAAGAATTTATCGGGAATACGGTAGAGTTATTACACAGTCTTTGCCCACAAACGGTTTACACCCTGAAAAATCTTACTGCAGCAAGCTGCTTCAGCTCTGTTGGGTTTTGTCACTGATCCACTTCTTATTCAGCAGGTAATTAATTGTGAGCAGGATTCCACCATATCGCAGGATTGTCATTTATTCATGAGTTTTTTTGCAAAACATACAACACATACACAAGGAAGAACCTTCGCTC
This sequence comes from Phainopepla nitens, assembly GCA_013400175.1. Classification (NCBI taxonomy): domain Eukaryota; kingdom Metazoa; phylum Chordata; class Aves; order Passeriformes; family Bombycillidae; genus Phainopepla; species Phainopepla nitens. The sequence continues at coordinate 249,154 of VXBQ01003979.1, forward strand.
TGCAACAACTGATGCCAATGTGTGCAGGGAGGTGTCAACTAAAATGGCAATACTAATACTAATACTAATAATCCCTTGTCATGAAAGTCAAAAAAACCCAGTGAACATGCTACTGAGAAACAACATATCATGTTGAAGTCACGTGAAATACTTCTGCGTGTCAATAGGTCACAAGCAATTCAAGACCCAGACTTTAAAATGTTATTTTATAAGACCAGGTCTTATGCCTAAACTCTGACAAAAGGTAGCTGTGGGGAAGCTAGAGTCCTGAAAGAGGAGATTATCAACCTATGCAATGCTCCAAATGGCAATCTCGGAGGAAAAATTGCAAATCTGCATGGCAGTATATGCTTCAAGTCAAAACCAAAGAAAACCAAATCAAATGAGTATTTAGGATACCAGTCGTTCCTTAGTTGCATCTTGGCATTGACAGATACAATATCAAATATACAAAACTGAAAAAAAATATTTTGAAAAAGAAAAAATTATCAGAAATACTATTCTTACTGTATTTAACACAAGGAAAAAAACCCACAACAATTATTTCTATGTCACTCCTTGATTCAACAAGGAATTTCCATTGGCCATCCTTATCAAAAAGGAATCTGCAGTTCATAAATGAGTGATTTAATCAAATTAACAAATTCTGAAAAAGCCACTGCCTCAAAGCTTCCTTACTTATCAGTATCTTCCACCATACTATTAAAATTTCTAAAGAAATAGAGGAGAACAAGGAAAATGAGAAATTAAAGCATTATGATTCCCCATCATTTTATGGAAGTAGTATGAGCTGATAGGGGTGCTTTGGCAGAGCCAGTTCCACAGCTCCCCTTACCAAAATCTCTCTATTCAAAGCCCACACTCCATAACCACCAACTCCCACCTCTTGCCAGAAGAAATAACCAGTTTTGCTTCTCTACCCTGCACAAGCCCATCATGTTCACTAGGCTCACCCAGATAGAATCCAACTGCACTCATCACCAATGAAAAATACCAAAACTCCCTTATTTTTTTAATTATTGCTTGAAGTTTCTCCCGAGGAGGCCTAATTTCAGTTCCTGAGGTGTATTTAGTGTCTGCAGAACAAAGATGGTATTGGGGATGCCAAACATCCAAAGCCACCAATGGCTGAGAATGCAGCAGCACAGCATGAGATGGATGTAGGTGGAATAACTTCCATGTGCAAAAACAGCTTAATCCAAAGCTTATCAACACAGAGAGGTGAGAGTCATAGATGGCATTAAAAGGTGTAAGAGAATAAATGGTGACCTCTTGCTAAGGCCAATACAAATGCCTCTCCAGAGGCAGATGACTTGGGGGTTGAGGTTGATCTGACCTTGTACAGCTGAAGTTAATGAAAAGGAGCTTTGCCACCAAGTTCAAGAGGGCAGGATGGAGGCATGGGCAGGAGAAGCTCTGACGTCAGGCACCCAGAATTCAGCCTCTCCAGACATGAGCTTCCCTTTTTAACCCTCTGTCAGAGCAGAAAGCTGCAAAAGCTTGCTTATGGGTAAAAAGGGGGAAGGGGTGGGGGGAATAATTGCAGTAATCTTCAAAGGATTTGTTTTAATTTTTGCTGAAAGGACAGCAAGTCTTTCATTGTTTGAACACATGGCTTTTGGGGAGAGGGCTCTGAGTTATTTTATTACTGCTTTTTTGAAATTTTGCTGATTATCAGGAACAAATATGGCCTTAACACCAGAGCTGTGATGAAGAGAGATGACTTCCTTGTAAAGCTCCTCCTTGTTTGCATCCTAGTAATTTTTCAGCAAATGGATTCCACCTGTTGTACTTCACCCAGCACATACAGATGGGACTGAAATATATCCTGGATTTATATTTTATTTGGACTAACAAAGCCCGGATTTGAATTCAAGGGGCAGTGAAGGAACTAAGAATGTTCTGCATCAGGGACTTGGAAAAAGAAATACAGGGCTTTGGCTGTGGCCCTTCTGCTCAGATTATCTCCAAATACTTTACACAGTGACTCCTCCTAAAGAAAGCGGGAGCGATCAAATCCATTACACTCTGCTGCTGAACCCTGTCTCAGGCCTCCTTCTTGACACATTTCTTTAACTTCCTGTAATTTATTTTTTACATTAAAATCACTGGCAATATTCTGACCATCTCCTTCTTTAACTCCAAATCATGATAAAGGCAGATTTGACTGCTAAAACAGTATTACACAATATCTGTCATCCAGATTGGACAGTAACTTATTAGACCCTGTTTTATTGAGAGTCTGCATGTCGGCATTTTGTTTTTTTACCTTGCATGTGTTTTTAGTGTTGAACTTGGCTTTTCCACCAATCTTATAAACATAAAAAGCTCAAAGACTAAAATCAAGTCCCTGCTGAAGTAATAGGATTTTTGTCACTGATGTCCACAGGGTAGGATTTCAACCCAGATTACTAACAGATTTGAGTTTTTAACAAAAACTTCAATTTGTGTCTCTCCAATGTACATTTTCTAACTGGAGAGGTCAGTAGGGAGGAAAGAAATTGTGAAGAAATACTACTATTGAAATCACTTTCTAGACAACATCCCTGTGGATGTGCATGCACACCCACATCTGGAAGAGCTGCCGAGAGTACATGAAGTCACACAAGGTCTGAAATCCCAACTAAGAGAACACCAGTTTTAGACCTGGGATCTCTAAATCCCTGAGGATACATCTAATATCTTAGAGATTCTAAACAGTGTAGACAAAAAACACTTAATGCTGATCCCCTAACAATATAAAAAAATACATTTTCTACCTTCTGTCCCTCAACCAGATACAATATTCTAGATTTTGGTCTTCAGTATACATACACATGGTATATGTAAGCAAACACAAAAGGATGGCAATATCTGTGGGGAAAGGTGTTGCATCGTATAGTAAATTAATTTACTGAACACATCCCCTCCCTTTTACCTGGTAACTTTTGGTCCTTTTCAGTTTGAATGCAGTTAAGGTCCTTTCTAAAGCTGTGCAGTGTAATTCCATGAAAAGCAACGAGGGTAGGGAAAGAGGCCATCTTCTCCCTGCTCTATGCAGAAAGGGACAACTCGGGGAATCTAGCCTCTTTGTTCTTGTGAAAGTTTAACAACTACCTTCAGCTTCACCAGCGAGCACAAAAGCTTTGGTGTGCCCACCAGTTAAAACTTGAAGGTTATAACATCAACTCTTGTAAGAGAAAAGTTCTTAGGTCATTTCTAAAGGTGTTTTGCTGTTTAATAAGCATACCTCCTCGCTCTGCAGGAGCAGGATTTTGGAAAAAAGTCACAATAAAACTTAAAGCCGTCCAAAAGATTCTTAAATAGCTTTTCTATAACCCATATGGCACATAAATGAATATAGGATAGTGTTGTGTAACAAGTTTATTGGCATACAGTTGGTATGGCCAGATTACTTCTCCTTTTAGTGTGTAACCTTACACCACAGCCATCTTAAATGGTTGCTGATAAATCTTAAACATACCAGTCCACGGTGTGTCATTTGTTCTTCATACATACACTTCTCTTGGAGTATGTAAGTAGATATTTACATATAAAATTCTGATGGGGCACATAGGATTCGATTAATGCATTCCTTTGTAAACCCACCAAACCCACTATGTTTTCTATCACTGATAAAACCTCTAAGCTTTTAAACTCACAAATGTATTTTAACAATTGTCGAGCTGCTGTTATGGCCTGTGAAGGTTCCTGGTCTGGTAACAATGGAAACTGGAGTCTTATGTTTATCTTCAGGCCAGGACGATGGAGGCAGCAACAGTATATGCTTTCCTAAACTGACCTGCTAATGACCTGAATCCTGCCCTGAGGGGTTAGTATCCCTTGGAGTAAGAGGATATTTAGCTCTGATGCCTGTTCAACCTACTCATTTAAAAGAAATTGCCTCATCCAAGCTAAGGGGTTTAGATCCTATTCTCCAAAATTAATCATTCATGCATGTTATTTCAGAAACATAGATGTTAGTTATGAAAAATATATCATTAAAACCTGAGCAGGTATGTACAGCAAAAATTAATTTGGCCAGTGCCAAATGTCGAAGAAAACTTCAGTACCACAAAGACTTGATAAAAGGGTTTGACTGCTTACTCCTTTCAACAGTCCAACTTCAGTGTGTCTGTTTTGTGCATCAGCCATTCTTGTGTCTCTGCTGAACCAAGGCCATCCAGGGATACCAAATTCTTTACTGACTACCTTCCTCCCTTAGAAGGAGGGAGCAAGATCTTTGGATTAAATAGAGTCACTTCACTCACTCTCTGGATAAAGCTAGTCTGTCCTGAATTTATAACAAATTCAACTACACTAAATAACTATTTTGCTTTATCATATGCATTTTACATGTTTCTGATCAAGATCAGAGACGGAAAAGGGCACAGGATGGCTATTTCCGTGATATTCTCTCACACATCTGGAGATTATTGACACAGCATTCTAGAAGGATTGTATAGTTTGGGAAACCCTAAGATGTTTTGAGCACTTTCTCACAAACCGAAACATGCAGCCTCACCAAGCACTACCAAAATACTACACTCTCTAATTTTCTTCATTATCACAGAGAAATGATATGACCAGGACTTCTATTTCCTGGAATCTATGCTCTCTTCTTTATCTCTGTGTACATCTGCCACTCAGTGTTGTCCGAATTCAGAGCAGTATTTGCTATTATTCTATTACAGGTTTTCCTTGAATGCTAATCCCCTGGAATCTGGCATCCCAGTTCAGAGCAAATCCTGTTCATGCACACGCTCAAAACAAGAACCCAGTTTACCATTTTGCAAAAACAACAGCAACTAGAATTAAAGCTACAATAAAATTGTATGTTTATGTAAGTTTCTCAGCACAATTCCCATCCAGGTAAAATCACCAGCCTGAAAAAGTCACAAAAAAAGTTTGCTGAAATTTTGCACCTAAATAATTTCAATGTTTCAGAAAAAATTCTCCCTCTCCAATTCCCTTTCCATTCCCTCAATCCCCTCCAATGGAAGAAAATAGATTTGTATTTTAAACATTAACTTTCAAGTAAATTCTGCTCTGCAGATCTAAACATTACTTTCTTGGGATATTCCACACCTCCAGAGGTAATATTTGTCTTCTTCAGCATGCAGAAAAAAGAAAAAGGTAGTACCACACACATGGCTGTGTGTAAATCTACTTGCCACCACATTCATCATATATAAATATAGGAAAGTATTTAGCATTAAAGCCTTTCTTGAAGATTTTATGGTAATTTCCTTGCTCCTAGACAACTTTTCAAACTTATAGTCTCAACTGCCTCTGAAACCAAATTCAGTGACTCCTAGAAAGTTCATTTAAAGAAATTATTTGCTACTGCACATGAAAAGCACCCTACCTACCAACTGCTCTATGCTTTTATGGACAAGTACTAATAAATCATAGTATTTGAGGAGATCAAAGCTGTTCTTTACAACTTTGCTCACTTGAACATATACCAGGCATGGAGCTAGGTTATCCCAACAGCTAGGATGAGGGTCAAACCAGAGCACCCAAGGATGCACCTAATGCTCCTGCACCAGTGCAGGAAACAACTCCTCATCTCCTAACAGACAGATCATGTTTCTGCCTCCCTCACTTCTACCAGCCACCACCTACTCCTATCTATCTGCTCCTATCCTATCTGCTCTGACTGATTCAGAAATGGGTGCAACAGCCATGACCTGGAGCCTTGGGGGCTGAGCAGAAATGGGAACATACCTGGGCACCCCTACAGCACTGCAGACATCAAAAACTCGCAAGCTGTTGCTCAAAGCCCCCACCAGCCAAAGGCCTGCAGGCAGCACTTCTGGAAATACGCCCAGGCAGGTGGCCTGCACCTCTTGGGATGAGGTTGGGGATCCCAAGGCGGTTGGTGACCTTTATCCTGGCAGCTCCAACCCAGAGATGTTGCAGGGCATGATCGGCGCCGTTACGTACCCACCCTTGGATCCAGGTGCACTGTTAACAAAACTGTCTTTCCCACAGAGCCTGCAGAACAATACATTTTATATTCTAATGAAGTAATTATTAAAATAGGTAATTATTGAAATAACCGCATCAACTCCCAGTCATTAAAATCCTCCTAAACAGAACTGCATGATGGCTTAGGCTATTAGAAAGCTTGGCAGCCACCCAACGCCTACAATAGCTTCTAATTAATTGATCTCACCTCTAATCTGCTATTGTTAGCCTAGTGCTGATCATTTGTTTGGCCTACAGATCCTATTGCCCCTTTCATTTGATTGTATTTGTTACTGTACCCTCTCTATCTCTTTCAATTAAGCACAGGTTAAGTGGTTCAACCGCAAGAGAATAGGAGATAATGGCACCAATCAAAGTAATCTCTTTAATTTGCTAAATGGATTACAGGGAAACCCCAGCCAAAGTGAAGTCATAGCTGGTGGCCTTCACTTGAACTATACACAAAGAGTATCTAATTATTAACCCACCACATGCCAAACTTTACAGATATCCAATAAAACAACACAGCAGTCCTGTACTAGTGGGGTTGCTCTCATTACAGGGTTTTCCACTGTAAAATTACTTTGTCTGCAAAATCAGTGTCTTTCCAAGCATACCATATGCTGCACTTTCAAGTGCAACGTATCTGGATACAACAATCAAAACAGTGCACTGCATACCAGTCAAGGGAGTGGATTTATAATCTCTTTAAGGACATGCTCGTGGTAGAGTTCATTTTTCATATTTGTACTATAAATGCAAATGCAGCTTTGCAGCTAGTATTGCTTCTGCTGACTGGAGAAGTTTTAATAGTAAATAAGCTTTGTCCTTAAACTGGCAAGTGGGTTTCTTCCCCCCTCTCCACTTTCCTCTGAAGTGTTTTTGAGCAAGCTGTCTGGCAACAGAGCTTCACACCCAGTACTTTGGCTGTGCGTGTCCTTGGCTAATCAGTCAGGCAGCGAATTCAAGAATGTGAGCTGCATGAGACAGAGGGTCATTTCCTTGCAATGACAAGGAGAGTGGGGCATCAGAAAGAAAAAAGGTAGAAGGAGACAAGATTTCATACCAAAGGAAAGTCAGCTTGTTGGAGAAGTAGAATTTCTTAGGAGCAGCTGGATCTCTGCCTTTTCATAATAAAATGTTTTTATTAGTGACAAAACAGAGATTACCAAGTACAAATCTACTGCTCCTGGCAGAATTCAACTTGCATCAGATGAAGGGCCAGCGAAACAGAATATGGTATCATTTTGCACTTCCATTTTGCCTGTGGTTGGTTGCTTTCAAATAGAATGATTACATTAGCCTCAAGCAGAACATCTAAGTGAAATCTCCATATTAACTTAAAGGAAAGTGAGCTATATGGAGAAATAATAACCTACATTCCAGGCTGCATGACTTCAGATCCTACAAAAATTCCATTAAAATGGAAGAGAACTTGTACTTTCCAAACCTGACACGTGGCCCACAAGAGAACACTTATTTTTAACATTCACTGCAGTTGTCTTGTAAAGACAAGAGCTACAGTTTCGATTTCTGACTTACCTTTTTGCATCCTCACTTGTTTGGGCACCAGAGCTTCTGTACTGGGATTGTTAACTTTACACAGTTTTGTGATGGTGTGGTTCCAGGCCGTTTCCATGCAATACAGGCATGAACAAAGAAATTATATATATACATCTCCAAATTTCCAGCAACACTCCCAACACAGCATGCCTCTGTTCCAATGAGATGTCATATTTCATAACATGTTTTTGTTTGCATGGTAACTGGCCAGTAACTTGGCATTCTTCTGCCGTTCTGTGTTTCGACACCAGTTCAAGCACTAACTGCTTAAAGCTGAGCACATACTTCCTGCATTATTGAATTAGCAACTACATACACACACTATAAACTTCAGCAAAGTCCTTGTGTAGTAGGTATGGTTCCACAGGAAAATCACAGCTGACCCCAGGCTGGTCAGCCACAGCCACCTAAAGGTACACACAAGGAACCTGCTTGCTATGAACATGTTGAGCATTTTGAAAAAGAAAAGTTCTTTCTGGGTGTGGTTTGGGGAACTGGGTGAGATCTCTTCTTTTTCCACTCCCCGGACCTTAGCCTCACTATACCCTGCCCTGCTTACTATGTCCTGGCCCGAGGCACCCAGGACATCTCCATAGGCTGACTCCCCTCCTCTCGCCAGCAAAAACAGGGGCTGTTCTCCAAAGGATGTGGGACCTGGTCTGGCTCACTGGAGAAACACTGCAGCACCAGCAGCTGCAACCAGCAGGGACTGGGAACCAGCCTGGGGGACAGGATGCCAGTTGTCCTCCTCCTTTAACATACTGCATGCAAACAGATCAAAAAGATCTGGAGCATGACCTGCAGCTCATTTCCATTTTTACCTCTAATAAGTCCTTATGGAGATGTACTTTCTGCCCACAGCGATCCACTGTGCCTGCATATGCACACCTGACCTAAAAATACATGGCTGGCTGACACCTTCAAGCATGGAGGAAATCAAATGCCTAAATTTCCAAATGCCTTTGCCATTTGAGAGCACACGTAAGGCTATATTCTGCTTTCCAGCTGTCGCAGCTCAAACAACCTTAACGTATTTAACAGCACAGATAAAAACAGCCTTCCAGACTTGACCCAGGAAAGACTATTTTGCTATTTTAAATGATCCTATTTTTCAGGTAATTCATAAAGATTAAACTGGGCAAAAGGGAAGGTGGAAGCTTACCCAGTAGTATTGTTGGGTTGGACGATATTCAGAAAGCTCAAGCTTTAGGGATCTGTGGTGCTGATTCAGCCCGTTCACAGAGCCAGGGGTCAGCCCACAGCTCTACTTCTCTGGAATGCAGAAATATTTATTCACATCTGGAAACAGCCCATCTGCACTGGAAACTTTTCTAGCATTTTCTCTTCTATTATGATACAAAAGGTACCAAGCAATCTTTTTTTTTGTTGTTGTTGCTCTATTTATCCAGCAGTCTTCCCTTCAGTTTATATACCTACATTAAATAAACAAGTCATGCCTGTTAGGAAGTAAATCAAAATGCTCTGAAATCTGCCAGAGTGGGTACCAATAACACAAATTGGTACATAAATATTGAGGCCCTAGTAATCCTCCCTCAACAAGTGAGCCAAATAAGAAACCAGGTGAAGCCCTCCCTTTTTAATTCCGCTGAACTCTTGCTAATAGCATGGAGGCACCCCAACACACAGGAGGCCCTGGCTCGAGTGACGGTTTTCAACACCACCTTAATTAAACCTGCTCCAAGCAAATTTAATCAGCGTGGCGAACAAAATGGCTTCTGAAAGCAGGGAGCACTTTACATCAGGGTTTGCGGCACAACTGTCAACAGTGCGGCAAAAACATTTTGCTAAGCATCAGTGGTGACTTCTGGTTAAAAAGAAAATAATTCCTATTGCAAGTCTTTGAGCAAAGCACTTTGGAAAGATCCTGAGGAAAGTGAACACAGGGAAGATACTTTCCCATCTGCATCCCATCTCTTTCAGTTTCAAGAGGAACTTCTCTGAGTGTCTGAAATCCACCCCTATGTTTAATGTCAGTGGTAATATTCCAGGACTTAAATTCGGATCACAGACAAATCTATTCCTCTTTTTCCTGTTCCTTCCTAAGTGTCTGCTTACGGTCAGGGCAGAAGACAGATTGCTGGGCCAGACGGACCCTGGGTCTGAGCCGGCACAGCCTTTCTTACACTCATTGCAATATGTTTCCTGCACTAGCCTGTCACAGGCAGTGCAGAAACTATTTGCTCTTTCTTTCTTCTGGCTGTATGAAGTCTATTATTTAGGTAATTACACTAGGAACTGTACCAAGCAAATGGTTTCCTCCCGTATTGATGCAAGACAAGTCTCAAGACTGACGATAATTCCATTGCCTTGCTATACAAATAACATAAATCTCACTGATAGATATTTTGCATGATCTCTGATTGAAAACAGCCCTGAAAAAATACAATTGTCTTTTCTTCCCTAAACCCAAACTACTGTGGAAGCAAACAAAAAGCAACTCTTTTGTTGAGCAAACTACAACAGCACTGTTAAGCAAAGCCCCAAGGTAGATATTTCTATTAATTTCTGCATCCAGCAGCACAGGCAGATCCGCTCAAGAGCTGTCCTGCCTCCTCCATGCCACCAGCCAAAGGTGTGCTGGGTAAAAGGCACAGGACGCCCCTTGCAACCCACCTGCTGTGGAAAATAGCTGGTACTGGCAACGAGGGCAGGCAAATAAAGAGGAGATATAAGTCAGTGTTACAAACTCTGATCTCCTACTCCCAGGGACCATAAGGAGAATGGAGACACCAACCTCTGACAGGGCTGGGGTCAAAGCCCTCTTCCTGCACCTTGTTGAAGCCAATAGGCATTCCCATGGTTTGTTGCCATGTACCCCATTAAAATGGATGTTCTCAGGGACTACAGCCCTCGTGCCTTTCTTCAAAAGGAACACACCTTCTGCACTCACTACAGACACAGATTCTCAAAGGCACAGGGTTAGAGAGAACATCTAAAGGCACAGCTATATCCAGATAATAAAGTTTCATCTCAAATGATTTTGTTCAAATGCAAAGATGAACATACACACAGATCATCCCCAAAAAAAAGGTTCTTTGCAAGGACTGCTTTTAGCAGCCAAGTGTAAAAAACCCAAGAAATTTGCAAAAAACAACCAAAGAACCAAACCAACTCAAAAAAGTAGCAAAAAAGAAAAGAAATTCTCTTTAATTTTCTGTTGATAAGTCAAATATCCCATCTCTCTGTCAATAAGCGCAGACTTCTTCACAGGCCCTATACAAATTCCTATGCTTTCCAGGCAATGAATATGTAAAAAATTCAATACTACTTCAGTAGAAGTTAAACACAAATGAAAATACCTTATGTCTAGAGCACTCTGCCAGAAACCATCTGCTAAAAATCTCCAATTTAAACTTAGGCTTATGACATGCCTGGCTACTACTGCAAACCCAAAGTAATGGGAAATACAGGAGAAAACGCAAGCTTTGGTGTTTTTCCTACTAAACCTCAAAAAAATCTGTGAAAAATACCTCCTTCTTGAGGGTGTAGCCTTCCCTCCTAATATTCAATTTTAATCTATCGAGGAAAAATGCTCTCTTAGCTCAGAACAACAAGGTTTTTTTCTTTCTCCAAGTAAAAGTGTTCTCTAAATATGACCCAAATTATCAGGTAATTTCGCTTCAATCTAAACTGAATTGTTTCAGCAAATCAACCCTGTGAAATTTGCAGTCATCTTAATGCCACCATGCTGTCTGAAGGACCCAGTTTGCACATATTATTTACACAGTAGCAAATACAATGCAGTTAGAACCTGCTCAGAGTTTTTAGACTGAGGATACACAGAAAAGCTGCACAGTCCCACAGGGCTCTCCAGGCTGCCTGGTTTGGCTGGAAATGAAGCAGCATCTAGTGCTAGCCAAGGAAATACTATCACTCAAAGACACCGAAATAGACACGGAAAGAAGACACCATGCAACAACACAGCACTCCTACAGCTCTACTGTAGAAAAGTACTTCTCTTCAAAACTCTTACAGAAAAATCAGAATTGCTCAGTAAAATATTTTGGCTTACTAATCAGAAAGGAAAACAAACAAACACCAAACCTTTTACAGCCTCAGCAGAGCATACAATATAACTTGGAAAAAAAAAAAAAAGCTAAGCACTTTCAATCCTCAGGCTTTAAACACACTATTCATGTGATTTCCTAGACAAAATTTAAATCCATCAGTATTTCAACAGTTCCCTAAATTAATAAGCTATACTATTTTAGAAAAATCTGTTCAAACAATAGAAAACCAGAAAGTGAATGGTGTTAATTAGACACTAGCTGAAAGTCCTGATGTATATTAAAATCTAAAAAGTACCTAGAAGTTAAGACTTTAGAAAAATATTAATATGAAATACCTATGAGTACAATCTTTGAGGAAAAATAATGTGTTAAGCCAAGTACATATGGAAGCATCTAAAATTACAAGCTCTTATTCCAACTCGTGGTTATTCAGTAGCTAATCTGCACTGGAAGAAGGTAACTAAATACAAATGAATTGTTAAGAAAAACACCCAGTATTTGCTTGAATATTTAACAGCTGGAACAGCTGGACTGGATTACTGAACAATGAAATACAGTGTGCAGTCAGGTAGTGAGGCAAGAAAGCTCTCTGAACAAAGCCACAGCAGAAGAAAATAAAATAATAAGCGTTTATAACAATCATTTTTTTCTTCTTAACCAGCTATTAAATCTCACACTGAATGTCCCATTTCACAAATATATGTGAATCAAATCAACACATCTAGAAGCCAGTTTTAAAGGTTTTTAAAGGCTTCCTAATTTAATTTAAGTGACAAGATAAAATGGGATTTCTTTTTTCTTTAATTGAACATGTTGAATTCCCAGGGCTGGAAGGATACTAAATTTTATTTATTTATTTGTTTATTTATTTATTTGAAAGTTTATGAAATCTCAGGAAATTTTTCAGTCAGCCCTTATCTATACCGGCTGGCATCGCCGAGAGCAAGAGGCTTATCTCAGATATTGAGCCAGGACAGTTTTATTGAAATTGTGTGAACCTGCTCTGATGGTCTCTGAAATACACAAAAGTGCAGTATAAGCACAGAGGCCTGGAACAATTCCTGAGGGACGTGGGACTGTAATATGCAAAGGTGTCTCTGGATGAGGAGTTGTAGCTCAGCAGTGGAGAGTAGTGGGGATAAAGGAAACCATTTTTCTGCTTCTGATCCCCACCAGCTCAAGGATCTCCTCATCAGATGACAGTAAATGAAATCCAATCCACCTAATTTAGATGGACTCCCTTGCATGGGTATATTACACACAAGTATTATTTTTTAAACCTTGCTTAAATGCTGGTTGTCTAATGGCAATTCCATTTGCAAACTTTTAAAAGCATCTTTTTCTTTCCAACTTAAGGAAACTGAATGCTTATTTTACAAGGACTGAAGCCCTGGTGTCTAAAACCTGGATTCTGTTCTGATCTGCAGTGCTATTTTCACTTGAACCTTCTCTTCCTGGAGATGGACTGAGTGGTCCTTCCACTGCCAACTTCTGCCTCCAGCTGCCTCATTTTTCCCGATTCAGTGAAACATCTGCTGTGGAGTGGCTCTTCTGGTATCAATATCACTACAATAGTCAGGCAGTCCAACAGCAGGGCCATGAGCACAGGGTAGATATCCCAACAGACTGATCACCAATCAATCAATGAGAGTGACCAAGTTCAATCTCGACAAACTTTTCTTAGAGGGAGCCAACACCTCATCAGGATGACCAAAACATTGGAAAACACAGCAATATGGAAGATACTGTCAAGTTAAGGCAGTTGATGCTGTGCCAAAAGACCCATCAGATCTGCTTCAGATCCTCAAGTGGAATTCCTTTATGTTCAGGCACTGACTTGTCTTGCCAAATATTTCTAATGCGATTTGCATACCTCAGAAAAGATCCTAAACTTTGCAAGTTAAGCCAAAACACAAGCCCAGCCAAAGCCCCCACCTGCGCAAAATGTTTATTTTTAGCAGCTGCAGACTTAGGGGAGCCTGGCAATAAATTTGACCTGCAGCTGCTCATCATGCCAACGCTGTGTCAACAAATGGCAGGCTGGCAACGAACACATTAAACACAGCGCTATCCAATTTATTCAATGCATTCCTAATCAGAGGGGAGACAAATGGTGGTACATGCAGGAGACCCAGATTTAGAAAAGGCTCCTGTTCATCCATTTGAGAAAGATCTGGCTTGAACTGCCTTATTTTCTTGTTGGCCAGTTCCACCCATGCCCATTCATGGATTGTTTGTTTACTATTTTGCAAAGGAAGCAGGTGCTTAACAACAGATGTTTGATCACAAATTTTTCATTGGGCTTCACTGTGAGCAAGGGAAAATGAAACAAAACACTGCAAAAGTGTAGATGCGACTCACATCCACAGACCTCTCTCCTTGCTCCAGTCTTGATGGGAAGGAATTACCCTGGGTGCACTGGTGAGATGCTGCATCCAGGCAGCACATGCAGCTGAACAGCTGTGCCATGCCTTCTGCTCCCACCAGCAATGCCAAAGAAGGAGGCAAGGACCAAGTGTGCCGGGGAACTGAGGAGCCTACAGCATTCCTCTGTGCCTTCCTTGGTCATGCAATGGCCTGGAAAGGGACTGGGGAGGGCTCTGCTGCAGTGGGACAAGGCAGGAGGGAGGGGGACAGTGTTTCTCAGCAGGAATGCAGCAGTGACAAGCAAGGAGGGGAAAGACAAGGAGTAGGACAGTCTTCGTGCTCAGGTCTGGGGCAAAGGGGTGAGGGAAGACAAAAGTCCATGGCTGTGATCCATTCAGTTTCTGTACAGCTGAGACAACCTGAGCCAGCATCAGTTGTGCCTTTTCTCAGGCCAAAGGGAAACACGAATACATGTGGAAAGAAGACCATAGGTCAGGCCTATCACGTATGCAGGACCTTGCACTATCCACTGGCTAACCCTCACAGCTTTACTGACTCAGCCCACACCCTAGTAGGGTTTGGAAAGCACCATTGATCCCATGGGCTGAGTCAGCCAGCACAGCACTCCCAGCAGCTCTGCTCGCAGGAAGGCTCAGGGACCATCACCTCCTGTTCCCAGAGCAAGAGTGTGATGGAGAGGTGAAATATTTGATTTCAGGTAATGGAGAGGTTGTCAGCTGCTGTCTTTTTTTCCAACATCCTTTCCAGATTATTCACAGCTAAATTTAAATGCAGAACAGCTTCATAGGTGTAACAAATACGAGGCCAGGCTGCATGTCACGTTGTTACCTTTGCTGCCTTGGCTAAGTGAGGCAGTTTTTTTCTGCTGTGCTCAGTGATGATCAACTTGGAGCCCTGGCAGGGTTTGACTGGTGGGGAGGCACCACTCATGGCACATCTGTTGGGCACGGGATTGCCCAAATGTCAAGGAGACTCGTGGTCTGACAGTCAAATGCCAGCTTTTTCCCAGCTGAGAAAAACTTCCCTGCACAGAAAGCAGGAATGACACACAACCTTCACATAACCCAACCCCTCTGGGCACATACCTTCAACAGACAGCTAAAAAAAAATAACAATTTTAAAGCATTTTATCTGATAGACAAGTTGTTATTATGCCGAAAGAAGGGAAATATCAGAGACAAAATCCTTAACAGTGCTGACTACCCACAAATCCCATTAAATTAATTCTTAAAAAAGGCCAAGAAAACAATGAAACTCTTCACCCTCAATCCTGGATTTATACATGTGTTGTAATTAAATATAAATTGAATTTCAAAGCAATTTCAAATAAAAAGGCAGCTCAAGAGGCAGAGTGATAGGGAGATCTATATATAAACATCAGTTACACGAATACCAACTCTACTCAATGCCAACATAACATAACATCCAACAGCTGAATACCCTGTTACACAACACTGGCCAAGTTTTTGTAAATTTGGTAAAGAAATGGTACTTCAGAGGAAATATAAGAAAACAATGGCCTGGCAGGGGGTGGAGCACATTCAGACTACAGCTGTTAATTCAAAAAAGAAATTGGGAAGAGCCTTCCCTCTTTGAAATCCACTGTTGTGTTCTGTTTTCCAAATACCTGCTGAAGGTATTTTTAGCCCCCAGGCCACAGGTCGGATTTTGGCCATCTACTGTTAGCCTAATAAATAATTGGTATGTTTTATCATCCTTTCTTTGCCAGGTAAAAGGAGAGGAAGGTGGCAAGAAGAGATGCCTCTGGCTGAAATACTTTCTGCAAGAAGCCAGGCAGATCTCCAGACAGAGGCCATACAAACTTCCTCTCAGTCAGATCCAGACTGGAAAAAGCTGAGACTGGCCTGGGCTAATCTCGGAGTTGGCCCTCCTTCTAGTAGAGCACCTGACTGGAGCCCTCATGGGGTTCCGTTCCACCTGAAATATAGGAGAGCCCACATCCTCCATGGGGTTGGTAGCCTCAGACCAGAGCTTGGAACACCCAGGCTTAGTTTCCAGCTCTGCCACAAATTCCACATGTTACCCTGGGCAGGGAAACCTAATCCCCACTCTTCCCTTCTCCGTTACCTCGGCTGTTCCTATTTGTCTGCCTCCTCTGATTAAATGTTGAACTCTAAAAGCAGGGGCCGTGTGTTCACACATAAGCAGTGTGGCTTGATAGGATTTGGCACATTCATGCGCAGTGAAATAAATCAATCAATAGTCAGGAGAGTTGCATTACAGCATAGCATGGGCAGAGACATCTACTACAGGGGCTACCTTTAGTTTCTTGATTTGTTTCCAAGAATCTTAAGGATAATTTTGTTTAAGTATGTAATGAAAGATTAGGGCTAAATCTGTAATACACATGAAAATGAAGTTATGGCAGGCAATGAATTGTTATTGTCCTCCTCCTAGTAAAAGTTTATTACACACAAAATCATTCTGGAGGCATGGGTAGCTATTAAAATGCCTGCACACCTTATTCTGGTTTCATGGCTGCACAAAGCAGTGGCTTCATGTATCCCTCTGGAAGAGCCGAAAAATAAATGGCAGTTGTTTTCACCAAAACAACCACTCCCTTTGTTTCAGCAGAGCTACTGCCCAGCAAGAATGAACTGTGCCTGCTCCCTCTTCCAGCTGCCAGTGCCTCACCAACACCTCACCTTCCTGGCCTGCCTGCTGCCAAACCCAACCTCTTGGATCCTTCTAAGTAACCACTGGCACTGTTTTGGTGTAAACCTTCTGCCACCCCACTGGCAGAGGACAACAGCGTGGCAGGAAACCTGCTGGAAATGACAGTGACAAATGTTCCAGCACTGAACACCAAAGCCACAGACTCTCTTAAACCAGCCGTTACAGCGCCTATATTTTAATTTTAATGGCGAATCTTATGGAACAGACATGTTGGAAGAGCAATAAATAATAAGTTATTGTACCCAGTCTTTCATTTTTGAATAGTTAAGGAGATTAATGTACTCGTCTGCATTACTACTCTGAGCTATTCTGAAACTAAGCCCCAGGCAGAGCAACTTCTTCATGGCCATGGATGTACCAAACCATGGGCACGCTTTGCCACGTGCCTCCACAACGCATACTGCAGCATCTTGTTTGGATTGTCTTTTCTAAATAAAAGGCAGATCAATAAATAAATTTAATTAGTGCATTAGAATAGCCATTATTTGCTCTGACACATAATGAGGGAAATGAAACAACTTCAAAAGAGATTTGCTCAATTAACACAAGACTTTATAATGGCACTAGAGTAAGATCTTATCACAGATCTAAATAGCCTGGATTGCAATTTCTCTCTGACACATACTGGCGTGCTCCTGACAGTCATACTATCATTAGAGGGATCTGTCTGCACTTCCATGATATCCCTAATCCCCTGTTTTGAATATTTAATAACTACAGTAAATGGAAATCAGTGCACCACACTTCAGAGATAATTCTTGTAGGAAGGACAGAGGGCTGTATTGCTGCAGCCCATTATTCTAGATGTTCCCACTCAAACTTCTCAGCATTTCCCTGTGGAAAAGTCAAAAGACCAGGCTTTGTTGTGGGTAGATGTGGCTCTGTCATGTAGGTATCCATAGTTGCAGACCCTGAAATGCAATTCATCAACACAGAGCAAACATAATGCTGGATTATGCACTTCTTCTATGTGCCTACAGCTGAATCAGCAGCCCTGATTTGCCACGTGGTACATACAGGTATAGCATGGACAACAACCCTAAAATTAAGGAAATTCATCACAGAAAGATTAATCTCTTTGGTATATGTTTGTTGTTGTAAAAATCTCTAATAAAATATTTTACAAGGGAAAAATCACAAAAGTTGTTCTTCAGAGAAGTCACCTCCACTGGGTCTCAAACCAAATCACAGAATAACTTTTCAATGAAAATACAAACCAGTTTCACTTCAGGCAAAACCACTGAGATTTTCTTTAAAAGACAAGCAGAATTATGTACACGTGATCAAGATGCTGCAAGCCTTTCTTGTGAGGATACTAGCTGAAAAGCAGTCAATAAAGATTTCTCACATCTCCAATTTGCCTTGTCTCTTTAATTTTAAGAAAGAAAACTTTTCTTGCAAAAAGGAGGAAAAATCCCTCAGAATAGTATTTTCCCAGGCTTGCAACAAAGTATAATTCTAAAGCAGCTGGGTTAAAAAAAAAATAAAATAAAATCTTTATGGCAACACCTATAACCTCACCCATAGGCCAAGGCAGAAGTCTGCAAAGCCAGCAATTCTGTGCAACACACAGGTTCCTCTTTTAATGTAAAAATCAAATGCCTAATGCCAGTGCTCACTAGGGGTTTTGTTCAGCAAAAAAACACAGGCAGTTCTACTAGCTGCCACTTTTCAACATCCACAGATATCAATGAAAAAAATGGTATAACTGTAAGAAAAACAACAGGCATCTTTCATCTTAACTTACTGTAATTAAGCCGTTCTTATAATTTATTTCTTGGTAATTTTACAAGGAACCTAAGCAACTGTGAACTCAGTTCAAAAGCAGAAAAAAAATCCCTTTCTTTGAAGGTTTCTGTGAAATTCTACTGCATGTGCATGGAAAAAATAACCTTGTCAGTACAAAATGCCTTAAAGGAATCTCCCATCAAAACCCCAGCGAGAATGTAGACTCTTGACTGAAAAGAAGAGATCAGTGCAGTCTCTGGAGACAGTATCAAAGGCAGAGACGCTAAGCAACAGCAGATTTAGCAGATCTCTCACTTCCATCTCTTCACTCCAGGACGCCAGCCACCTCAAGAGACTAGCTCACATCAAACAGAGAGAACGATCAGCTATAGGCTCGAAATTAAGCTTACACGGTTTCACAAAAGACCTGAGTGTTTTTGAGAGATAAATACACAGCTGAATTTTGAACAAGGAGCGTGCCGACCGCTGACGGCATCCTGCTCATCTCCATCAGCAGCTTTGACGGGAGCCATGGCAGGGTTCTGTCGTGCAGCACCGAGGATGCTCACCGGCACCAACAGACTCCCGCTCACACAAACACCCTTGCCTTTTAATTCCCCAAGTAAATATGTAAACCACAAGGGCATCATTTATGTAAAGAATGGTTAAAATACAAGTTCAAGAGACACTGCTGAGAAAGACCTGGATGGTCAGACAGAAAACACTACAACGTTTGGGACGCTGGAGGAAGAGATGCCAAAAGATCACACAAATGCTAAAATAGGGAGTTGCAATTTGCTCCAAACATGGATCATGCCACAACAGCAACTTGAAACTCATGGGGGATGCAGATTCTTGATAACATTAAAGAAAATCTCCTACTCCTAAAAGCCAGTCTACAAGCCATCACTTGGCAGACGTTTAAACTGAAAATCTTTACAGTTACAAATTAGTGGTTTTAAACACTTACTCAAAATATCTCTTATTTTAAGGCAAAATCTGCTCCAACAAAATGCAGAGGTATGGTGCTCCAGCAACTGAAAATCTGTTGCTTTTTAAGTTTTTGTTTGGTTTTTTTCTGTAGGATGAGCAGCCTTGTCCTAGCTCTAGGTCACAACCAGCGCTACATATTTTCTAAGATAAAAAAGCTAGCTTTCCTCTTCCATGCTTGCATGATGCAGACTGACTAAAGATTTGTCCTCTAAAATTGGAAATGTTATTTTACTTCAGGAAATCATAGAGATTTTCATTTGTTTTGGCTTTCATTTGCAGTTTGCCTCTCTGAAAAATGATACAGGAAGTACCAAAACGTACTGTACTTGCACTCTACATAAAGATAAGGTCTATCGAAAATCTCTTCACTTGTGATGGATAACTTTTGCAGGAACAAATACATAAATAGCAACACTCTGAAACAGTCTTCAATTCACATATTCAAATCATTGCAAATTAGACATGTTTATGATGTCTAGAACAGCACAGAATGAAAATGGCAACAGATCCCACCCCAATCTCACTGGGAAATTCTGTGTCAGCTGCTGGAGAACTGTCCTGTGTCATGGGGCACTGCTCAGTAATGTTTCCTCCCACACAGGAGTGCTAGCTTATCAGCTGGCAGGTAGAGCAATTATCAACTGGGAGGTGGAGCAAAAAGAGAAAAAGAAAGCAAAAAGGAAGGGGCGGGGGCGAAGAAGGGGAAAGTCTATTCCTTCACAAGGCTTTAAATCTCAAAATTGTTGGCAGACCCTCATAAGGCTCCCAACTTCTCCTGCTGAGAAATCCCACACAAGCAGGAATGACTTCCAAACACAACTTGAATGGCAATGTTTTTAAAACATAAGCTTCTCCATGCCTCAGTTACCCAGCTGTAACACGGACACAACTTTGCCTTGCCATACCAAAGTTTTCTGAAAATAATAACACAAGTATTTGAGGCAACCAGACAAGATATGGTAGGATTGATTGTCCCACAAAGGTCTCACACAAATTAGTATTATCTCAGAGAAAATTTTCAATTACATGCAATAAATACTCTCCAGCCATGACACAGTGAGTTGATTCCTAATTATTCACTGTGCTTGGAAATATTTTTTATCACTTCTTTGATTCCTGGCTTTTCAAATATGCCTCTTTTCTCAGTCATTTCCTCCAGGCAAAAATACTCCCCAGGTAAAGTGAAAACATGACATCAAATAGAAACCAAAATAGCAGGGAATGCTGGTGTACAGAGTGGTTATTGTGCTCGCTGTAATAGCCTCATGCAAGAGCTGCACAAAAGTCCTGTGATAATACAAATATAAAATCCTTGCACAGACAAAGATACACGCCGAGGCATGAAATAAATGAATGCCTACTACTGAGTTACATCAAGGCTGAATTTTCCCCTGGAGTCCATGATTGATTAATTCCTGTAACTTTGGTACCTGAAAGACAGGAGATTTTTCTTGGTAGTAAAGAGCCCTATAAGATATACTTAAACGGATTATGTTGATACCTTTCATGATGTAACCCTAATGATAATTTAATTGAAAAAGTGCTTTAAGCCATAATAGCAGAGAAGACAGGATTTCCTTTTTTCACTTTGACAATTATGGGCCAGTTCAGAACTGCTCTCAAAATAAGGAGGAAGACAAATTTCCAATCAACTTAAAAGAATGTGTCAAATTCTGAATCAGTTTTCCTCAAGCCAAATACAGAAATGTACTGGCATCAAAGCCCACAGATTTTTCTTATCTCTATTCCCAGATCTTTCCTCTTCCATCATGGAAATCCCTCTATGTTTATCCGTGTGCAAGCATGCTCATTACCGTACCATCTTGTACATACCATTTTTGCTATCTGCTCCTCAGAGCGAAGAGCTCCCCAGAAATTGAGGAGCCAGTGGGCAAGGCTACCCAGCTTTCACCTGTTGCTCTCCTCTATACTATCTTACATCTTTTAGTGCTTCATATGCATTGTTTGAGATGCCATCAAGTTTGTGAGACTGAGAGCATCAAGCCACTCATGAGCGTATGATCATTATCATCTCTTGCATTGGTACCACCACTTCACAGACATACCGATAGCAGAGACAGAGTAAAATATTATTTTTTTTATTATTATAGGATAATTTTCCTTTCTATAGGTTACTGCTGATTTATATATTTCTTGTAGCCAGCCTGTGGGGTGCACATGAACCAGGACTCATGCTAAAACTTCATTCACGGGGACAGTGCAGCAGGACATGGTAGGTGTTTGTTCATGATCCCATCGTGTCTCCCAGGTTAGGGGAGAGATGTTGCAGCCAGCTGAAAAAGCTGAATTTCTGGCAGTATTTTAAGAGGGCAATCAGAATGAGCTAGGTATTTACAGGTCAGCTAACCTGGTATTGATTTCAGGCAAAATAACATGAAAGCTGTTATAAATGCAATCAGTAAAGAATTAAGGGTTGGTAGCATAACTAATGAAAATCAACAAAGTATTATGGAAAAGCAGTTTTATTGCATAAGCTTGGTATCATTACACGTATGGCTGGAAATACTGTTGGGGAAATAACACCCTTAAAACTACTGTCAGGCATTTGAATTAGTTTTACGTGACATTCCAATTAAAAATTATCAGTGGACGTAATCAATAGAGAAGAAAATAGATTAAAAAGCTGTCTGATCTATCCTAGAAAGTAATTGTAGATGGGAAGCTATCAGCAATTACAGATATTTCTATGGCAATTTTACATGGATTTGGTCTCAATCCAATGTTGTTCAAATTCTGTCAGTAACTAGGGGATAGAGTGAGTAATACTAACAATATCCCTGACAAAGGTTTTTGGAAGAACAGTACTAGGTAAGAGAACATCAGACCAGATCAGTTCCAGACAGTGAAGCACAGTAATTGATAGAGGAGACTCAGCCTCAAATAACCTGCCTCCCAGTATCATCTCATTTCAAGTTCACATATGTACTGATAAAAAATATAGTTTGCCCACAAAGGGCACTTAAAAAGCTGTAACTTAAAGGCATTTATCATCACCATGGCTGACCAGTTAAATATACCATTACCACACAAATCAGTCACAGAGAAAACCATCTTTCACATATGGAAACTGGAGAAGTCAGTATTTGCAACTGTAAATGATGCTCATGAAGCATTTATGGCACACCAAAACTTCTGCCATCCACTTTTTCCAAGAGGAGGTTGACAAGCTGAAAATTATTCAGGAGAGGGCAAACAAAAGGGCAAGTCCTCTGGGTACTTTGCCATATTCTGAAATAAAAAAAAAAAAACAAAAAACCAAAAAAAACCACACACACAGCCAACTGAATGAACAAAAGAAAAAAAAAAGCCTGAGACTCAAGTCCAGGTTTCAATTTGTCAAAGAGAAGGAGAAATTGGAAACACTTTGCATCATCCGTAGAAAGACTCCCAGATGTGCACAGCAATAAGAAAGTTGAGCGGATGAACTCACAATGAAGGAAAAGGAAACACAAATAGATAAACTGTACTTCTCACCCCTTCTCCCCTACTATCAGCCTTATTATCCAGCTACACTCCATGGCCCAGAACCTGAAAGAAAGAAGGAATAAAGAGGAGGAGGCAGCAGCACTGGGAAGTACAAAGCAACATGCACTAAGATACGAAGCAGCTAACCAGGCATAAGTGCTGATGCTACAAACAGCAGGGCATTGACAGTGTCCCTCCGATAAGCAGGAAAGCTTTCTTTCCCAGCTATTCAGCAATCCTCTGCCTAAGGCATAAACATACTCTTCAGCTATAGAATTCCATCTCTATCTATAATGAAGACAAGAACTATGTATGTGCGTGCACTGACTGGTGAGGAAGCTCAGAGCAGTTTCTACCCTCAGTTTGCTTTTCCAGAAAATTTATTTGTATCGTTGAGCAATCATTTTGATGAAAACCTTGCAATTTATTTTGCCTTCCAAAGCAGTGACATCAGCACTCCCTAGACAGGAAGAATCCAGAGATTCAGAAGAGTTATCACGTAGCCACAGACAGAGTCAGGTTTTGGTCACCCAGTGGGCTTTTCACACCTGATTCAACCACAGGGACCCTGGCCACCTCTCATGATGTTGCTCAAACCCAGGTGTAATCACCTACTACCCTCAACCACCACAGTAGTAGTGCTTCTCCCATCATTTCACAGATTTTCTCAGAAACAAAATACATAGCGAAAATAATACAAAATATAATTCAGATAGCTCCAAAAGATATCCAAAAGGATAGATATCTTTTTCAGTCTATCATCTAACATTAATGGATACCACTGACTTGCTCAGATAACTTCAATTTTTCTTTGTGGTCCTTTGCAGGTGTTCTACTTCTGGTTTTGTGAGAGGGAGGAAAGGATTAGTTAAGCCCAAGAGAGTCAGAACTGACATTACAAAGCCATAATACGAATGGGCTGGCCCAGTTTCAGCTCTTCAAACAGTCCTGCATTCCTAGAGACATCCTAAGGTCGTGAGCATTATACGAGTCTTCAGTTTGTTGTATACACCCAGAATGTTTTCATATGGCAGGAATTTAATACTTGCATTCTCAGGCATTTCCATTCACTGGTGCTTCATGCATCCCTCCTATATTTTCTCACTTTTCATTGCTGCACATCCCCTTCATGGATACGAAGCACTCTTCCACAGATATGTAAAACCAAGTTATTTCATCTCTAACATACTGCTGATCTGCTTATCACCCACACTTCTGACAGGGAAATCATGAAGGCACAGAAATCAGCATAAAGACTAGCACATTAAGGGATGAAAGAGAAGCATTTAGAAAAACTTAACACAAGAAAAGGGGACAGAAAAAGACAAGGTTAGATCTAGACATGATGTGAACAGAATGAATACACCCACAGGGCATAGAGGATGCAAACAGTAGGTGGTCTTTAAAGCTCTCGTCTTCATTCCCTATAAACTAGAGGTGGCAGCTGGAGAATGCAGAAAGCCTACGGATAACCTCATCACCATTACCTTCACTGTTAGCGTGTCCCAGCACCATACTCTGGAATTCAGCTTACACATCTACTGGCCATTTACTACTGAACAGCATGTCCCACCTTCCTCCTCCCTGAGCTCACAGCTGCGAGATCCCAATCCCTTCATGCCAGCCTTGATGTTTGCCATTAACAAGGCAATTTATGGACCTAAAGTGGCAGAAAACATTTCACTTTTAATCTTCCTCACATGTGGTAGCAGTTTGGTTCTCTGAACTGGCTCCCCAAGGATGAGAGGGGTGCCCAAGAAAAGGAGGCCGCAGCCACCATGGCGCAGGAGGCTGGAGCAGCACCAGCACTCGCAGCAGCCACCAGCCTGGCCACGAGCAGAGCCTCAGCACGAAACTGTGCCCTTGCTTAGCACGAGACCCTGTTTTCTAACAGTATCACATTCATTACCTTACAGAGCACCTTCTGAATGAGGATACGCTACATTTTTGAGTGATCAGTCAAACCCAAACAATCAATTACACCTTTTGTCAAAACTGTTTACGCTTTCACACTGTGCTGGAGTCATTAAGAATGAGCACTGAGCAGGACTGGTTATTTATCCTCCTCCTCTTGCCCTGAAAGGGAATTAATCTTAAACTTTCCTTTTAATGATCTCAATACAGGCTCACTGTAAATGACAGCAGGCTGAACTGAGAAATATTTAAAAACAGAAGGGCCTCTGAATGACAGAGTTTAGCAACACACAACTGTTCCCCCACATGCACGCCAAGGGAAGCCAAACCTCTGTGGAAGGCGAGGTTAAAAATGTGCTGCGTGCCACTCCAGTGCTACAGAAAACATGCTGTAATTAGCAACCTCCAGAGATTTATTCAAGCTGAGAAAGATAAAAGTGAAAGGAGTGATTCAAAAGCAATTCTTAAAACTGCTGGCCAACCCACTTAACATTCTCTCAGCGTCTACAGAGAAAATGCAATTCTTCTGTCAAAGAAAAGTAATTAATTAACCTGCCCTACCCATCCATCGCCCCTCTCGGGATGCTGGCCACCAGCATGCTCCGGCCTGCACACTGAGGTGAGAGACAGCGCTGCAGCCCCACATGGGTGTCAGTCATACACAGCACCCTCACCTCAACAATGCTTCAGCAGAGCATCTCAGACTTGTTGTTAAATGTGGTCCAGGCTGGGACATATCCCTTGGCTTGGCCTGGCTGTGGTCCTCAGCAAATCCCTCCCTCTCACTGCCCTGTACCACCACAACCTTTCCATATCCACCAAAACCAGCAATACACGTTGTCAGAGCAGAATAAACCAGAATGTTTCGAATTCTGGTCTGGATGATTTTCACTGATACGCAGGGGGCTTCACCACATGGCGATGTCCTCCCCACCACCATATTCAGCAGGCTTAATCTGCAATGTTTGCCTAGGTGGGGTGTTTATCTTATTCCCTTCCCCTCCAGAGGAAGAAGAGAGTCTACTTTTACATACTTTCAGAATTTTTTAGTCCAATTATAAAACCGATTTAATTTTTATCATTATTTTCCCATCATTCTCACTGCTCCCCTCCACGGATCGCCTTCCACCCGAGCAAAGCTGACAGTCCCCCACAGCAGCAAGCCACATTGACGGCCATCATCTCATTCATATGCACACTCAGAGCACTATAAATCTGCTCAAATATCATTCCTCCCCCGGGGCAATGTTTTTTTTCCCCAGAATATCTACATTGCTAGCTGCAGAAATTTCTCCTTCTAATTAACTTATAGGTTCCAAATATCACCAGCTGGAACCTCAGCACAAAGCCTGGGCACTGAACAAGGGAACCCAGCTGAAGGATGAGGGTCTTTGCTGTTCTTTCTTTACTTGGGTGCTTTTTGGTTTTGTTTTGTTTTCCCTTTCATTTAAGAGCCAGCAAGTTGAAAACTACGGAACCTTTTATTGACACATGAATGGACAACGAATAACCCATGAACTGAATGAATTGAAACTATCCACAGAGCCCTTAACTGATATTTTTGTTGGCCGTGTCACATCACGTTATATTTCTGACGTGTCAAGTTTATGCCTGAGTCACGGTGCATCCTGATGGAAGAACAAAGCACAGTGCAATGCAACAGGACATACCGGTGAGGTCAAAAACCCCATCGACTGCTGATTGACTGCCCACCACTAATTTGGATTTAGTTAATTCCTTCTAGAAGACAAGAACAAAAGTTCAGAGAAGGTTAAAGGGCACGTGCAGAGTTTAATAATCTATTAACACAATAACCTGCTATATATGACTATGCAATAAGCTGAGGGAATTTGCCAGAAACACTTCACTCTGCAAATACTATTTACAGCAAATCTTGATTCATTACACTCTTTGTATACACAGAGAAGGGCAGTGTTTCTCTAACAAGAAGGCTCCAAGACATGAGCTGAGAAGTTCTAAGGTAAAAAACAAACCCTACACAGCAGCCAAATCAGAAAATTAAGTTTATCATATTTTTAATTTTTGTTGATGAAAACTTTTTACTGTTGGGGCTGAATTCAGGCAGACTGGGAAAGAAAACCTGACTTCAAACAACAGCAGGGAAACAAAGTAATTTTAATCTTAAAACCTTAAAAACCATCAAGATCAATTTATTATATGATCTCTGCCTTTCAACTCTTGCTTTTTGATGGATAGTTTTTGCTTTTATTGGATTTTCTTTATTTAATGCAGCCAACAAGGCTGATCTTCATTTTTATTTAAAACCAAAGCCAGTTATCAGACATGGTGCTAACCCTGAGAAGAGAGTCCTCAGATTTCAACTCTTCTGCCCATGTCTGATGTACAGACAAAGGTTTATTCCTTCCACTGCTTCTGTATCACCACAAAAGGGTTTTGCTGTGGTGGCAGCCCCACCATTCTCCTGGAGAGAGAACTGGGACTTCTGGGATCCAAAACCAGTCTCAAGAAGGATCTTGAAAAGAACAGGTTTGCATTCCTTACAGCAGTGAGGGAGACCCTGATGTTGAGGACATTGTGATTTGTGATGATGATCTTAACCTAGCACGACTTAAAGAAATAAACTAGTTACTGTCTTTTAAGGCCATTCATACTTTGCCCAAATAAGGCTTTAAGAAAGTTACAACTGAAGTTCTTTTGGCTTGGAATACTGTTTTTGCTGCCTAAATAAGCCCCTAGAGCACTTAACCAGTAAAAGAATGACACCACTAAAGTTCTCCTTGTGTCATACCAATATGTGCACACTTTGGACCAGGACAGCAACATCGTGAATGAATGAAACAAGGTACGGCATTAAAAAAAAAATCTCCATTTTCCTACAGTGACAGAAGGCTCAGTAGGTACTCCTCCAAAAAGAGTCATGCTGTCATGTATCTTATTAACTTGGGCATGCAGAGAGAAGCAGTTGGTAAAGAACTTATGGGAGCATTACAGGAAAGAAAATGGGGTGACTGACAAATCCCAAGAAGGCCGCAACCACGCTCCTCAGACCAGTTATATTGTAATACAAGAAAATCAGAAACAGAGGGAAACCAAACTTTGCTCAATCCTACTCTAGAACCACCCTCTGGTTTTGATGAAATCTTTCTGTGACTGGGAAGATTCTTTTTAAAAAAACAACTTGTGTGCAGCATTTCAGCATCAAAAATATGCAGTGCAACTTCAAAAGCACACTAAACTTCAGAATCCCTTTAGGTTTCCTTGTCCTGCACCTGTTAATTTGATGCATTCAAAAATCATTCTAGAAAATACTGGCTGTGTATAAAAGCACGGTCCAGAACTATTATGCAGTTAACATTCCCTTCAATCCTACTACAAATTTTTCATTTGGAGTAGTGCAGTCCCTGTATTCTATTAGGTGGACCACTGGCAACTATGTTCCTCCATCTGGCAGTCCCTGGGGCTGCTGCAATCCCATGGAGCACATCACAGCATCACAACTGATTCAAAAGCATAAAGCAAAACCACTTGATTGCCTCTCCCCCCAGAGTAAATCTTGCCCTTGAGACAACTCCCATGGGAAGGATTGTTTTACTATAGGATCCTTCAGACCAAAGAAAATCAGTGGGTTGACACACAAAATAGAGGGGTTTAATTTTTGCGAGATGTGCTTTTTCAATGTATTTATCTTAGTCCATGTGACTGAAACAGGAAGATGTATCAGGGTGGCACTAGAAAAATACTTAAAATTGCAAATTTTGGCACCAAGATTTCATAAACCCTCTCCCCATCCTCAGGAACTATATAAAAGGCACTCGGGCAGCAGATTTACAGCTTCCTATTGAAGCCCTCCAGCCATCCATCTAAAGAATCAATTCCTGCTCCTTCCAAAGGGCAATGCAACAAAAGATGGCCCAAACACACCTCTTTGGAAACACAATCACAAACTCAGAGCATACAGAAGGTACCCCCACCATTATCATAGTTATGAAAGTGGGAAGCTGCATCAATCTTAAGCAACATATTTTGCCCTCCGTTCATGCTGTTCTGAAACAACACAAGGACTGTGAGATGATTTTCTTACTGAGTAGCACCATACTTGGAGTAATACATTACTGGTGGGACTCCCCTGATGATGTATTACACTAATGCATCATTAGGATGATGTTTCACACTGATGATATATTGCAGTGCAACATAATGAGAGCAATAGCTCACTGGGTGCATAATCCTGCCAGGAGCTGTGCGCCTGCAGCTCTCTGACTTCATTTGTAGTTCAGAGTGTCCAGAAGCTTAGATGGATTAGATCCTCAGACACACACATCTCAAAGGATGGCAAGAGTCAGAAAAATGCCAGCATACAGGTGGGTGCAGTTAATTACAGGCTTCAATGTACAGTATGCTAATATCAAGATGTACTTTGGCATCGCATTTTAACACCTGTGCAAAACATCTTCTTCAAATGAAGAAGTGGCTGTAACAGAGCTGCTGAAGCTCCTTATTCTTATGCTTCCCTGCAGTAGGTATCAAAGCAGACTCTGGGTGCTTAAAGCCTTGATAAAAATACCTAGCTTACATTTTCCATGCCAGATGTCTGTTAGAAGGAGGAGGAAGGCTGGGGAAAGTGGGTGGTTGCTTGTTTTTAATCAATAAATTTAGTGGAAGCAGTTGTGTTCAGCTATTTTTATGACCCAGACTAAGAAAAAAAATAGGTAGTTTTGCCAACAATAAAAGATTCTGGTGACCTTTTTTCTGACCTTTTTTAACAAACAGAGCTATTTGATTTGTATGAAATTCTAAAAAGACCTTTGCAGTATGATCAGTGTCACTGACAAGAAGGCAACATTTTAAGATTTGTGAACTCTTAACCATGAAATCATATACAATGTTCAAAAAGAGGGCAAACTGGTAAATAAACAAGGAAGGAACAAGCCAATTTGAATCGTAAAAGAACTTCTTCAGTCTCTCACAGAAACATTAACATTTACAATTGAACCACAACTTCATTATTTATTTAGTTTTTGCTTCAATGCCTTTGGGGGTTCTCAAATAAGTTAAAATGTGCGTGCACACACACACTCACAAATATAACATGGATCCTGCATGCAATTTCCATCTTTTTGTATTTGTTTAGTTCTGAAAAACATGACAGTATTTTAGACAACCAGCTAATGTGCTCTGCATCTTAATCTTCAGGTTCTCCAAAATGTACAGACCAGACTCCTCTCCAGGGAACAGCAGCCTTTCTGGTCACAGATTTAAAAAACGTAGCTTTCATACCTTTCTTCTGACATCTATAATAGAGAAACCACAGGGTAACTCATGAACTGGAAAAGAGTATAGACACCTCAGCTAGCTAAATGATGAGTTAATATCTCCGCCTTTCTCTTCTTTTATCCCTCATGTGTAGCCTTTCAGATTGCTTGAGCTATGGGGCTCTGCCTTGTAGATGCTATCTCCAGCCAGTAGAGCACAGGTTGGAAATACACAACAAAGAACTGATCTTTCCAAGATCTGTCTGCACCAGAAAAAGGGAAAAAAAAAAAGACAACAAAAAACCACAAAACAAAACAAAAAACACCCAAAACCCAAACTGAACAACCTCCCTTAAGCCCCCCTTACTTTTAGGGGACCACTTCTGACCAGCTCTCCAGCACATCCTGCAATGAATTAAATCCCCAGAAGATAATGCCAGCTAAGTGTCACTCTGACCTACAGTACCTTGAATCCACCTGTCAGGGTACTGAGAGTTTTCTACACAGAGCTATTCTCTCTCTTTTTCCCAGGGAGAGAACAAAGTCCACAGCAGAGAGAAGAGGATGGCACAAACCCCACCTTGTAGTTTGCAGCATGCTGTCTTTCCCAAGCATAGGGATGGCGATGAAAACTCACCTCTTTACCAGGCTACAAGATAACAAAAAAAANCAGGCAAAAAAAAAAAAAAAAAAAAACCAAAAAAAAAAAAAACCACACCAAAAAAAAACCCACCAAAACAAACGAAAAAACCCCCCAAAACCAAAACAAACCAAACCAAAACCAAACAAACAAAAAAACCCCAAACAAACAAAAAACCAAAAAAAGACCAGAATGACTTCATGCATTTCCCCCACCAGTCGCCCATGCAAGGGCCAACCACGTCCTGGCCATAAATTCTCCGGCACAAGAGCATTATACCAAAGGAAAGGAATGCCTTTCCATCTGTGTATTTCCCCTCAGGCACTCACTTGATAATGAAACCAGTTCAGGTCTTTGGGTTCACAATGTTATTATAGTCGGATAATATTTTGTTTGCAGCCAAGCCTGAAGAACTCCTAAGTAGTGCAGAACAGGCACCATACACCTGTTAAGTCACGGCCTTCCCTCTCTTAAGTGGACAAATCTGTTTTAGCCATCTCCCGAGATTTTCCCCTCACAGTTAATTACAAAGCGATGACTGTACTCATTTCCTGATCTTAGAGGGAATCTATAACAAATGTCTGCCACGGGTGAAGGCTGTTCCCTCTGTCCCCTCAGAAACACCAGCAATCCTCCTAGCAGCCCTGCCTGCCCTCTTTCAACCTTTTCTCCCAGTAGTCCCAGACCTTCTGCTGGAACACAAACACTGCACAGAAAACAATAACCTTTCACTAGGAAAGAAACAACATGGGCTAACTGAGACAAACATTTTCGAAAATAATTAACAATGCACCTCCTGAACACAAAAACACTGGCACAGGCATCCAGACCAAGGTCATTTTGCAAAGACCTACATTGAGATGGACAGACCCAACCCTGATAGCGATGTTCATGCAGAGAGCCACCCAGCAAGGCAAAAGGATTTTATTCACTTCCTGCAGAGGCATTCATGACCACAGAGGTGAACATGTGATTCCCAACGACTTGGGGAGCAATTTTGTCAGAAGCGATTAACAGGCTCACAAAGGAATTTGCCCCTTGCTGGATCTGAAACTCATTGGAGCCACTTTCACCCTGTGACATCTATTCTAGTATACAATTTTGATCCAAAGTATTGTTGTGTCTTGTAAAAATACAAGATATTCTGAAACCAGGTCAGGCACAATAAGCATTCTGGGGAAAATATAAGGGGAAAGTACTCCATCCTAAGAAGAACTGACACTTCATTGTGACAGAAACCTTTCTTCATGCTACTCCTAGCAGGCTGATGTCTGATCCTGGGCACAAAATCATTGGAAATCGGTCTCCCTGACCTTAGAGACATACGTTAGGTCAATGGTTCCCAACTTTCCGGACCGATAGCCAATTGAAAAGGATCAGCATTTTTTGCAAATCGTCACACACGCTTACCATCAACCTTGCGACTGGGAGCTCAGAGGTGATGTGACTCAGCAGCATGGCTCCAACACCTTCTTCATTACCCTTGTGGGATGACCAGTGCCTAGCACACACAGGTGAAGAGCACCCCTTGACTGGAGTCATCTCAGTGAAACTTAGAAATTGAATTTGTTCACTGGCTCCCATGTTTTCACAAATTGTTTCACACCATATCCCAGAAGCCAGCTCCGGTGTCATAGTCCAGGCATCAGCCCTGTCACAGACTGTGCTCCTCCTTTTCTTGGCTGCCAAGAACCATAAAAAAAACACTTCTGAATCCCTCTCACTGCAAACACAACGTCTTACTGAAGATACTACCCTTCCACTTTCAGGATAAATACAAAGCAATTCCTTCAGCAAGGAAGGAGGGAGCAGAAACATTTTCTGTAATTAAATGTATGGAATTAAAAGCACAGAAGCACACAAACACCACATAAATTAATTAAATAAAAGCAGACACAATCAGACAACTTGCAGAGACAAGAAAGTAAAGAAGAAGATTAAAGGGAGAGCTCCTGGGTGATGAGCAGATGAACTGTGACTTGAAGCTCAGGTAAGGAAAGGAACTTTGGGCACTGGATTCCTTCTGAGATATAGCTCTACTTTGCCAGCCTCAAACAACAGATCTGACCCCAAAATTACTCTTTTCCTCCAAAGAGAAGAAATCCGCTAGACCCCAAATGTGCTCAGTACCTCTGATGACAAAGGAGAGGCACCACCTCCATAGTGTCCTGGCAGCTGTTGGAGAGCAGCAACAATTTCATTAACGTCCTCTGAAACACTTTTACTTTTTTTTTTCCCCTCAGAAAGAGACAAAGTTTACCAAACAGGGCCACATATCCCTTATTACTTCATTGCTTTCTTATTGGAACTATCATTGCGGAGTCTTCTGGTCAGTCAAAGAAGTTTTATGGGCACAGAACTGATTAAAAACAGATTACCAAACAACATCTCAGGAGAAAAATGTGCATCTCTCACTCTGGGTTTAGTGTTAATGCTCTTCTTTTGCACACTTCATTAGGCTTTTAAATTCCAGGTTGTCCATTGTATAAAATTCTCAGCACTCTTAGAAAGCCCTGGCACTCACGCAGAGTGCTTCAGAACAATACAAAGGTTTGGCAGAAACCCCATTTGAACTGCCCACGTCAGTGACTCTCCATATTCTTACACTAGTGTTGGACTGCCTCAGTTATGCTTTGCTTTGGCTATGAAAGGTTACAGCTTCATCTTGGACAACGAAGTAAAAAATCTTTGGTTATTAAAAAAACTGAAATGGGGAATATATCTGAAACAATACTTTGTACTCACAAAATAAAACTGTGACTTGTGCTATATGCTTTAATTCACTTTCTCAAATCATTTATAATGATTCTCATTTTTTACTACAAGTAAATACCATTACCTATTTAAAAATCAAAGCTATTGCAACATGTTTTCATCAAGTTTTTGTGAGTAATTACATATTAAAATGGCAAACATCCCTTCCAATAACACCCTGGCAGAGTTCACTTCTTCTGCAAGTAATAAAAGCGAAAGAGAGCAAACTGTGCTTCAAGATATTTGGCTGCTGCACCATGAGGCAGCTGATGCATTCCGAATGTCTGTCAGGTCACTTTGCAATACCAACCACTGCTAATCAATACTGAAATCTTTCTCTCTGTGGCTTAAATATATTTCTGGTTTCGTTAAACAGAAGAAAATTGCAAATTAGTTGGACTCTGCTGGACCATGCAGCTTGGAGAAACACGCTGTCATCCTGACTGGGTCAGAGTTAAGACAATGCAGGTAAGTTACCATACTCAATTGGCTGTCAACCATGCACACGGGTTTTGTGAAATGCAATGCAGTATCTTATTGCTGGTCTTCACAAGAGGCAGGTCAGTCTCCACAGGCTGTCTTGTTTCTAAGCATCTGAGCATTTTTCTTAAAGCCCCAAATTCAGCTTCCGCTTTCTAGGATGCGAACCTTTCTTCACCTCCTTCACTTGGCCCAGAAGTCATGTCCTTTTCTCTTACTCTTCATATATCTTCCTTTCCTTGATTCCAAGCTACTTGGAACAGAGATCATATCCGTCTTTGTTTGAAGACTCTATAGCGGTCTGCATGTTGCAGTGGTACCATAAATAAAAAGTAATAAAAATGTTAGGAAAGTCTTTTGAAAAGACTATGTTATTTTTACTATTACTCATGCTGTCGCTATTTAAGAAACAATGCCAGGAAGATCTAGGACTTGAAGGGGACTTATAACAATTTTTGTAAGAATACACTATTGAAACCATGATGCTACAGACAGTAATGTGTTTTGCAAGGTGTACAGGTTCTCCTGCTGCTTTTTTGAGTGCTTCTAACAGATGTTCAATTTCAAGTGGTCTGCAGATACCAATAGGCTGATGGTTCTGCAGGAATCGGAGCAGCAGATGTGCCCTGCATTATGTTTTGCTATTCCCTTTATGAATCGACATGTCACCCTGTGGGTTTATAGCCAGTTAATTTTGTAATGACATCACTATTTCTGTACTTTTAATGATTCTCGCAGGATTTAATTTCTCAAATAACAGAACTCTTGATCCTGGAATTGCTATGTGAAAGCAGAATATAATAAACAGATTTCTTTACATGATACAGTTCCACTTCCCACCAAATGCCTTTGCTGATAGCTTTTAGGTAGTACTGGTATGCACGTGGATTCTCCCAAAGACCGCAGATTTACAGCGTGGCCTCATTTCAGAGCTCTAGATGGACATATGTGCATCTCTCTCCAGGATCATTACCCTTGAACAAGTATCGCTCGGTGGCTGGAAGGAATGAGGATAGGATGGGAATAAGGACAGAGAGAATGAGGATTTCCATTCAAGAGTAGGTATTGCTCCTGTCAGGTGCTGCGTTCCACAGCGGCCATGGTACCCAGCTGAAATTAGAGTGTACAGGAAATTGCGCTGCATTTTCCACTGACAGGGACCTGATTGTGAGGACACTGCTCCAGCTATTGGCTTGGATGCTTTCAATCTCAAAAGGGAGCCAAGTTTTTTCTCCCTCAAATACAGTTGCAGAGTTTTTTAGAGCCCAGAGGTTTTTGGGCAGAAGCTCTGGTAACAGCTGCAGGCTACAGAGAGCAGCCATAGGACACAACCTTTCTCCCCTGGAGTATTCAGTACTGGTAAAGAATGTCTTTCTTCTTATTTTTAAATAATTTTAAATAAAAGAGAGGAAAAAGTGATGCTATTACAGCTGTATTTAAAGGACTTTTGGCATTTCCTTTCTTGAAACTAACTCTTAGGTAATTAAAAAAATTGACTGGAAAAAACATCACAGGTTGTAAAAGGTTCTAGTTAGGTATGTTGTGTTATGAAGCCTTGAAATACACCTGAAAACTTTTAACTTTGAGAAATGAGAACTGCGTAAGTCTATATTTCCCCCCCATTATCTCAGAAATTATATGCCCCACATTACTGTAAATATCAAAATACATCTTTAGTAAAAGCCAGCTTTTGAAAAGCATCTTAGGTCTTAAATTTAAGGAGTAAATGCTATCTGCTCTTACTGATCTAGCTGAAAGATCAAAGCCTTAATTTCTATGAATCAACTACATAATTTTTACACACACAGAGAAAAAAATGATATCCTGTTGGGACCACCGGCAGAGTCTTCACAGCGCTCGCAGGAGCTGTGTGGTCATGCTGGGGTCTGAATCCACCCGTAGAAAGGATGAGGAAATACACCCTAGATAGATGAGGTAAGTATTTTTCTAAATTTTCCACAGTATTTCTGGGGTTTTTTCTGCCCATCTTAATTTCTTGCAGTTCACATTTCTTAAAAAAAGTTGAGTATCAGCCTTAGTACAAGTCTTAGATTGAAACATATGAAGTTCAGGAAGCTAATGCTGAAGTTAAATCAAATTTGACTGGCCTTCAGCACTAAAAAATAGCAAAGACAAAGCTCTACCTGGAGGTCCACACCTATTAAGTGCATGAATTACCTGACTTCCATCTTAACCGAAGCTGTAAGCAAGTGTGTTACCTTAATGGCACGCTGAGCCCGTGGATACCTCAGAGTATTCCGAAAGCAGAAGTGCATTCCCCAGAGACATGGCACATCACAAGCCTCCAGACTCACCTCTCCTCTTCTGCTCTAGCCTCCCAAGAAATGCTGAACCAAACCCTTCCATCATCTGAACCCAGCATTTCTGCCCCAGACTCTCCTAGGCAGTCCTGACTTTCAGCCACCCTCCCAGACACCTTGAACTATGGGATAAAAATCATACTGGAAAACCTTTTGGTCCTCTGGCATAACTGAAGTACTTATACTGTGAAGTATGTTTTTGCAGGCATCTAAACACCCTTGAAGCCCTTCCTGAGAAGTAAGTGCCACCATAAAAGTGTGGACCTAAGCCAAGGGCTCATTGCCTTTGTCCAGCCTTCCCCAATATGAAGGCATGGCCACACAGGGACTTCCCTCCAGCTCCTCCAGCACTTCCCCTCCTTCCAAAACCAAATTCCCACCCAAAACACACACCTTGCTACCAACACACTTTCCCTGATTCAGACCATGAAAAATCAAACACACAGGAAAGATGCTGGGCATGTTGCTCACTGCACAGCCTCAGGGTACTCAGATACAGCCAGCAGGAGCTCAGCAGCCCAGCCCTGGTGAGACCCACTATATTTAGGGTATGACTGCTTTCTAAAAATGCATTATCTAGACAAAACAGTTGAGTATCTTAGGGATGCAGGTTCTGGTTTTCCGAATATTTCTGATATTTACTCTGACATTTCCTCTGAGTGTGCGTGGTGTTTTGAAAGGAAAAGAGTTTTCTGTTGCTTAAGTCCAGTCCTTCCTGTTTGTTAGTTTACACCAGACCTAAGTTTTGACATGTAAAAAATTGTTGCTTTAAGTCTGATTTCAAACATGTGGTAAAGGCAAATCTTACAATTTTATGAGATATAGTTACTTTTGTAGAGGGTGAGTCTGCCCTGGGGAATTTTCCCTGACTAGATTTATCACAAGTTTTTTGAACCAGATAATTTTGTTTGATAGCACATCTGGCAGCATCATAAAATCTTGACGTCCCAAGCTATTACACAGGAATTACTTTTGTAAATCATTTATGAATATTACTGATGTAGGCCTATTCTGGGCAGTAAGAAAGGAAACAGAGCGCTGAAGGACAAAGGAAGGGAAAAAGGATTCCCTGCCCTTTCAGGGCTCATCAGATAGGGTGGGTATTTATCATTTTAAATGGGAAACATGTTGTCATTGATACAGCTGAAAAGTCCACATAATGCAATTTGTTCCCCTTATTCCCTAAATAGGCAAAAGGGGAAGCTATTCTACCTGAGGAAAACCATAAATTGATCTTTCCTGAAGAAAAATCTATCCCTGTCCAAATCTTAAATAAGACTTCCCAATTAAACACCACATATTGCTAAAACCATAGTAAACACAAACTCACAATTCAAGTAGACTAAAGGAGGAAAGTGAGCACTAAGGCAAAATAAAAGGCCCATTTTAGCTCACAAAAAAAAAAATAAGGTATTTACAAAATCCCCCCAATCCACACAGTGACCTGCCTTTTGAACACAGCAACATGACTGAATAGAACCTCTCCACATAGCTAAAATGACATTATTTAGCTGCTAAATATACGCCTTCAGACAGAAAGCTGGCAAATCAAAAGCTTATGTTGACTTTTAGTATCATGAACTATCACAGTATTAGCAATATCAAAAGATTGCACCTGTGAATTTAGATTGGAAACACATCAGACATTGAAATAACTCTGGGTACTGCCACCTTGCCAAACCCAAAGCCTGGCGTGGCATTCCTTTTGAACATGTAGTGGGATGGAGGAATCGACACCAAACACACCATCACTGGGTGGAGTGGCAACAGAGGGGTCACCCCAAATGAACCAACAATTGGGGACTGAAACAAGCCCTCAGTCTTCATTCCTGACATCCCCAATACTGGGAGCTACCAGGTGTTATTCTTGTTGAGTCACAGCAGAGCAGAAGGTCATTTGCAACACTCCGCAGAAATATATTTCCAGCCGTAGGTAAAAAGGCATTTTCTTGGGGAATTTCCCTGCTTTGGGGCCCATAAGGAGGGAAGGAGCAATTCTCTGACAGCTCCTATTTGACTTCCAAACACCAGGCTCCTTCAGACTACGGCATGTCTACAAGGGATGCACAGAGCCATTATGGAGTACATGCCAGTATTGCACCACACGCTTTCCCTGCCAGAGCAGAAAATTTCTAAATTTGGCTTCCTCCCAGGAAACAAATTCCTGTCCATACACACCCAGACTGATTTCTCACAGATGAGCCTGCTGCCCACTAAAATCTGAAGTGGGCTGCATCCACAGGGTGCTGAGGACCCACTCCAATAGGGGAGTGGTGTGGCAGGAGTAACCAGCTGCACCGAGTAGAGAGGAGCTCCTGGTTTTTTGAAAATGGCAATACTGAAAAAGAAGCTCTAACATGAAAAAGCAATTTTAAAGTTTTGATAGCTTCAGATCAACTAGAATCTGAAAAAGACAATGTAATACAGTTTTAATAATCAAAGCATGGATGGTTTTAAGCTTCACAAAGGGCTCCACCAGGAAAAAATCCACAAAATGACATAATGGAAGAACTGAAAATAAATGGTGGTTTCCAGGGTCATGAGTGGTATCTGCAGGGTATCATCTGGACATTGCTCCTCAGACTTGACAGCATGAGGCAACATTGGCTGTAGCTAAGAAATCTGAGATTCATGTTCTGTTTACCCCCCTCTTTCTGAATGCAAACACATGTTCTGTCTTTCCAATAGTGATGGACAGCACATGCACTGAGTAGGTACATTGAAAGTCATCTGTTAATTGCAGATTCATGTAAATGACCACACATCAAGCTTTCCCAGGGAGACAGGACTGGAAAAAAAGAGAGACAGCTACACTAAGATTAGATGCTGTGAAAAAAATTCAAACAACATAATCAAACAAGGTTGATTCATGGTTTTTTTCCCTAATTCAATATAACTATTATAATACTATTTTAGATAATTCCAGAATGCCAAAGAGTGATGAGGGTTTTTTTTTTCAGTGCATTACAGATAGCACTTGCCTCAGTAACCATGCCAGTGGAAGAAAATCCATCATGTACTAACCATACTCCAGTCTCCAACAGGAATATTCCTCATTTTGCGAAGTAAAGTGAGATGTGGGAGTCCTTGACCTTCTGAGTAATTAAGGGAAACAGAGACATTCTTGTTTTTATTAGAGACACACTAAACTATTCGAAAATAATTTGAATAGCTGGAGAATTAGTGTATTTGCCTGCTCATGAGAAGTGCAGATAGTTTAGAGTTCTCTTGGGGGCAACACATCGTAATGAATATCTGCTATTCATATTTAATGCAATCTGCCAAAGAGTGCTTTTGGGAGGACTTTCTGTGTCAATATAATGATTAACAACAGGACTGGAAAAGTAAATGAATTCCTGCAACGGGTGGGGCTGGTAAAAATATCTTGCAGAACTATACCCGTTACACTGGATTTAACTGTACTTTTTTAATGATACCAGTGGAAAATCCATTTCACAGGGAGGGAAAAAAAAAAAATCTTTAAGATGAATTCAAGTAGTAAATAGCTGCATTGATGGAGGGAAAAACAATTCTAGCAGAAAACAATGCCCAAAACAACTATCTGTCTGTCCTGAGCATGTCTGAAAGGTCTGATATGTAATACTGACTATTAAATAAAATGATTAGTATTTACATAGCACAATCCAGAAATAATGTTGTAGGTACTTCCTTGTCTAACTCTTCGAGTTCCTCAGATGATCTTACCTTCCATATATTTTCTCATATTTCGAAGACTTATATAAAACAGAACATAATGTCCTTTATTCTTTACAATACACTTTTTAAATACCCCAGACAGAAAAGAATGGAAAAGCTTGGCTAAAATACGAGTGACCTTCATATGGCATTTTCTCCATGGCATCCCAACAGTCCTCTAAATAACACATTCAGATTATTTTTTTCCAAGCTATCTGGATGAAGCAAACTTAGTAAGTTTATATAAATTCCAAGACATTCTTGTATCAGACTGACTGCTCTTCTCTGCCCCTTATCAAGCTACTCCTATTCCTCCCTTGCAATAAATGGAAGAGGGGATATCAAGGATTCGAAGGCTCACGTTGGCAGCCTGAGGACCAAAATGTGGGGCGGGGCTCAGAGGTAGAATATGGGGGTGCTCCCACCAAATGCCATGGCCTGCACAAATCACCTCGTTCAAGCAGATGCTCAATCCAAGCAGAAAGGGAA
Source organism: Phainopepla nitens (assembly GCA_013400175.1). NCBI lineage: Eukaryota > Metazoa > Chordata > Aves > Passeriformes > Bombycillidae > Phainopepla > Phainopepla nitens. Next base: position 289,520 of record VXBQ01003979.1, read on the forward strand.
CAATTGCCAAACAAAGTGTTTTATTATTTAGTGGCTCCCACTGTGGTTATTGTCCAGATCCTTTTTTAATTTGATCTAGGATACTCTCAGGGATTCCTTTCATCATAGCATTAGCTCAGATTAAGCTTTTTCCTCCAGCTCACACCAACTGGCTCTGTTATGTAGTGGTATCTAGCCATGTTAAACTAATTCTGTAAAACTCATTCTGGTGAAGTTATGTTACAGGAACCAGTTTTGCAAAGATACTCTACAAACAACCAGCAGGGCTTGATCTTCCCCATGCTCATAGTTGCTTGTGAAACTGCAACATTGCTGTGTGCCTTGCAGTTCCATCAGCCATAACATAACGGCAGCACTTTCCTCATCAGTTTTCAACTCTGTGGATAATACTACAATGATCTGTGCAGCTTTAAAATACCTTCCTTCTCAAATTTCAGGTGGTGATTCTCTTGGTTAGAGGTGTTTTCTTGGAGTTTGGGGTTTTCTGTAGGGCTAATTTTTCTATAACTAATATTTTTCCAGAAATTAAGATGTGCCACTGCAGTCACACAACAGAAGTTTTTTAAAGAAGGTAAAATCTTCTAAAGCTGGTTTCCTTACGTTGTGACAGTTGCCTTACTGGCAGCAGCATTAGGTCTCATGGTGGCCAGATGGGCCCTGATACTTCTTCCAGGGCTGATGGAGAGTGATGCCACTCAGATATAAGAACTGCCAGTGTGACTGCTACTCACCTGAACCTAAGGCGTTTTTACTTTAATAAAATGTCAAGTAACGATATTTGCCCATATTTATTTATTCCTCCCCAAAATATTTCACAAGTGTTCTATGATTTTCCTACTGCAAACATGTCAGGCTCTGCAGGACTTTTGCCCATTTCCCATAGCTGCTTCCACTCGGGCAAAGAACCAAAACCTCCTGGTCTACGACAGGCTGCTGCATGACCCAAAAAGCACAGGAATGCCCCCAGTTTTGCCTTCTCTCACCATTTCTAAATCCGCTAAGCAGTAACCTCCTGAAACCATCTCTGCTGTGTAGAAGAAACTCCTCGTTAATTAATGTGGCCAGGGAAGCCTGTGTGCCACCTGATGTCAGGAGTGAAGATGTCTGCTCTGTGCTCCACGGGCTAACACAGCGGTAGGTAAATCAACCTGACTTCACAAAAGTAACGATCCTCTTGACCGTGGTCTTGTTCGGTGCTAATGCATCGTTCACATACCCGTAAAAGTGGGTTTTTCATCCTCTGACCTCTCTAGCACCGCGACCAGACCTCCAATTATTAAGTATTTTGCACTATGTATCTCAGTATAAAAACAGAAGCCGAGTCACAGGTCACAGAGGCAACAGCGTTATTAACATCAATGAAACTAAATCACTCCATCCTGAGCATTTATGGCAAGCCCCTTGTGCTCACACAATTCATGTGTCTAAGATGTACTGTTGTCTGTTTAATGGGACTGGAGATACCTGCCCCAACTGTAGATCAAGATAACTTAATGCAACTTGAAATAAGGTTATTCTGCCATCCTTAAAAGTCTAAAACCAAGACAGAACAAAATAAAATGAGACACTAATCCAAAAGCTCAAATGGTGCTAACTTTGAACAAAAGCTGTTGAACAGCATTGTTTTAAAAAGATTAAAGAGATCTTTATAACATTCCTGTTATGTAAAATCATTTATATTGGATTTTGCATGAATGAAAAGAATCTTTAAGATAAATACTACAATAGCTTCAAGCATGTAAAGAGCACTAGTTTGGCCAACCTTTAATTTTTTCATGTCTTTGCAAGAGAGTTCCATATTATTCCACCACACAGTATAAATTCTGACTTTAATAGAGACCGTCAATCATACTGACTTTGGCCTATGCCTGGCTTCATTGGGAAAATAAATAAACAAACAAAATCTACAATGGAGAACAGAATCCTGAAATACAACCCAAAGCTCAACGTGCATTCTTCCAAAAACTTGTCTCTGTAAGTCCAGCGATATAAACCTCAAGTTACAGAATCAGAAGTCTACAGACAGAGTGTTGACACTACAGGTGTGAAAACAGTAGTACAAACCAGAGGAGTCATCCTGCAGTGGACTGTGTCTCAAAAAAAATTCTCATTCAAGTCATCCTCCTTCCTATCTTGCCAATTTTAGCTCCTATTTGCAAACACTATTGCTTTGAGCTATGCACAACAGTTGCCAGGCTTTTGTGCTCAGTCACAGAGAGTCAGTGCTGCAAAGCAGCTCCACAAAAACACTGACCTGAAAATGTTGGGACCAGGGCAACCCCCAAGATTTAGAAGCAGTCACTTATTTTGCATACTGACAGAAACTCATACTAAGCAGTACTTTTCTGAGAGGCTGAGCACTGATTGGTTAATTAATCATTAATAATGCATCAGCAACACAGTCTTAATTCCACAGAAATAATTCATAGTAAAGAAAAACTCGACATCACTGATCATGAAATTTCAGTATTTATCAATGCATGCCTCAGAAAATGTTCCCATTTTATTAACAAAACTATTTCTTCAACAGGTGAAGTAGTGCAGGATAAAGTCAGGATGGTGATCTGATAACCAACCAGGATAATTTCTGATAGGATTGGAAAATTAAAGTTACTTGTAGACCTTCTGGCTGTTTTTGTTTTTCATCTCCTATAAACACCCTGCAATGGAACAGGGCAAATAAAAACCTGACCCGATTATACTTCTTCGCGTATGTGACTGGAGGAAAACACAAATGGAAAAAACCCCAGGGAAACAAAAAATAAAACAAAACAAAAACAAACAAGCAAATAAATCCACCAAAAACACCCAAAAAAACCCCCCTAAATTTACTTCAAGACTGCACAGCATTTTAGGATGTGTATGCGAGATGTGAAGCCAAAATTAGTATCAAGCAGCACAAAACCTGCAGCTTTACTCTTCAGAAGCACTGTCTTCACTGTGATTTCCCATTTAAGTTGGGAGCCGAAACTTTGTAAGATTACTGTAAAGAACTCTTTGAAAGATGTACCAGGGACACTGCTATAACAGGTCTCCTTTTCCTTTAGTAGAAAGTGCATTGTTCCACACGTGCTGTTTAGTCAAGACTTCTCATATCCAACAGTCGCAGTAATGTACTTAGACGAGCACTTTAACAACAAACTGATCTGCAAAGCTGTATATTTTTGGGTTTCCTGGGTAATAAATATATCAGTCACCTACTGCAAAGACCTCCAGAGATGAATCTTGTCTAAGTGATCCTACTTAAAAAGTTTATACCTGGGACAGCTTTGTTTGGAGCCACTTAAACACATATAAAACTAAGACCAAGCAGAAAGCATGCTTGTCATAAGGAGAGAAAAAGCATCGCCCAGCTAATACACTCAGCAGTGATGCATGTAGAACTGTCCTGGTTTTGGCTGGGAGAGTTAATTTTCTTCCTAGAAGCAGGCAGAGTGCTATTGTTTTGGAACAGAGTATGAGAATAATGTTGATAGCAACAACTAAAGCATCACTGTGTTAAGCAGTGTTTACTCTAAGTCAAGGGCTTTTCAGTTTTCCATGCTCTAAGAGTGAGGAGGTGCACAAGGAGCTGGGAGGGAGCATAGCCAGGACAGCTGACCCAAACAGGCCCAAGGGATATCCCATCAGGTAAAATGCCATCCCCAGCACATGAAGTGGGGAGAGCTGGCCAGGAGTTGCTGATGGCTGCTCGTGGACTGGCGGGGCATCTGTCAGCAGGCAGTGAGTAACTGTAGTGAGCATCTCTTGTCTCTCCTGGGTTTTACCTCTCTCTCCTTTTGTTGCCTCCCTTTTGATTATAACTATTCTTATATTATATCTTATTTCAATATTAACTAGTTCTTATCTCAAACTATGGGTTTTACCTTTTTTCCCCTTGGTACTCTTCCTCATCCCACTGTGGGGGAAAGGAGATGTGAGACAGCAGCTGTGCAATAGTTGGTTGCTGTCTGGGGTTAAATCACAACAGAAACTCAACCAGAGACTCAAGAGCTCATTCTGCAGCCATAGGCAGCTCACAGCTACTAGCTGTCCACTGGACTGCTCTTCAGAAGCTGCACATGAAGAAAACAGTTACTTATGGAAGAAAACTAAAGCATTTTTAATAACTGTGCAAGTTCCGAGAATTCTGTACTGAGGAATCATCACCATTCATGGTTACAAAAAGGTCAATTTTTCTTTTAAAGCAACACTGGATTCTTCAGCTAATATAATAATGCAGGATATACCAAAATGCATAGCAAGTTTTGTCACTCTTGGTTTCCATAGCTTGGGCATGCCATACCGTCACCTGTTTATTTTTTTAAAAACAAGAGGAAGGGAAAATGGTATTTCAAAACAAATGCATGCTCTTTGCCCAAGTAAAATACTTCATAGATGAACAACTGCAATCACTCTCGATATAATTTCCAAATGAACATAATCAGTCTTTACTAGAGGAGAGCTGGTAAATAAAAGGTCAATACCAAGCACTTACTTGCAGGTGATGGGGTGCTGCATCCACTAGTTGGTGGGTGACTCTGGAGTCCATGGAGGGAAGGTAGTGACAGTCCACCAATGACTGGAGGAAAAAGTAAGGGATATGGTGCTGCTGGATAGTGAGTCATATGTCCGTTCACGGCCGGTACTGGACATGTGCGGCTACTGGTTGTCATGTTAACACCTCACAGTGGACAAATATTATTTTGCATCACTCCAGGCCAGCAAATTAGATACCTCAAATTATGAATGATGAAGGCTGTCAAGCCAGAAGGTACAGCTTAAGCTGGATTGCGTGATGACGAAAAGGTAATTCACTCTATCAGGTCCATCCTGTATTTCATCACTGCATCCTACTGTTCTCTCTTCTAAGACATCCTTGCTCTGCAGGCTGTGGATAGAAAGTCTTCTCACTCTGGTATCAGGGTGCAGTTCAGGTGCTTATGCAAATGTTTCTCTGGGAGCACAGCTGCTCTCTACAGATGCATACTGACAGAGTCTGAGGGAAGAAAACAATATACTGATTAAAATATACATATTTTTAAAACATGCACATAGAAGAACTTTCTTTTTCCATTGTCACTTTTGTTAAATTACAATTCCATGAGGTCAGCTTGATATTTACCTAGGGGTAAAACTCTCACCCTGTTACTGAAGCTAACAGCAGGACACCCATTAAGTTTATTCCCCTGCACAATATGCAACACCAAAAGCTATTTCTGGTATGACGGAGTCTTGTGAAAACTGCCAGATTTAAAACAAATACATCAATAATTACCTGAAATATTGATGTTGGGGGAGAAAAAAAATCAACTTCTGAAAAATTTCCCTGTGTATGAAAGCTTTCAGTGTCCCCCTAAAAGCTACAGGAGGATTGGCACTGAGGATGTTCTCAAATCCCTTCAGTGCCATGGCTCAGGCAGGGCACTGAGGCATGTGTCTGAGAGCAATTTTGTGTTGGGCTGTTAAAGTGGTAATTGCTTTAATAATGACTGTTTTCACAAAGAATAGTTAGTTTATTATCCCTTAGGAGACAGCTCTTTTTTTTTTNGTGAGAACTGCCCAAACAAACAAAAAAACCCATTATTTCATAATCTGGGTCATTGGGTGACATGAGTCAATACACTGCAATACACTGCTCCTGTGCTCTGCTAGGGAACTTGCTCGCTGTCATGATCACCATCTTCAAAGTCACCCAGAGCTCCACACACCTTCCTCAGTGTTCCATCCAAATAGCTGCCAAGGGGATCCTCATCTTTTCAGGCTCTGTACCAAAAGCCTCAGGCTGAGAATGGGACACTTCCTGTGATATTCCCGTGAAATTTGCACCCGCCATAGCAGTTCAAGTCTACATACAGCAAAAGGCTGGTGGTCTCTGAATCAGCCTGGTGGTGCAACACCAGTAAGTGCTACTGGTGTCTTGAGAGATGCAGTACTGGGAAGGCTGCAACCGCTCCGTATTGCAAACAGTGTTCCTGTAGCTACTCACGCAGTGCTCCAGGCAGAAGCCAGTGAGTGCTGCAGCCAACTCCTGAGCTCACCCTGCACGAGGAGTTTACTCATTTCCTCCAACTCACACTGTAGAAGGAAGACACTAAAGCCACAGAGCAAACTCAGCCACCCAAAAGTAAGGCAGTCCATGGCTGCCTAAAGCTTTGTTTCCTGAGACAATGTACTACACTCTTGTATCTGCCACAGTCGGTGATCAGTAACCACATCCACCGCTATATAGCACTTTTATCTGTAATTCTTTGAAATTATAGCCTGAAACCAAAGGCAAGAGGATTTTGGGGTGGGAAAATAAAGGCGCAGTGAAATGATGTGTCAAGGTCACAAAGCAGAACTGACGCCAGAGGAGGAAAACTGTGACAACGCAATACCACTATCGCTGCAGCTACTCAGCGCACTAGTTGTCAGTAAGAATTCAAATGAGCAAGGAGAAAAAAAGAAAAAACCCAACATGGTTGCATATGTTTGCCTGTCAGAGAGCAGCAGAGTGTTTCTGCTCTGTGTGGAATACCAGCAAAGGTTACCAGCTGTGCATGTTGTCAGACAGCAGCTTCTGCTGAGTGCAGCCTGCTCGGGGATGACTGAAATGCAGCTTGTAAGTATTTGATAACTGTGTAAATTATGCACAAAATGCCTTTACTGCTAATTAATGGAGGCAAACGTATGCAGAGATGAGGCTGTAAGAAGGGGATACAGCAATTGAAAGCACAGCTGCTGGCCAAGCTGAGCTCAAGGACCACATGCCTGGAGACCAGTGAAACCAGGCAGGTCTTTTGAGGGAGCCCCAGCAGCTAAAATACACTGACTCACTAACAACAAAAATAAGACGAACCATCACTGGTGCCTGTTTTACTTAGCTAAGGCTTTACAAAGCTTAAGAGACAAAGAAATTCAAGTATCAAAGGAATAAGCCAAGTTTTATAAAGCAATTCCACAAAAGCTGGCAAAAATACCACACTTCTTAGTGTTTGCAAAAAAAAAGAACAGGAGAGGGATGCTGATGAATACCAGCCCTAAAAATGTGTGCATTAAATTAAACACAGAACAAGGTCATCTATTTTTAAATGATGTAGGCCTTTGGAAACAAAATTCATCTTATAAAACTATCTAATACCTTCAATTATATTTCTATTAGCCAGAAAAATGCAGAGCTCATCATAACTTAAAAACGTTCCCAGAACCACATCAGATATATCTGCATATCTAAGTGAAAAGTATTCAGAAAAAAGCAACTCCTTCAGGATAGAGGGAAAAAAAGGCACTCAGGAAAACTCTTTGGTCACTTCTTCACTACTGAAGGAACATGGTCTGTGATGGATCTGGTGATGACAGAACACAGCAGTGTTACAGCTCCTCAGTATACAAATACATATATTTAACAGTGCCAAAACAATGTTATAATCCTATAGCTTTGTGTGCTTATAATTTTACATGAGATGTAATTATAATCTGAAATTACCACATGAAAATAAGTTTTTCTTGCCTTACTCAAAAATCACCCTCCTGTCACCACTCATGGCCAGAAATTTCTTGCAGATAGCTGTGCTGGAGATAAACCTTAAGAACTTGTTCCTCTTCAGAGTTCTTCAGAAATTTACTTCCCATAGGCAGAGAGACAAGACAGTGTAGAAGTCATGATACTCTAAACAGTGTATCATTTGACTCCAAGTGTGTCCCGTGGGAGCACCAGGTTTTTCACGTGGCTGAACATCTATGCTATGGTCAAGGAGCAAATTATAGGCAGACAGCAACTCCAGCTTCTTGTGAAGAAGCAAATACCACTCATGTTCTATGATTACCAAGGAACTTCATGTCACCAGCTCTGCTAACAGAGATTACAGACCCATCACCTTCATCACTGCACAGCAGAGGACATCCCTAAGTAGAAACTGCTGTAGAACAGGAAACCCAACAATCAGTTTTCCCATTCACACCAGTTCCATGGCACAACTCTCACAACACATTTCACTAATGTGTCACCAGACAGACACATTCCTGTCCCTTAACCCTCTGATGAGGACTTAGCAGTGGACATCAGCCACAGATGTCTAGGCTGCATGGGATTCCAAGGTAAAAACATCTCTTTTTCCTAGCTAAACTTGTACCATAGCTCAAAACACTGTACAGGTGTCAGCTTTGTGAAGGAGATTTTCCTTTGTTGTCACTTGCTATGGTAAATACCCCACAGCTGATGAGCTTACCCTAAATGGGTCAGGAAGAGCCATCTATCACAGCTGAGGACTCATCAAGAAGGAGAAAGCCAAACTGACTGCAGAGTCACCTTGACGGTGGATGACCACCCATTCATGTAATGCAACAGCATGGATTTCTGCCCTGGAGGCAGAAGGCAAAATTTTCAGGAAATGGCTGTCACCAAGGCACTTCAGATAATCTTCTTCAGAAAATCCTCTTCCACAGACTTCTCCTTAGTGACTTTTCATGAGTACAAGGCCCTTAGTACAAGCAGTATGGAAAAGAATCATACAGAAAAGTTCCTTTGAAGGTTCACCGAGAGATGATCACACTGTGTGCTACTTTGCATTGAACAGCGGCCAATGACTCTTTGACAGAACATATGCCTCCTTCTTTTTGGTTTTTACAGGTCTTTTATTGACTTGACTTCAGTGATAAAGCAGATGGTCATAGGGGAAGGAGGCTACCGTAGCTCTAGTGCAGAGCAGAATATTTATCAGCTACAGTTAATGCAGCAGGTGTACCTGTCTCTTCCACATTTCTTCTCAGTGTTTGTGCAGCTGAGCAGAAATTTAAAACTACAAATTTTCACATATAAGCTTCAAATTTTACTGGATAAACAGTAACCCAGGTTTTCTTATAGTCTCTTAATTTCCCATGCATTTTGCACAGCTTTGCTCTTCAGACATCTGTCAGTTCTCCTAAAATATATTAAATGCATTGAGCTTCATTCATTATATTTCTATTCAGATTCCGTTTGGTAACAATATTTGGTATTACTGTAACATAAGTCATCCTTCTGAATTTTTCACTTGTATAAGATTTATTTGAATTCTTAAAATCCCTTTGCTGCTACAGGTGACTTTGATGCACATCAACAGCTGGACAGGCAAGAAGCCAAGGCAGGAGGCTTGGCCAATTGTTCTGTGTCAGCAGGAAGGTCACGCTCTGTCCTCCCTTTTGCCAACAACACCCCAATTCCACATTCCTCTTCCTCCCCCCTCACTAGCCATAGCAGGGAATTAAGTTGTCAGCATTGTAAGTAAAGCAGGATTTTTGTCTTTTTTTTAATTCCCTCACTACTGAAAAGGTCAGTGGGGAGTTCTGCCCTACCTTCAGCAATGTTTGAAATTCAGCAGTCATTTTAAGATATCCATGATGTAGCATCCAGAAAACTTCTAAGCTAAATCTGCCACCCCTACACTCTTCTGCCATAGCAAACTGCTGTTGCTCTTCCTTTACGACTGGGGGATAAAACCAGGAATGCAGAAGAGGTACCCCAGCACAAGGACATGTTCTGCACAGAGGCGGGCGCTTGGGAATTTGCTTCTCCAAGCCCTTAGTCTGCAGCATTGCTGTCCCCGAAGTTTCCAGGGTCACAGAGGAAGTCTCTTCTAAGTTCATTTCCCATTTTCCTGCCAACACCAAACCCCTCGCCCCTCCCTTAAATCCTAGGCTAAAACAGGAACCTCTGGACTGGGAGGGCAGCCTGGGCAGTAAGACAGGAGAGGCAAGCTGCTCTTCTCAAAGCAACAAAAACAATTTCAGAGAAATTTTGCATATAAAACCTTTTAACAATGTATTACCTGTTTTTCCCAAGGGACAGAGTTGGTGGAGTTCTTATTTATTAGCTGGCTTCAAGACATATTCAAATGCTGTTTTCAAAACAAGTCAAGTTTTGAGAACCCTTACTGTATTTAATGTATACTTTGTATAGAAATCCCTGATTATGCATATGCTTTCTATTATGCTGGCTGATGGTGTTGCATTCAGCAGTACTGAATAATTCAGCAGATTTAGCACGACTCAAGTGTAAATCAGTCAGATCCAGTAACACGATAACCACACTGCCTTTAAACTCTTAAAAATGGAAACTTTTATTTCATAAAGAGGCTGTACTCTGTTCTGCACCAGTTCTCACTGACTGTGAGATGTTGCATTTTTGTTTTCATGGCTATCCAACAAGATTTAATTAAACAATAAACTAGTTACCATGGCAGAAGTAAAAAAAAAAAAAAAAAAAAAAAAAAAAAAAAAAAAGCCTTTGGAGTGTTATGTTTCCTTTATTAGCATAGTGATGTGAAACTAAACAGAAAAAGCAATCTAATAACAAACATTCCTTTGAGAAGGGCTCTGGGAGCAAAAGGACATCCACTTATTGTTCAGCCCATCCCATTGGTCCATATACGGCAATAAAGGTACAATAGAAGGAAACAGGAAACAGACTGGCACATCTGCATTATCTTATTAGAGGCTAATGGATATCTGAGAGGAACATGCATCTGATGCTGAATAGTCTGTACCAATCTCCGAAGCAATTACTCTTAATTAGTGGATTCTGTTTATAGATGGAACTTAGTGTACCCTTTTGTATCAAAGAGATGCAGGCATCTGGAGAGAGATATGGTTTTCTTAAAGGGAAAGCACTGCAGCACGATATGAGAGCTGGGCTGGTTTTTGATTGGGGGGGTTTTTTGGTTTGTTTTTTTTTTTTCTTTGCAAATAAAAGCTCTCTGAAGCATAACATATTCTACTGTATTATTAATCAAAAGAGCATGCTGGTTTTAAAAAAGCAAAGGGGAAAAAAAAGACCATACTCTTAATCTCAAACTCTGAAAGTAAACACAGAAAGCTAATACTCATATATGAATTATATGACAAAAACCACTTTGATGATAAGCAAATAAACAACCGAACCTAAAATTTCCAACCGCTGGCCAAAAAGCTTAAAATAGCAGCTTAAGTCAGAAGAACAACATCTGCATTTTGTATCTGCCAAGTCTGCAGCCAAAAAAAGTAAACCACTCTATACGACCAGATGCATGAATAAAAAAGAAAATGCATGAAACAGAACTTCAAAGTCAGTTTATTGAAAAGCAGATCTGTAGCTCTTACATCCCATAACCACAATTGTCACATATTTTCAAATATAGGTGCAAGACTTATGGAAAGAAGGAAGATAAATTGTTGTAACAGAATTAAGACACTCTTACTATGACACTTTTCCTGCATCTTGGTATGCAAGATAGCTGTCTGCTGGGGGACTGTGAATTCCTTTTTGTCATAAAGCTGACACTTGCAAAATGGATTTCTGTTTTATTTGGGGTTTTTTCCCCCTGACATTGTTAAGAGATAATTAATATAATTAATGCAATTGTTGTTTATTTTAAAATCCTATTGGGAAGTATAAAAAGGGGGGGGGGGGGAGGCTTCTTTATCCCTAAGCAACTATGCTTCGAATTGCCTGCATTGCAAACACACGCTGATGTATGCCTGAAAAAGAGCAAATCTAAATCTGAAAGGGGAAAAGGGAAAAAAAAGTGAGACACAATGACACCCATTTATTTACACACCATACAACAGTACCCTGCTGTGCCAGCTATTGATTTTAGTGGAACTGAGAGTCCATGTTGGAAAGCAGCAGCTGTGAGTACATAGCTTGAATCCTCATATGGGAACAATACTCCATAAGCAGAATAACCTATTTCAGCCAACCTTCATGTATAACAACTAACATTAAAAACACACAGAGCTTACATTTCAAAACCTGAAAGGCACTATGCTTATTTGCTCTGCAAAGGTTCAGGGGAGTTATTAATTTATTTGGGCTAACATAACCAAGAGGTGTGAAGGATTGAAAATCCATGCTTCACATGTCTGTTATTTTACAGAGATGTTAATTCTGTTCTATACTAACTATGTTTAAGATCCCAATGCTGTATCAGGCAATTTTTCATCTTCTCCTGTTGTCTGCTGCTTTAAAGGGCTGTTTGAAACTGAGGTGTGGGGTTGTTGGCTTTCTGGGTTGGGTTTCTTTTGAGGGGGGCAGGGGGTTGGTTACTGCCTTTTTTTTTTTTTCTTTTTCCTACAGCTATCTGCATTCCCTGTTTTTTCGTTCATTACTCAGCAGTTGCCAAAACTATACTGAGAAGTAAAGATAAATGGTTAGGTCAGGTGATGGGGTTAACAATTTACTGTGTGTACTGCTCTGAGAGCCAGATATAGTAGAATTGGCTCATGTTTATGTACAGGATGAGAAGCTGATTTCCTGTGCAGTGGCTTTCAATCACCTCTGTAAGGGACTCGCTTGCAGTTTTCTGCAGAGAATTCAAAGGGCTCTGAATACATTTTGTGCTGGTATATGGGACACTCTGCTTTGTAACTACATATTTACTCTGTCACATTCAAAAAATCCTGAACGACAGTCAAGGAAAAAAGTTCTCTTTCATATATGGAAACCAAAGGAAAGGTAACTGGGCTTCTGGGCTTCCTGCTCCCCAAGTTTAAGTGAACTTGTACACACATTACTAAACTTGTACACTCAAATGCTTAAAATGTTTCTTAATGCTTAAAACTGCTCTTTCAATGGAATCAACACTTCTGTTCTTGCATAGTCATCTCTGTTGTTCCTTATTAATATTTCCAAGGATGTAAGACAGTAACTCCATGCTGAGAATATTCTTCATGAGAGACTATCCTGTGTGCTACAGAGGTTTAGGAAAGCAGATTCGCCAGATCAAGGCTGCAGGGCTTTTCTGCAGACCGAACCCGTTTCCTTGTTTCTGCCCATCCACAAAACTCAAAACGAAAAACAAAACTCTTCTCTCAAACACAATTCAGATGATCCACAATTTACACAGCTCAGGGTAGTGAGCTCTTAAAAAGCAGCTTGGTCCCTCAAGTTACACAGAACCAGAAACTCCAGTTTCTGTGGCTATTGCTTTAGTTCTCTGACCACATTTTTTCAGCAGGTTCCTGAACAGTTTATCCCTTACAGCTCAGGAAAACAAGACTGGATTTAGCAATCCAAATTATCCTTTACTATGTGTCCAGTCAGATTGTTTTGTTTATGCTTCTATGCGAGACGGCAACCACGACAATGAGATATGATCACTGACAGGACTAAGGAATCCTATCCCTTTGGGCTCCCCCCCATCATCAAGTCAAAAAAGGGAAAAAGAATCACAGGCAACAAAGGTAAGCTGCAACCAGCACCAACACACTTCTAGGATTTGGGAAGATTTACACAGGCCAACAGGTAGTACCTTAAACTGACAGAGCTACTCAACCACCCATGATCCTTATCCATGAAGGAAAGGTAGCATCTCCAGTTAAGTTCAGAATGGAATATTCTCCCTGTCCAGCAAAAAAAACTTCCACTGAAGTCTTCTCCTTAACTGGCAATTAATTGGTCTTTACCCTTGCCCTACAAGGCACCGCAAGATAGCATCACATGGATTCCCAGCCAAAGCAAGCTTTTGTGAGAAGAGCCCTTGGAAAGAGACGGGAGGCCAAGGGAAGGGAAACTGAGTAAGCAAGAAAAACCACATCCTGCTGCCTCTATTCAGTAATGTCATCCAATATTATGGGATGTGCAGGCATTTACAAGTATGCCAATCACTTCCCAAGTGGTGTTGCAGCGAAGAGGAGTAAGGAATCTGATGCCTCCCCAGCATGCTCTCAGAATGCTCATCTTTAACCTTCTAGCTGATGAGAAACATGTCATGGTGACCAACAGCAAATACAGCACTCATCATCGCTGCAGCTACTAAAAAGGTCTTACACTGGCTGTTTATAACTTTTAAGAGGCCTCCGAGATCAGTAAGAGGGGGTCAAGTGATGTTATTGTTTTGGTGACAGACGGAAGATCCCTAGTAAATGATCGTGGCCTGGGAGTTATTAAAAGAATGGAGTACTTCATCAGCTCAGAAGCTGAAGAGGAAAGCAGCTTTGGAGGGCGGTTCCTTGAAAGAAAAGTACATTTCTTTGGGAGGCCAACACTCTACAGTCACAACATGCACTGCAGAAACAGGATGACAAGAGATACTTCCTTAAAGGAGAGCAAAAAGACATGCAACACCAGTGACAACTTTTACTGGTACTACAAGCAAAACCCAAATCAATGAAGCCAGGAGTCAAGGAAATGATTCATCAAACGCTCTATGAGTGGCAGGTGCAGAAAACATTAATTTTGATGGCTGTGCTTTATCTGAACATCCATGTAGGTGACATTAATTACCCACAGCGTTATGTTGGGAAAGATCAGGGCAATTTAGACCTGAAGCCTTTCCTGTTAGTTTTTTTTAATTGCTAGAGATGATGTACCAGCACAGAAGCAAGTCTCATCTCTCTGTTCAGCCTTGGAGGCATATTCCTGAGAAGTCCTAGTCCCAGCAGAACCACCACAATAAAGCAAAGCACCACATCCTCTCCCTGCCTGAGGATATTTGAGTAGTCTTCCTCTGCATGGGCAGGATATCTTTAGTGCCACCAAGGATGGAACTGAGTAGTCAGATTCATCCAGCGTGGATGTGTAGACACAACTGCGAACATTGTCATTAGACTTGCTTTTCACCACCAAATTAAGGTAGAAAATGCTCTACATCTTAAATTTCTACTTTGTTCAGTATCTGGACAGCCGGTAAATACAGATCCTTTTGTGTCCTGCTACGGCACAAGTGTGCTACCTGGAAATGCACTGATGGGTCAGTGCAGTAAGTGATCTTTGCACACTGTGCAAAGAAGCAACCAGACTTGAACAGTCACTGAGATAAAAAAAGATGAGAATAAAATTCTGTTTAATCTGGAAAACATGCACTACAGCAGAAGGTTCTGCCTCAGCTCAGCACACTTCACTTCATAAGCCACATAGAGAAGGATCCTGCAAGAATCCACCTAACTGCAAAGAAAAATTCTGCTATCTGGAGTAATCTAAACTCATTGTTAGAATAAGCATGTGGATTCACTCAAAAAATGAATAATGTTTATTCGGGAGGCTGTCTGAGAAACCTGAAAGAGGATTTCGTAGAGGTTATGCCTGAGTTGTGAAATAACATAGATTTCCCAATCCCCCCAAGAGCTGGGAGGCACAACCATGCTCAGGAGGTAGGTTCAATCTGTTAGCAGTCCAGTTTTTTGCACGACAAGGCTGGAAGTTAAACTTCCTCTGAGCTAAAGGAGTTTGCATCCCTGCTGCACCCATTTATCAAGTGAGGATGGTGATCCAACTGGAACAGGGGGAAAAAGAGGGTTCAAGCACTGGTTGTGAACTTTGTTTCTGAAGACTAGTCTCTTGGACTGGAGGTGCATCTATCATCTTAATATCATGGAGGTGTGGATGCTGTGCTAACACAAAATAACTTAACACACATAATTTATCACCTTTTGTTATATACGTCAAGTCTAGTAGTCTGTCTGCTGAAAGGTTCTGCAATTCCTCTCAGTTATTAGAGTCTTCTGTCCTACTTTACCCAGAAGACGACGTTTCTGCTGTCTACGTCAGGCTCCTGAACCTTCACTTATTAGATATCACAAGTTTCAATATATTCCCAGTAAGACTCCCTGAGGGTCAGCAGAATATGCCAGAGGGCTGGTGGAGATTATGAACATCTATTTTAAAACCTCTGTTCTCTGTAGCTCCCTGTCACAGGAACAATAGGGTAGCAAAATTAGGAACAAGCACAGCCATTAACTAGGAAGGGACAAAGCCATAGCATGGATCACAGAACAAAAATAGCATTTTTATTGTCAATATTTTGCTTAACAGGGAGCCAATAAAGCAATTGTAAAATGCTAATAATACGCTGAGATAACACTGCACATGTAAGCACCCTCAGAGCCATCCTCTGAATCATCTGAAAATGTTGCAAAAACCTTATCAGTCAGGTCATAAGGACAGAGGTGCAATAATCAATCACGGTAGCCACAAAACCAGCACATCTTTTCCACATTCTAACATTCAGAAGATCTATATCCCAGAATTGTCTGCTAGAGGCGCTGGACAGATGGATTACATTGTCAGAAAGACCAACATGAACTATGACCTTACATTTCACATCCAAAAGCAACTAAGAGGAACCTAAGCACTGACAAAATTCAAGGAGACTTGTGTCATGCCTGTCAGTCTGCAAGGCAGGACTTCTGATACAATACAAAGGTATTCTTGCAGAGTAAGCAAGTGTGTGAGTTAACTGCACAGCAATAATTCCCAACAAGCCCTTTTCTGAAAGGATCTTTCCACTGGTAAATGCAAGACAATGTTCCCACTTCTGTGGGCAGAGAAACCAGCCTGAATTACTTCATGTTCACAGTGCAGACAGAAGTTACATGCAGACTCTTAGAGGTGGAGAAAGGTAATACACCACCATGCAGCGGTTAGACCTGCCCAAGCCCACCATCATATTTAAGCATTTCAGCCATAAGCTGGATCAAACACTTATCACAGCAGCATTTAACTTCTGAATGCATCGGGATCACTAATCCTTCAGCTTCACTGGCAAAGTGATATATTAAAATAATGAATTTTGAAAACATTTAAGAAAGTAACAGTGAGCATTTTCATAATTAGGTCATGAGACATGGGTCAAGAGCAAAGCTATCAAAAACATTTGGAATCCCCCAGGAGATGCTAAACTTGGTTAACGGTGCCAAAGATGACTCCTCCTGTGGAAAGATAGTGTGGTTCAGGCAGGGCTTCTTCCAACAAACCTCCAACCAATTCTAAACCACCACAAGCAGAATAACAAGCAAGGATACCCAGTCTCAGCAACAAGATGCTAATTTCTGCAACCTCCAACCCACACACATCAATAAATGTAAGCCAGTAAGAGAAGCAATGCTCTCAAAGCTGCCAGCAGCACCTTTACCCCCATGACAGCAGTCAAGCCCAGTGTGCTGCTGAGTATAAGCCAGCACAGACCCATCTCCTGGTACCGACAGCCGCAGTAACCCATCCTTCATCTGTGCTTACCAGGCTGTGCTGTCTGAGCCACTTTGCCAGGTACTCTGCATTTATTGTCTAAAAAAAGGTATGCAGAGCCAGACAGCTGGGCAGGTGTGCATTCCAGAGTACTTGTTATGCGTCTGTTATGTGTGTATTCCCCACTGTAGCAGAATGATCTTAGCAAGGCTCTTCCTGCATGATTTTCAGGACAGCAGCACTTCACAAGTCAGGATCCAGCAGACCAATGCACTACAAAGAACACAGAGGAGTGAGAAGCCTGAAAGCCCAGCTGGGTGCCCAAGGCTGATAAGACAAGCTGATTTAACCATGCAAATACCAGCAGCCAAGTAGAGCATATCTTGGAATTGGGAACGTTAAACCAGACATGTCACAACAGAGAGCGCTTTTCTAACAGCACCTGAAGTTCCTTCAACAGATGCACATTAGGTGAGCAAATGAATTAATCCCCAAAGGAAAAAAAAAAAAAACAAGAAAGAAAAAAGAAATTAAAACAAAACAAAACAATGGTCTCAGTTACTGAGACAAAGCCGTTCAAAATCCATTCCTGTCTTTTGTGATTATAATCAGGCCAAAAAAATCTTTAAGTGGAGTAGTCCACTCAGAGATGGCTGAAAGATACATGTTGATTCAAGCACATCCCTCACTATTATCCCAACTGCATCCTCTCTCCAGCTAATGATGTCTATGCCAACTGAGGGTCAGACACTTGTCCATTATTTGGGGTCTCACAGAGCACCATATACTAAAGCAAATCCAAAGCAAGCAGAAAAAACCAATTTGTTTCCTCAAAACTATGCATAAGCAAGAGAATGAAATAAAGATGTCAACTAATGGAAATAATCTCTCAAAATAAGTGACATCTCTAAAGGCTGTCACTTCCTTTACGTAAGTCACAGTTCTTGAAAACATTCCACCCATACAGCTCTCGAATTCCCAATGTGGAGTCCGTCACTGTGAGATGAAGAGAATCATGTTGCTCCACACTGCATATCCAAGTTTATGAGGGAGAGGGAAAGGAATCAGAAGTGGGAAGAAAAATAACCATGTTGGGTACAGTCACTGCTGCTTAATTCGATGACAGATCCCCCTTTTAAGATTGAAGATGCGCCTTTCAAGAATGCCAACAAGCCTGTGTGCACTGTCAGAGTTCCAAAGTGACAGTAGGCTGAAAAAAAAAAAATACTCAGCCTATATAAATAATTATTTAAAGAGAAAAGTGACTAAATTGTATGGAATACTTAGATAGTCAAGGACATATTACAAGCAACATACCTGACTGAATGACACATGAAAGAATACTCCAAGAAAAATGATGCAGAGTTCTAATACAGCAACATACTGAAGATTATCAAGAAAAAGCACCCTGTGGAACATTATTTTGTGTAAACAGCTGCATTTACAACACGGACCAGTTCTCATATTCACGGGACCACTCTGCCCTGTTTTTGCCACACAAAAACATGTGGGGATTTTTTAATAATATACACCAGAATTCAGAAGATATACTCCACAGTAATAATGGGAGTCCAGGTGTTAAAGAAAACCATAAGATCTCTTCCCTTCTAACACACTTTGTAATCACAGTAATATACCTAGACCACAGTTTTACCATGTGTGAGCTATGACAACTTTTTCCTGCATGTGTTTGAACAGTAATGACGGGCCTTAATAATAATAAAAAAGATTCAGGTGTATTATCTTTATTATGAGAGTATAAGGGGTTAGAAACAGAAAGAAATATCTATTCTCTTGTACAAAGAGGAATGTAAAAATTTAGCCTCTGCATGTCAGATCTAAGCATCAAAGACTAAACGCTTAAAAGCAGAATAATACGAACATTTGAGAAATGCTATAGTGAGAACATAAATTCCACCCTAGCATTTGATTTAGTGATAATCCTCCAAAACCAGTTCTGCATCTGATAAATACAGGTTTAAGATCCAGTTGTTGACACATGGTAAGGAAATGAAACACATTCTCCCTATATGAAGTTCACATTTTTCTGGGTGAAACAAAGCACAGTTGTACCTCGTGTCTCTAAGGCACATTTTAAAGCAATAAGGAGAACTGAAAGGCATCTACACGAAGAATTTTATCTGACGTGCTAAAAGGACCTGAGTTAAGTAGCCTGACTGTCACATCCACTCTTAAGCCTTTGAAAAACAAGGAAATCCAATTTAAGATTTACGCAAGAAACCCACAGCACACAGTTCCTTGGCAGAACAACTCTGCTTCACATACCTCACTGCAGAGGTAGGTTGGTTGCTCACTGAACCTCTTCAGCTCAAGCAAAATAAAAAGACCTTTAACAAAAATGAGTAAAGATAGAAAGTTTGGTGCACTAGAACATCACCAACTCTGGTAAGTAACAACCACAATAATAATACATACTCCTTTGAGAAGTTCTCCACTTTTAAAGAAGAAACAGAAACGTTAACAAGTCTGGCCAGTGGCAATGACGGCACCCAGCTCATACTCTTCTGAATAGAATCCATCATTTAGCCATGTACCAGCCAACCAAGACTTTGTCCTTCAATTTTTAAAAGCACATAATTCTAAATAATTATGTTGTTCAGTGGTCCTGAGTACTACTGAACAGAAAATGTATCAAATGGGAAGCTAAATTTAAAACATTCATACACATAAAAGGGGAGAGGGAGAAAAAAAGACATAGTTTTTCAAAACAACATACAAAATTACATAGCAACAGTGTAAAAGCTTCTGAACAATTTCCCTTCCCTTGCCTCCAATGGAGGTTTATTCCAGAGAGACAACCCTCAGCAGACAAAGCCTGCTTTTAAACACAGAAACACAGGAATTCCTATACTGGGTCAGATTAATAGTACATTTAGTTCAGTAACCTCTTATTTGACAGCAGCCAGAATCGGATGCTTTAGGGAAAGGATGAAGAAATCTCTAGGAGAGCAATTACAGAAAAAACTTTCCCATAAAATTTCTTTCCAACTCACATCATCTACTGGATGGCTTATGCCCTGTAACAGGAGATTTTCTTCTTGTCTTTTTGTTTGTTTTTGCTAGCCAGAATAATACAAATAGCACTAAATAATACCCCAAGCACTGTGGATATCTTCTGTATCTATGGCCCATATGTTTTTAATCCTCAAAATTGTTGGCCCTAGCAGAATTGAGAGTCACACAGTTTCAACATCACCAGCTTGCTGTTTAAAATAATATTCTGCTCTGCTTTTAAATAGCTCTCACATTTTCCCTGGATGATCCTGTGTAGTTATAGTACCTAATGCACCACAGTAAAAGAAAAGTTAAGTGGATCTAATTCACCTTCTTCAAGAGTCCTTTCTGGTTTGCTTTCCTCAATGCAGTTTACTCCAGTGACTCCTAAGAAAGCTGCCTGGAGAAGGCAGAAATGCCTCCAAAATTCCTTCCCCCCACACCAAATGTTTCAGGTTTCCTTCAGGACAAATATTAGTTCCTTTGTCAAATTTACTTGTTCATCTTAATTGCTAGTATACACTTCTTCAAATGTCACTCTTCCTAGTTAACAACTTCCTTAGATTTCAGGGCAAACACTTTTCAGGGCAGGAAAAAAAATCAATTCTTGAATAAGTCAAGAGTAGCAAGTCGTTTTTCTAATTAAGGCATTGACTTTCTACTAAGATTGTACTAGAATTATCTGTTATAGTCACTTCCATGTTAAAACCCTAGGTAAATATTAGTAAAGAAACAATTACATCAATTAATAACAGCAGCTGACAGATAAACACTACCAAGAGGACTCCATTCTCTCCTGAGGCAAACACAATGTCAGATTCCAAAGGAAGGCAGAAGGGGAATAATATGGACCCAAGCTGTCCAAAACCTGTATTTGCATCTGCAAGTAAACACTTAAACTCTGTAAACACCAAGCCATTACCAGTCAGCCTGCCATGCTCTCAACTGGGCCACAGCAAACAGCTAACAGGGAAGCTCCAGACGAGCAGGGACACTCTGGCTCTCTGGCAGTGTGCCCCCTCCACTGACCTCTGCTTGGCTTTAGGGTCACTTGAGATTCACCCATGCTGGCTGAAGTCTGCCGGCTGTCTCCAGGATTTCTGCAGAAGGTAGAACATTTGCAATTTTTCCTAATATATTCACATTGTCCACGTCCATATGTCTTCATCTGCAAGTCAGCTCAAGCATGGAAACGACTAGAGCATGAGCAAGTATTAGACTAAATTATTTCAGCAATCACATTACTTTCGGTAGGCTGCCTTTTGCCAAACCAAAGCATCTGCAGCTCAGAAATGTAACTTCTAAATTTAAAAACTTTGCAGAAAAGTGCATCAGTTCACACAGATCTGGATGGTGACAATCCTCCAAAAGATATTGCTGTGAATAACATTAGCATAAGCAAATCAGCCCTCTGAAATCAGTTCTGACAGAATACCTGAACAAGGAAAGGCTACATGGGGTTATTTTTCTTAATTTTCATTTTTGAACAAGTTTTTAAACATTCATTTCAATAAAAAAGAAAATAAACAAACAATCATAAGCAAAAATTCACACACAGTGTGAGTATACTTCAGGGCTGCTCAGCCTCATTTAAAATTACATTCTCCCATTCAGTTCCACCTATCTCTAGTCAAAGGATACAGCAGAAACACTAAGTCTGGTCACTGCTTGAGATTTGGGCTGAAAGAGGAATTGAATGCACAGAAATAGCCACTGATGGAGAGCTGGGAAGTCTCTCACTCGTGTCCCCCTCATCTCTTACTGCAGGCCTTCCAAACAAATTCAGTGAAATGAAGCCATCGCGTGGGCAGATAAAAAACAGAACCAGGTTTCTATCCAGGGACCAGCTCATACTCTCATGTGATCTGTCCCCCACAACTCCTCACGGGTATAAAAAGCAAATATCGTTGCCTATCAGACAGAACAGGGGGAAAAGTACTTCTGATCTCAACTCAGCTGCTCAAAGTATCTTAAATACAAAGCAAGATGGAATAAAATGGATGTTCTCAGGATTTTACGACTGTCACTCTAATGTTTTTCTTTATTATTCACAGGGCTTAGGAGATGCTTACCCCACCATTAAGGACAGTCAGGGGCTCAAAATAACAGTCTTGCACTATCATCAAAATACAAAAAAGAAACTATGTATCAACCAGCTTAACTGGTTCGTCTCTAAAAGGGACAACATGTAAGAAGTAAGTTCAAAAATATTAGAAACCACTTCTGAGCACTGTCAAGCTGACTGAAATCTTAAGAGTTTGGAGAAAAAAAAAAGGCAAGTGTTGTGACAAGTAATCTAAACAAATGTTAAAAGTGAAGTTTGACAAAGATGAAATATCTGCCAAACACCCAAAACATAAATGAAACTGCCATTCAGCCAGGGCCAAATAAAACAAGATGTAGCCAGGCAGTTTCTGACAGAACAGTAAGGGCATTGTTAGGTCTTCTTATAGACCTCCTTTCTTTATGCAAAAAAAAAAAAAAAAAAAAAAATCCAGGAAAGTAAAAAAAAAAGCACATCACTATGTGGCAAAGTGTGCCTCCACTTCAGTGCACACCTCAGGCTCTCTGTTTATCTGTGAAAGAAAGGGAATGGGCGGGTGGGTTATCCATGGTTTCTGCCGAGCACAGGGGTGCTGCACATACTGGAGGTTTCCGAGGACCAGAGCAGGAGGAGATGTTGAAAGACAACAGGGAAAATCCAGCAGGAGAAAGGAGAGAGTTTGGGGGAGTGGTAAGCTCATCTGAAACATTTAGCAAGATTTTACGCCTATTTGGTTTCAAAGACTAATTAACATTTTGAATAAAGGGCCTCTTCACTAAGCATGTAAACACCTCATCCTTCCAGTGACTGCCAAAAATCAAAGGTTACCAAATGAACATATACAAGGTCTTTAAACTTCTAACGAGCAATAAAACTATTTCCCCCAGAAACTTCCAAATAAAGCATAATACAGCACACAGAGTACAATGCCAAACAAAACCCAACCCAGAAAAACCATACTCATAAACTCGGCAGGTTTTCCGAACAATATTTTGATCTTTCCAGAAAGCAGCAGTAAAATCAACATATTCTCCACTACAAGCTTCATTTTAGGATCAAAAGGATAGCGAAGTACATAGATTTAATTAGCAGGGAGAATACAAAAGCCCATTAATGGAACACAAAACACATTCTGGAAACAAAAATACACTATAAATGTTACAGACAGACACTGGTGTGTGTTCCTCTGTGCATGGCAACAGATCAGGAGGAGTAACTTCTGAAAGTGGCGCACTGACTTCCAGCACACAGCTTTTCAGGATATTCACCCTTCTGTGACTGCTTAACATGATCTCTTCTATTTATAGTGACTTCTTTTGCAACTGTTACCGTATGGTTATTAAAATGAACAGGCAGAGTCACAGAAACACCGCAGCAAGCAACGCCAGCAACTGAATAAAAGACACTGCTTCAGCACACGCTTTTGCTTGTAACTCGGGCAGCTTTGAGATTTTTGTTGGCAGCATCCCCTGTGCAGGTCAGGAGAGCTCAGGAGCAATGGTGGAAGCGTGGGCTGAGGCTGACCCAGGGCTGTAAGCCATAGTATGTCCCCTACTTAAAGCAGCAGATGCGTTAGTGCGGAGCACACGCTCCCACGTCTGGCCTGAAGCAGCTCACCCCCTCCCAAACCAGCACGGTGCCACGGGGTGCTGAGGGCTCGCACCGAACAGGGGCTCCTCCTGGCAACAATGGCAATTGTGCCCTGGCGCAGCTGCAGCCCTCAAGCAGCAGCAGGGTCCCTAGGATGCACCGGAGCCCCCCTGCCCTGAAGCACCCAGCCGGCCAGCGGACCTCGCGTGGCCGCCTCCTGTGCCAGCAGCCCTGCCACCCCATTCCGACCGGCCACGCTGACTGCGGCCAAGACACAGCGCCCAGACCTCCAAGGTCACCTCTGAACACACGCATATACACGGCCATGCTGTTTGGTCAGAGGGTTTACGTCCTCAGGCACAAAGAATCCGTCACTTCAGCCTCGGCCCGCACCACAGCTATTCCCTCGCAAGTGTCCCAAGTGTTTCTATATAGGCTAGTTGTAGTTGCAATAGTTTTTAATTAATTGTACACATTAGAACTGGATCTTATACAAATTCATTTTTGCAGTTTCCAGTTCAGTCAGACTTTAGAAGTTTAGCTCTCTCCTATTATAAATACAGTTCACAATAAATTGAGGAAAGTCGAAGTGTTTTCTGCTTTGTTTGCAGGAGGGAAATCTTTTTTACACTGCATTATGATAAAAATGATTATGTGCAAAAAACAGTATTTATTTTTTAAATTTGTTGATTTAAGCTTTATTTTAAACCTGCTAGCAAAAAAAAAAAAAAACAGAAAAACCAACTTTATTTGACTTCATTAATTACAAAATTGACCTTTAAAACCATCACATGTCATCTATCGCTGGTTTTACTACATCTAAAACATGAATACACTGGGACTGCCAGGGTCTGGAGTCTCAGACAGGAGGTGATGGCCAGTGGGGTGAGCATATACTCCTGCTGCTGCCAACCCATTCTGGTCCCAAGCAGCTGGTATGAAGCTGGTATGAGCCAAGGCCATAAACATCAAGTGAAGTAATCCCTGCAATGGCAGCTTCTAAGAGCTTAAGAAAGGAATCCCAAGAAAAATTGAAATTAAAAAATTGCATATACACTTCCCAACCTTAAGTTTTCCACACTTCCAGACCAGTTCTCATCAGAGGGTTACCTATATTCCACTGGTATCTATCAGCATCCAAGATTCAAGGTTCAGAAATCCCAGCTGCAGAGACCATGCAATTCTTCATGCAGCTCCTTGCTTAGCCTTGTAGGCAGAAAATGCCAACTAAGAGAGGTTCACAGGGCTGTAAGCAAGCATCCCTAGACACTGAAGCACCATCCAGAGTGAGAGACCTGGGTGCAATGAGACCTCCACAGCTCACGGGATCAGTGAGGTGGAAACTCACAGAGCCAGAAATGGGAGGGTCACAAACCATAACTCCTTCAGAAAAGAACATTTCAGAAGCACCAGAAAACAACTCTAGGTTGTTTTGGGTTTTTTTCAGGTGTTACTGAGGAAGGAGATGAGTATACCACATAAGGGGTTGCCAAGGCTGCATCTCACCTCAATGAGACTTGAAAAGAAATGCTGATAAACCAACAAACTTCAAGGTTTACTATTCTCATTAGGATTTAAGGGCTTCCTGAGGGAGGAATTCCCACCTAGGGTTAGGCAAACATACCCCTCTCAATATCTTAAAGCTGGGACTGGATTACATCCATCTCAGAGAAGAAACAGCTCAAAGGTCCAGCTAAAAAGGTGCAAGTGTACCTTTTCTGTTCTGCAATCTCAGCTTATTGCTTCTAGCCTACATGGGAAAAATAAATCCAGAGACCATATTGCCTGTTTTGTATTTTAATTAAGTAAGTGCCTGGAAATAAGTTATAGGTTTTTTCCACTGCTTTCTCTTGCTAGCTGCCCAAACACAGGCTTTTCTATAACCTTGCCATGGATCAAGTTATTAATAAAATACAAACAAAAAAACATACTGGCACATAAGCTAATTAAAATGTCTCTACCAATTTCACCTTTGCTTCTCTTCTCAAAAACAAATACATCCTCCTTTGACACAACCCCCTGTATTCTGTAATGCCAGTGTCTCTCCAGCTATCCGTGGTTATTTTGCCGTTACAGCATATGGTGCTTCAGAGGCTTTGACAGTGCCATTTCCTTACCCCACTCCAAAGAGTTCCATTCATTGTGGGAAATCTGTTCATGTCCAATTTACCCAATGCTCTCTGCAACAATTTTGTGTTATGAATGGCTATTGTTACCGTGCGGCTGTTCACTCCTTAGAAAAGGGGGTTTGGGAGGTTTGGGTTTTTTTGTTGTTTGGTTTTTGTGGCTTTATTTTTTTCAATAATCTGCCAAAGTAAAATACTTTTTCAACCCTTCAGTGTTGTAAACCCATTTTTAGGTGCTGTATTGGTCTTGCTGGTATAGCAGGCCATAAAGTGCCATGCTTTGAATCTTTGGCTGGAACAGTTGATAAGCCACTGCGGTTTTTGTTATTGCTGACCAGGGTTTGCACAGCAGTAACACCACCTCTTATGCCCACTGTGCCCTGCACCACCCCACTCCAGTGCACAGGCCGGAAGAGGGCATGGGACTGGAAGGGGACACAGCTGGGACGGTCAACCTGCACTGACCAAAGGGATACACCAGATCACATCACGTTGTGCTCAGCAGTGGATGCTCAAGGAACAGAGGAGAAAGGGGGAATGTTCAGGGAGCATGGTGTTTGTCTTCCCAAGCAACTGCCATGTGTGCTGAGGCCATGCTTCCCAGGAAGCAGCTGGATGTCTGCCTGCTGATTTGAAGCAATGAATGAATTATTCTTTTTGCTTTGCTTCCGTGTACAGCTCTTGCTGTCATGATTAAAATGCCATTATCTTGAGCCACAAATCTTCTCACCTTCCTTCTATTTTCTCTCCATCTCATGAGAGAATGCAGGAGTGAGCAGCCATGTGGGTAACTGGCTGTTAGCCAAGGCTAACCCAGCACAAGGCTACCACTGCCAATAATTTTCTTCCTGACCTCCTTCTTCATCTCTAGTTATCTTCTGTTTAATTAATCAAATTAACCCATATTAATTTAGCAGATGAAAGAAATTCTTGACATAACAGCTGACTCAGCATCACTGCATGCTTGGAATCACAACAGATTTACACAAAGTCACTGGCTGAAGTTGCATGTCCTCCTTAGGCCAACTTCACTATCTCTAATCCACAAAATAAAAGTAATGTTTTAATTTCTAAGAATTATTTCAGGCAATCTTAGGACATGACAACAGAAAGAATATCAGAACTGCAAGATCCCGATTGATCCAGGCGGTAGGAGCTCAATCAAGTGTTGGATATGTGTGATGGACAGGGAGGGCACTTGCAGATGACAGCCTGATGAAAGACCCTGAAAAGCTGTAAAGTTGCTCATATCTTTCTCAAATAAGCATAAAGGCATTAAGGAACCAAAATTACTTACTCAGGCACTTCAGAGTTGTACACAACCATGTAGGGCACAGGGGAGAGGGCAGCTGGATTGTATCTTCAGATCTGACAGTGATTTGCTAGTGACTTCAGGAAAGTCATTTGAACTCCATCTGACTCAATTTTTCCATTTGTGAAATGGAAATCAGCATGCACTTCCATTTTAAGATAAGTGAAATACTCAAGGCTGGCAACATCATTAACTCTAAGTAACTAATAGCTATTAGTACTTGGTGTACACGATTGCCCCTCGAAGCAGCTTTCCTGGAGGTACGGGGGAACATGACTTACAGCTCAGCACAGATAACAACTTCATTTCAATAGCCATTCTGAAAAGGGCAATGTACGTGCTCCTAAATGAATTCCACACCCCAAATCAATTCAGTGCCTAAGAAGAAAAAAAGTATCCACTGGAAAATAAGACAACATATTCCAAGAAGGCTGTTTTATCTATCTGATATGTTTCCTGCATCTTGTGGTGATTTACCGTAATAGGTAATAACTAGTGTACATTATATCTAGTTTTTAATAACCACGCTTCCATTATATTTCATTTCCCAAAGGGACTATTTGTGTTTTTTCATATCTTTTAACTGTAAAACTACAAACTGCTGTAATCAAGTACTGCTTTCTCTTGTATTCTGGACATCCTTAGTTGATTATAATCACTGCCTGCTGAACTTACCTTCAAAATGTTAATCAGGAATTGAAACAAAAATTGATATTATTACATTATGTACTGCCTCATTTATTCACTCTTCTCTTCTTAACACAGGAGCCCAGAATACAAAGAAATATAAAACAGAAAAGGAAAAAAAAAGCCAGAAAAGTAAAAAAAACAAAAACAAACCAAACAAAAAAGTATGAAAAAGCAGGGAGAAAAAAAAAGGAGAGGAAAAAAAACCTCCAAAAATTGGCTTTACAGAAGATGAGAATTAGAGAAGACCATTAAAAATTGTGAAAGCCCATGCTCTTGCACCTGGTGTCTGTAAAAGAGATGTATGCTCAGAAAGTATGTTTTGAGGTACTTGTACAACATCCCCTGTAACTCTGGATAAAATACATAAAAAACTCATTTTAAAGTATGTTTTAAAATGGTACATCTGTACACAGTGCACTACTTTTTTGGGGACTAATGACTTGGTCCCAAAACCACCTACCAGCAAGACTACATGAGGATAATGCATTTTAGAAGGTGACCACAAAAACAAGCATGTAAGTGTAAAGACAGCTGGATTTTTCAAAATGAATACACGTTTAGGGGAACTGATAGGTTCAGAGGATACCATGACTGAAAGGGTCACTGGATACTACCTGATAACATCCACGGTGACATTTTCAGCAGCCTCATACACAGCATTTCAGAGATTTCCAGGTTTCCAGCACGAAAGGAGTGCTGGGCTGGGAAGATCTAAAATCCTTGATTTAACTTATGCGCAGCAGAAACCATACATGCATGCATGCACATCCACACCCACGGTGTCTGAGTTTTCTCTGCTCTAACACACAAAGCTAATACTCCAAACTAACAAAACAAACTCCAGTGTGGTCCATTACTTTATCTTGATCAGTACAACCTAAAGGCTGTCTGTAACTCCATACAGAAGAGCAAGACACAACCATGGCCTTCTTGAAAGTAAAGACCTCCCGAGGAAAGAGTTTTAGTGGAAACACACAGAACTTAACTCTCTCAAAAACCTCTCTTTCCTTTGACTGGACACTGTCACCAGAAGTAACTAACATTTCTTAGCTTCCTTCAGAAGAAGAAAGGGATGAGCATTTGCAAGGAAGATTTGGGAAAACCATACAAATGCAAAATTGGACAGATAAATTCAGCCAGCTGGAAAATAAAATCAATGAGCTAAAAGCATTATTAATTGAGACATGTGAATATGGGCAGAGTCAAAGCTACTGACAGAGCAGAGGAGATAAAGCAGACAAACCATTATCACCAAAAGTAAATAACATTGAATCAAGCAGATATGATCAAAGGAGCATGTTCATGAGTACTGGTGATATTACTTCTGAATTTGATTTATTTTATCCTAAGTCACAGTGTATATCACTTAAGCAAGCCAGTTCCTTCCAGGTATCTCGCTAATGTCCCTTAACAGAAACAAGACTGGATGCCCAGACATTAACAGATTAAATGAAAAGGCAAAAAAACCCCTAACTACATAGAAAGGCATTAACTCAGTACAGCTAACAAATCTCCTATATACAGAAAAGGAAGAAGACACTATCATCATATAATCTGGCCAAACACAAAAACAGGGCATGTATTTACCCCCCAGAACATGGATTAGCGCCATTCCTTACTTATATAAAAGACTTCAGATGGTGGCACATTCCTCACTTTCCCATGAAACTCTCTTCCCTTGTCCTCTCTCATTTATGATTACAGCATGCATACTGAAGGAACAGCTGTAGAACTGATGCCCATGGAACAGGGACCAGCCCCCAGGACATGCCTGCCGGTGCAGCAGCATTGACTTTCTCCTGGTCTGATGTGTCCAATACACCTGGTTTAGACTCCTGCTTCAAAAAGAAATGTCTGTATGAAAATTTTATCTAATGGAAAAAACAATGTGGTAGGTAGTATTCTCCATTTTAAGTAACAATCCAGACACTTATTAGAGAGGACCACAGAGAGGTTCTGATTTCAGGATGAGCTCCCAACAGCTGTTGAGGATTTATACTCAATACTATTTATCATGTGCAAATGGGTTATCATACCCAACACTCCCAAACTGCATATTTGCATAATACTCTTGGGTTACCACTGTATTATAAAGTCAGTTGCGACACTTTTAGCCAAGCTAGCCAAAACTAACTGAAAGAAGCTCATTCACTGTCATCTTAGTAGTTCTGAAAAACCTACAAGACCAGTGGCAGCGTGCTCCCCACCTGGGAGGTGGATGCACTCTACTGTAATACAATCATTCATCTTTTATGCCTATGATTAGAGATCTTAAAACTCTAAATTAAAAAAATAAAAAATTTAGAACTCCCCATAAGGTACCCTACAGAAGCAAAAGCACTGATAATAAGGTATTCATTGGATATGGTTAATTATCTCATTTTATTTTTACTACTCAATAATGCTTTCATGGAAATTAGAAAGGATACAAATTCCTGTCAGACCTGAAATGATTTGTAAAAATGTACAATATTCCACTAACATTTCTGAAAGTCTGCGACTACAACTGGCAAACAATCTGCCCTGGCTTTGTGGCTTTCCTAACCAAAAAAAGACCATTAAAAAAATGAGTGCTGCAAACTTCATAACTATGCTGTGTTTCTTGTCATGCTGGGATTAGTAATAGCAGTGCTATCAAATATTACTGTGCAATAAAACCTGTGGTTTGCATTTAGATTACATTTGATTTCTTCATGTGGAAAATGCATACTCTAATTTTCCTCTTACAGTAAAATTGATAATACATAGAATACAACATCACAGCAGATGACACAGTCTACAAGGTAGGCATGACTTGTTTTATAGTCATAAAGCTTGTACTTCTGGCTGTGATTTTATGAGCCAGGCATACAAAAAAAAAGAGCACAAGAAAGATATTTATAAATAAAGGCATACAACAGTAAATAGGAAAGGAGGCGAAGTTACAGAACAGATTGAACTGGATATAATCAGAACCAAACAGCTTTCACAAAAACTGCAAACTTAGCACTTGGATACCTCACCAGTCAATAACGTAGGTACAGCAGCCACCTATAACAAAAGAAAGCAATTCTAGGCAGGAAGAAGAAGAATGTAAATAGAACAGGCGGCATCCTCACCAGACANTGCATTCTTTTAAAGCTCACAGTATCATATATTAGCCCCTCACCTTCCCCCAGCTCCCACAAAGTTGATATAATCTATCACTATTTTCTTTGTAAAAAGTGATCTTTCAAAGTATTAGTATCAGTAGTATCTTCCACAGTGTATGTCAGAGAAGCTTCTATAAACATCTAGGAACTTATTAGATAAAAAAAGGGAGGTGTACGCCGCACATGGTCTCCATGGGGACATTGCACATGGCAGAAGCTGTGAACAGAGCACTTCCATCACAGAAAGGCAATGGGGAAGAATTATACAATAACGAACAGAGAGCTCATTAGCATGTAAAAGCCATAGCCCTCTATATACTGCCATATTTTTGTACGTCACCGCATTAACAAATTGCTGTTTATTAGCCATGATTTACTGAGTCGAGCACAACAGAACTGGGCACTAGCTGAGGCAAAGCAGCTGGATGCAAAACTAATGCAAACAGCTAAGAGGAGAGTGATGTCTTAACTGCTTCTCTGCATAGCTTGATCCACCAGCCAACAGATGAACTGATTACACACTGTAGCAAAAATTTCACCTTTTGCTACACTGCAATAATTCCTGAATAAATACAAAACATGGGCAACCTTGACATACTGAAATATGAAGAGTTGCAAAATGATTCCTCACCTCCACCAAAGACGGTGCTGTCAGTGTTTAGAGACATTATCTTTTTACAATGCATTAGTGTTCTTGTATTCAGGCCAACCATGCAAAATCACGAAGTGCAAACGTTGCCTTATAAATGTTTACATCCACTTCAAAGTACACATTTTTCTTACTACTACCACCATGCTCTCACCGCATTACCTTCCTCTTCGGAACTCACAGCTCTTTCCACTGCAGTCTCACTGTGGATGCACACCTCAGTACAAAGAAACAAAATCCAGACTGCACAAAGCCAATGATAACGCCACACTCAAAGCTCAGGAATTCAGTAGAAGCATAAATTCCTAACAGAGACCATCACTAGTCTCCCACAATGCTCAAGCCCAGACTTGCATCCCCTTGCTTGCTTGGGCTTTGCATCTGGCTTTAGAAGTGTCAGCACCAGAAGAAACACACTTTAAGAACATGTTATAAACAACATGCATTACTGGCTTATGGACTGTTATACTTCTTTGCTTTTTCCTTTTTATATTAAAGGGATTTTGCTCAGGGACAAAATAAAAAAGAGGAATCAAAGCTTTGGACTTGTTCTTTTCTTGGAAGAACTAAAAATCCCGCAAACTTACAGAAGAAACGTGCAAAACGCAGCCGTTCCTAGAGACAGCAGGAGACTAAGCTTCTTTTTTGCTTTAATATAGTTCTGAGCTCCTAAATTTCAAGTTCACATCAACCAAAATTAAAACTCACTGCAGATTATCAAGTTTCATGTATTTTTTCACTATCCTTATGCAAAATTTACTTTGGCACAGTACAGGAGTGCATTATTAATCAGCATAGGTTTGTTTGAAAAAGCAGACTCTATTTATTCAGAGGTAGGACTGACTCCAAATCCAGGCTTTCTTTTCCACATGGAATGCAAGTGTATCAGATTTGGTATTTGATTTTTCAGCTCAGCTGTGAGGGACGAGCTGAACTTTGGAAAATAACAGAGGTACAGTCTATGTGGTAACAGAAAAAGAAACCACAGTATTTTACTTTTTTTTTTTTTTTTTGGTGGTTTCAGGTATCAAAGTGAAAATGTCAAATGTCTCTCACCACACCCATTACAGCAAAATCTCAGACCAGTTGAAGACAATGACGCTTTGCTACTGGCATTAAATGAATCCGGTCTCACCCACCCATGACCAAAAAAAACACAGCGTCATTTCAAAATCACAGTCACTTTCCTATCAACTTTTTGCAGCGTTTTTGGATTCATACATCCTCTTTTTATTCTCATATTGCAGTCAATTAGCAGCTATAACTAAGCAGATCTGTGCAGCTTTAGCATGAATTCTTTAAAACCACTGATCTTTACAAGCTACTTTGATGAAAAGAGAGAATATTTACCAGCAACTATTAAGCATGAAGTTTGAGGAAACAGAAGAAGCTTGTAGGAGGATTTGCTAATGTAGTTTGTTGCTGTTACTTTTCATATCTGAAAAGATACTGCCTCTGAAGTCTCTGACGAAAACGCAAATAGATATTCTTGGGAGACAGTACAAGCCAAATGCAAGTTACAAAATCAGATAGCTCTGTCTTAATGATTTCTTCACACAAATCCACTGATATCTCAACAGTGTCACACCAATATACATGTAAAATCAGAATCTAAGTGTCCGGTGCTGCTGAAAAAAGAGATGGCGGAGACACGCAAGGATTTTCACAACAGAAGTCCTCCCCATAAATGTGTGCAGGAAACCTAGAGAAGAAATCCCCCACAAGAAGACACAATATTACCTACCAGGCAGTGATAATCTCTCAGTGGTCACAACAGGCATGTCGTTGAAACAACTAGATGGAAAAAAAAGGCATCCATGCTTGAGTGATTCTGCAGAGCAATGTGCCTACACCTAACACAATGGAAAACCTATTCAAGAATAGCTAATCTTGTGAAACTACGACTGTAGAATGCTGTTAGAAGCAGTGAAAACTGAAAATCCTCTGAATTAAGTGTTCACTGAGCAAGTTAAATCTTTAGGTAGGCCTCCCTCAACCCATCCACCCACACACCTGAGGGTGGCATCCATGTGACAAATTGCATTTAACATCACCTGCTCTCTACCTAGTAATCCATCCTCACTACTGGCTACTTCTAAGCATTAAAAATCTCCAAGGTACTTTGAACAACTGCCTTCTGCAAGGAAGAATTTCTCCTCGAAAGTGTATTGTGAAGAAGCCAGGAAAGATTTAGGTGCAAGTATACTGCTGTTCAACGTGGATAGAAATAGGATCTTTAAATTCTTAGGAAACAAGGTTTCTATGGGTTTTCACGACCATTACTATCTCTAGGAGACAGAAATACAGGATTTCTAAAAGGAAAACTCATAGTTCAGTCACTAAGCAGTAAGCAGCTTGGAGATGCCTATCCGCAGCTGAAGATGGGGTCAGGCGGTGAAGCCCTCTAGATACTGACAGAGAAATACCATGCACAGCTACTCTTGGATCACCTACAGGCAAAACCATCATTCCTTAACCAGACAGACCCATCACACGCCTGTTCCCTGAGAGCTGAGCCCACACAACGCCAAATGGAGGCCTTGACACAGGGAACACACTCTTTCATTGTTGAACTTCAACAAAATCTACAGTGTTTTGGAGGTGCAAATTAAAGGTGCAATAAATGCGTTAGAGAAATGCTCAACTTTTCCTCAAAATACTGCAGCCACTCTCATGGCACGGCAGCTTAGGGAGAAGCAAATACTCACTTCTTGTGTCTAAACTGTGTGCTCTGTGGCAGCCTGAAGACGTGCCTGGAGTAAGTAGTACCA
Organism: Phainopepla nitens; assembly: GCA_013400175.1. Lineage (NCBI taxonomy): Eukaryota > Metazoa > Chordata > Aves > Passeriformes > Bombycillidae > Phainopepla > Phainopepla nitens. The sequence goes on from VXBQ01003979.1 coordinate 323,727, forward strand.
GAGGTCCACAGAAACCTCCATCCATGCCCACAGTACTAAGAGTGCACCTCCTTCAGCACATAGGAAAAATCTCTGCCTCAGGATGATAGAAAGAAGGATGGAAGCGCGAAGGCCAGTTTATTATTATTTCAACTCTGGCTGGGTACCAGGACTGGACTCTAAACAAATTATGCCAGGATATATGCTCAGAGTTAGCTTCCCTTGCAGTTCTGCACAAACAGAACTCAGCAGGAGTCCAGCATGTAGAACAGCTTCCGAATCGGGTCATTAATCTGTACAAGCAGAAAAACCTACCCAAAAAACACATTAGCAGCCACTGCACTCCAGGTTACAAGGCTGAACTATCATGCAAATTGATACACATTCCTTGCCTCCTCGAGCCACAGAGGAGGGCACGAGCAACCTACAGGGAAGAGAGCACAGAAACCTACGGATGAGCGCTCCTGGTGAGGACCAATGGAATAGGGCAGATTTATTCAGTGGTGATGACATGGTATTATTTTTTTTCTGCAGCAGCAATGCAAATTATTCAAAGATGGTCACATCCCAAAATGGCTTGGCTCTAGAAATATGTTCATTGCCACAAAAATCTTGCCAACTTAAGTGAGCACACAAAACCTCAAGGGCAGAAGACAATTCAAGGTTTTAAGTAGACAGAGACACACAGATTAGTCACTGACATTTTTTTCCATCTACTTGTTTGATGATTTATCAATAAACTAAGCAATCTCCACCTGCTGTCCAGTCAATAGCTGATTAGTTAGATCATTCCCTCCAAGTCCTTCAGGAGGACAGAGTCTTGAGGTCTTGCCTCCAAGGACAGACCAGTAGTTTTTTCATAGTTTTACAGCATGCTATTCCTTAATAACCATGTAAATACAGCAGAGTGAAGAGAATTTCCCATTTCAAAGCTACTGTAAAATGCAGAAGGGACTTTGGGCTCAAAACAGAAATTGGCTTTTTTCTTCCTTTTTTTAAATACCAATAATATTGCAGGCATGAAAAGACTTCACTCTTCTAGTCCCTAGACAAAACATAATCGTCGCTCTTTAATATAACTACAAGGAGGACAGACCTCAGTGGGACAGAAAAGCACATCGCTCAGACACTGTTTCTATCCTAAAAACACCCGTTATTTACATCAGCCAGGAAAGAACCACATATGAGGCAAGTCATGAATTGAGAACAGCCCTACGTTAATCATCTAAATTCATGACTATACAACCCCCAAACAAGATCTGAGTTAACATTGGCTGGTAGCCCTTCAGGAGGCTGCAGGAAACAACAGGGACTAAGGAGAGTAAGAGGAAAAAAGGGCTGGCTGAGCAATGCACCTGCTCCCTTGCTTCCCCTTCCCATTTTGCACAGAAAAATTTGCAGAGTTACAACTCTTAAGTGCACATTAAACTTATGCGCTTTTACATTGACATGACTGTGAAGACATTATGGTGAGTGCAAAATACTATACTACTATTTAGAAGCATTTCTGCACTACCAGTTGGTGTAAAAGAGCCCTAGGAATTTTTGTTTTCCTATGTGTGATAAAAAACACAATTATGAGTCTTGTTCAGAAAGCATGTTTAAGTAAAAAAAAACCCACCTACTAATTTATTTGTATATAAAAATGTCAAATTGTATAAACTTACAAATACAAATAATTACAAATATATGTGGATACACATATAATTGGTACACACAGAGACATAAATCGTTCAGTATATACACACACACACACACACATATCCTCATGAGAATACAAATTTCCAACCGTGTGTAATGGGACAACTCTTCTCCTACCCTCACGAGAATCCCAGAATCAATTCTTGAAGTAACAGAAGTATAAGTTCTGCTTCACACTAGAGAAGAGTCAGTGAACAAAAGTTTGAACTGTTTCAAGTGAGCCTGAAAGATGCTTATTCACCAGGGTTTGAATCTGTTGCAAACGGCTCATTTAATTCAACCTCAGAGGCATTTGCTCTCCGCTTTTCAACCTCAGAAAGCAGTAACCTAGCTAAGGAGGTTAGATGCAGTATCACCAGTTCAGATCAAAAAGATGCCAATGAACAGCTGAGACTTAAATTTATACCCAGCACGGTTACATTGACGTGAAAACGAACAGTAGTTGTAATCAGTTTCAGATATATCATGTATTTTTGCCAGAATTTCGGGAAGAAAAATATTAAACAAACTCCTGAAATTAAAATCAACCAGAGAAAAATCAATCTAGCTGCCAAGAAGAACTGACTAAGGCTCCATGACAAGCACAGATACATATTCAAAATTAACTTTAAAAAAGCTTCTAAATTCAAGTAATGTGCTATAAAATGACAAACGCACATATTATACGAACCAATTATAAAACATTGCAGCAAGCATTAACTGCATGCACAGATCTTATAAGCACCCTGAGAGCAGGACAGTGGACTAAATAAAGTCAAGCAATCTTGAAATCCACAGACATTACATTCTCCCTGTATCAAAAGGGTGAGAGAGGTGTTCAGAAGGTTCTGACTTTTAGCTCTGAACAAGAGAGGAGAAAATACAGAAGATACTTGGAGGATCTGTAGGTTTAGCCTAGATGCAGAATATTTACCAGAAAATTTAAACTACTGAAATCCTACAATATCTGCTTTTACAAGAAACTCACCTATTTCCAGAAAGATAACAACCATTTATAAATCCGTTTCTGCAAGAAAATGATAAAAATCCTTTGGATAGACGATGTTCGGTATTCAATATTTGCCACCAGCAGACACTGTTGTTAAACAAAATGGGAAGCAGCCCTCAAAGCATCCAGATAGAAAAGCGAATCGTAGCCTCCCTGTAAATCCTGCAGAAATACATCTCATTCACTTGTGTGGATCTCTTTATTGCAGTTGACATGGGCTTGCCCAGGGGACTAACTTGTTGTTCCATAAAGATCCTTAAATAGGCACTACTGATGAAACATTTAATCCAAGCCCTGGTATCAAATGGCTGCTATTGCCAGTGACAGTGATAGAAAAATCTATTTGCCAATTAAATAACTGCATGCAAAGCTATGACTGTTTATTATACCTTTTAACATAGTTCAGCTGGTTTGGATCATATCCAGTGAGCTTCATATTTTACAAAAACTGCATTCCGTATAACTCATAAGTAACGTGCTTTAAGCCTTCGTTTTTTAAATACACCCTTTCACTCATGTTGTTATGAAGTGTTTACTTGGGCAAGGGAATACATTTTACACAGAAATGCCACTTATATCATTCAACTATACATATATATTGCATTGGACCTCTCTCTGTTGATAATGAAATTATGATTTATGCTTAGAACAGATGACTGTATTTTAGCTGTTGGAAAAAAAAAGAGCACTTTAAAAACTTGCTGTGTTTACTTTAAATGCTAAGAATGTACAAAAGCTATTCATTTTTTGTAAAACTAAGGGAATACATTTTGATCCCATGAGTCTAATAAAACTCTGCATAAACATAACAATAGGGAAAGCTAAGATGAATAGCTGAGATGAACACTTAAGCCTGGACTTCATTCCAGTTGGACTTCCACCATGCCAGGAAACAAGAAAACAAGTGAAGGGGCAGTAATTAAAAGGGGCTTAAGATTGGTGGCAGAGTTACACCCACGTGTAGAACACCACTAAAATAGGACACAGCACTCTGTTTGACAAGGTTGTGATTCAATAAAGTACATAAGGGTCCAAGTTGCAGCTCAGAGAAGTCCTCTTTGCAGAGAGCAGCTTAAGCATTTGCTTAACTTGAAATAACCAGAGCTTAACATGTGCTTCATGTCAAGAATGAATATACATCTTTGAGACATAGACTGCATTTTCATTTCGACTTAGCAAGAGAGAAAAGAAATTAAGTCCTGCTAATGTATAAAGCAGTATTGAATAAAAATGAGACACAAATACTGGAAATGGTAAAACATATATCTGAAATGAATCTCTTTCCATAAATAGGAAAAAAGACAGACCAAGGTGACTTTTTATTTCTCTTAATCACAGGAAAGTTAGGGTTTTTTCTCCTTGATTTTAAGAAAATTACCAGATGTAAGTTAATATCTTACTCCTATTCCCCAATGCCATAAATTTAGTATAAAGTAAGAAAAAAAAAATATTTAGTGCTTTAGAATGAACATTGATCCTTCAGCCTATTGTATTACAATGTAATTAACTGCTTGCTATGCCATTTTTAACTTTGTAACTACTTTGTCAGGATAAGTTGTAGCTTTTAGTGTACCAATGTCTGGAGAAAATTTTTCCATCTTACTTTATCAGATTTTGAAACAATGTATTATAATTTCTGGAAAGTGCTAGTTCCATTTTTACATTTAAGCATTATTCAAGGAAATAGTTTATGAATTTTAGTGACTCTTTTAAAGTACATAGGCTGAAACTGTCAGGAATCGGTAGGAATGTTCATTGAAGATTTTTGTGAGGTAAATAAACTGATTTAAGTGTGCTGCTCTACCACAGCTTCACAAGAACACAAACTGTAGCATTATCTCTGACTGCATCAAATTTAGCCTCTAAAGTAAAAAAACCCCAACTGTTTGTCTAATAAATAAAGCTAATGTTATGTCATATTACAATACCTCTCTTCCTATAGTTTATGGCTGTTTATATGGGAAAAAGTCCAGACTGACAGTGCTTAAAAACTGCATTTCAGCCTCTTTACTTCCTTGATTTCTCCCCGCTGGGCAGAAATTTTTAATCACAAAAGTACCTCCTGTAACTCCATCTCATATCCAACTTGGATATGCTCTAATTCGAGCACAATCACTTTGTTGTACAAATCCCTTCGAAGCAGTCACAACTGGAACCCGTCAGGTTTGCATCTGAGCAGCACATTTCTGTGAAGGATACGAGAAGACAGCAGGACCTGCAGAAGCACCGAGACCCCAGTCCTGATAGCATGGGGCTTTGGGCTTCACAGCCTGCAGCTGAGTGCCGCCTCTAAGAGCTTGCAGGTGCTCTCAGATGCTTCCCCACCTGAAATGGACCACAGCCAGAATGCACCAGCTGCAGGAAAAAAACTATTCCTAAAGAACTGTAAAATTTAATTTTTTTACTTTTATTTTTTGGGTAGTTCTGAATGAGACATTTTTGTGACAAATATTCACCAAAATCTCACCTGACATTTTGGACTTTTTAGCAAATTTCTTTTACCAGCTCAGCTCTGAGACACATTCAGCAAATGCTTTGGTCATTTCTTATCTGGTGGTTTCGAAGTTTCTCTCAGATCCACAGTAGCAATCATCAAAACTTTTATTTCATTTTCCTAGGATTCTAATCTCTAACATCTACCATTACAGTTATTTACTGATGTATAAAAGATTTGGCACATTCAAAGATATATCTGAATAATATACTTCAATGCATAAACTATTCTTTTTTTTTTTTTTTTGATGTATCACAATGAATACATTGGCTTTAACATCTATTGTCTTGATCAGTCATTTTGAGGTGGTCCACTTTTGTTTTCCTGACTTTCACAAACATGCTTGCAGCCAGTAAGAGACTCTTCACTATGATTAATGGCCTCCCATTGGGTATACAGAGAATTTCCCAGCCTGGTTCCCTTGAGAATGCTCCACTACATGGATTTCTACGCAAAGCTAGATTAAAAGAGGAGGAGCAATAGCTATAGTCCACCTACCCCAGAGCCATCAATTATATACAGTTATAAATCAAAGTTTTCAGCCAGAACAAAGCCTAGTGTGGCAAACAAACAAGGGCGTTCACAGTAAATTGTTTTGAAGCAGAATAAAACTCTTGATAGAAACAATGGGGCAAGCAAAGCCACTGTCAATATCACTATAAAGTTCCGTTGATTTATTAAGAATTAGACACAGTGTATCCAATTACTGCTGAATTAACTTAAACAGAAAGCAGCAAGTGGAAAAATAAGCAAGGAGATGGATTTCTCTTTTGAAAGGAAAAAATCTCGCAATTCTATATCATAGTTAATTGAAGACAGTAACATGAATCATAAAGTATCTTTACTTTAACTCCCTGTATTTGTGTTTCTTGGCTTTTGGTTTTAAGCTCTCTCTTTCATGAAACACTGGTATGTCTATCTCATCCATATTTCATCTCCGGTCTGTTTGTTTTCCCGGCTATTTCTGCCTCCATGCCATAGATGATTTTGATCAGTTTGGATATTTTTAAATACCCTTCACGCACAATCTGCTTTCAAACAAGACAGTAGAAAAAAACACTAGGGGACATGGAGACAAAAGGCTGTTAGCATCGCTCCTCACATGTCTCTTCCCTTCCGGACAACGTGAATTATCTGCAGGGGGCTGGGCCCCTTTTTTTCAGACATTTAAAATTCCATTATTTGATACACAGCAGCTTTTGAAAAGCCAAAGAATATAGTCAAAACCAGTCAAAATGAACATAAGCTCCAGCCAAAAAATTAGTTGGTATTTGCAATTGCACCCAGTCCTCACTGTAGAACATTTTTCACATTGACTTCGTCTCTCTCTGAAGAAACAGATACTTGTGAAGAGTGCTCAGTAATTTTCAGCAAGTGAAAAATTAATTTTTCACAACTCTGACTAAAGCTGTGCAGCCAAAGGCAAGAACCTTTAGGATGACTTCACATTCCTGAGATACAAACCTTATCTGTCCCACACACTTTCCCCAGTCCTTCCTTGTGCTACAGTCCTCCAGTCTGCAGCAGGCATCAGCACCCCAATTTTGGAGTAAGACAGAGTTTTTGTTCCTCTGACGGGGAAGGGTCACACATGAAATACAGAACCTTAGAATGGAATCATGTAGGGTGGAAAAGACCCTTCATATTGGGCTCAGCACTGCCAAGCCCACTGCTAAATCATGTCCCCAAGTGCCATTAATGCACAAGCTGTCCTCACTCACATTAATGCACTCATAAGCTCCTGTCTTCTCTGCAAAGATCTCTTCAAAGAGGCCCCATGCATCCAGAATGTACAAGCACCATCCACTTCCTGCCTAAGTAAAGCTGTAGTGAGAAACATGGACCATCACCTCAAGGGCTGATGAGAACTTCCCCGTAAAAATCCAGAAGAGTCAAGTGTGCTTAGCATCTTACAGGTTTGTAACATATCAACACTACTGGTTATTCACTAATTATTCACTAATTTTGTCTTCCTTTTTTTTTTTTTTTTTTTTTTTTTTTTAATTTATGGGGATCAATGACTGGCAAAGAGAGTGAAGAAATGACACAATGTCTGGAGCTCTAACCCCAGCTATCCTGCTAGCTCTGTACCACCTAATTCAAAACACCAAATAATGAAAGTCTACATCCTTCAGCAACCAAATAAAACTGCAGAAGATCAGTTTCTACAGAAACAGGACCCAATTAGTGCATACTTGAATTTCTTTTTCTGTCTCCTAAGGGTGTTCATTCTGGATAGATCATCTCAGTTTTCTTATCTGATCATAACTTTTCCATCAGATTCCCATGCTTGCAGGTATGCACTACTTAACATTTATGAGGCTGAAAGAAGAAATCACCTTTCATCCTTAGATTTTCTTCCAGATTTCTGAATCTGGAGGAGAGGAAAAAGATGCTCATACAAGAATCTTTTTTAAAGGTACTCTTCTAATGTTAAGACAAATTGTCTGTCTGGAAACCTACTGGCAAGACTGTCTCCAAGTAAAAATAACAAAATTTGGTATCCACAGATTCATGATCCACACATTCACATTAGTGGACCTCTCTTCCTATGTATTTCCATGCTAACAAAAAAGACATTCGCAAGAATACATAAAAGCACACAAGAATTCCCTTAAGGAATTCCACAATCAAGTGTCACAGCCACTCACAAAAGACTTCTACAATGACATCTAAAGAGGTGCACAAGTACATATTCCATTTAGGTTAAAAATGTCCAGTAAGTAGTTTCCAAATTTTCAAGGAATCATGAGACAGAAAGTGAAAAATGCTAACAAAAATGTGAATGTATCAACTTTTAAGATGAGATACTACGCATATACAACTCCCTTTAAATCAATTTTATGCCTGAATTACACAAAGCTGTTGGTAGAGGTAAAATTATGCTGTTTTGAAGAAGACATCAGTAACAGGTATGATCTAACATTCTTATAAGTAGCTTAAGAACTACAGGTAAACTGCTGAATTTCTCCCTTTCTCTCAAATTTCTCCATCCCTGTATTGTCTGACACACACCCACCTATTATCTCTTGATTATATCTTGGAAAATACATTCCTTAAGGGAAAGGGCAGTATGGAATTTGCATGTAGAGAATCTAGTCCAACCCAAACGAGGTCTAAGCCGGTAGAAGCTTGTAGATGCTTCTGATACATGCTAAATACTAAGAATAGAAACTAACACTGCTTTCACAGCTCCGTGATGGTATTTGTGGGTCTAAAATTAAACACGAGGGCTATTGATCCACAGCTAGCTTTCAGTGTCGGGCAAATTCAAAGGGGAAAGAAGAGAATGATGACCTTGACACAAATGTGATTGGAAAAACAGACTGGGTGGGAGGAAAATTTGTGTTTTTCCAAAAAGCTGAATGTGTAATGCTCCAAACAGACTTGTGGCTAGGTGCAAGAACATCGACAGAAGTGGGACTTCAGCCAATTACCCTGTTTCTTTAACACTCATCCTGCAGCCCCTCCAATAGGAGGGAAATTCTTCATCATCCTGGTTAGATGTTCTGTGCAGGAGCTCCAGGAAGAAGCCTGACACAGCAGATACAGAAAGTTTAAGTTTACTTCTTTCATTGTGTAGATGCAACAACAGGATTTGATTTGTAAGGACAGCAAGTGGACAGACACATATAATTTGGTATTGAAAATTACAGTCATATTTTGATCACTCTTATTTGCAAATTATTCTGGAAAAGAAACCAAAGCACATACCTAGTTTGAGTAACAACAGGCTCAAGTCATGCAGAAGAATATAATTTTCTTCATAAAAAATTGAGGCAATATTAAAGACACAGTTCTCTGTATGAACTTTGTGAATGGATGAGTACATCTTAAAAGAGCAGATGGAGAGAAACCTTCCTTTCACTCACTATATGAAGTTGTGCCTGAACTATATAATATTAAGGTAAGCACTATTTGTAGATGCAAAATTACTTTTTGAAGGGGTCACAAATTCAAACACAGCACCTCAGCCTAGCCCGAAAGCGTTTCTTTTTTTATTACTCCTTTTAAAATGTTTATTTCATACACATTTACCACAGCTCATTTCAGCTGAACAGAACCCCCATGTTTGTGATTTTTGCCTACAAGAATATTAAATTTCTGCACATCTGTCTTCTCTCTAGGGGTTTCTCTAGGGAATATAATAGTCTATTTGTTTTTCTATTGATCTTGTATCTAAATACTGTTTTCTCCTTTCAAAAAAAAGAGAGCTGCCAAAGAATCAGTAGTGTCACTGTGAAAATGTTTTTCTTAGCTGGATGAAATGATGGCAGAGCAAGATTGGGAAAAAATATTTTTCAAATCTGTTTTAATAAGCGTACTTCCCAGATAGGGATATGCTAGATATTGGTCTAGGCATGCCCCAGGCCTACGATCCATCTTTCATCCTTTTTACCAATTTCAGACTGACAGCTAAATTAGCTCCTGGAAAAGGCTCCCGTAGGCAGTAACCAATAACCTGCCATCCAAGGTAAGTTGCAACAGTGAGAGGCATAGGAAGAAAAAATGGAGATAGAAAGCTGAATTTACATCAGTCAATAAGGAAAAAAAATGAAGATACAAAAAGGATCAAATTCTAAAAAAAAATAAAAATAAATTAAATAAGTCGCGCTGGAAAGAGAAATAGAAATTGTGATTTAATGTTATGTTAAGCAATAGGCATAGACTGACCTCTTAAGACATGACTAGCTGTCTTTGAGTTTCTGTAGTTAGTAAAACCAGTAAGTTTACAAATACACAACTGCAAATGGAAGGCCTTTCTCCTCCTATAATATTTAGGCTTACTACCACCTGGTTACTGAGATGTGTTCATCAGGAGACAATAGCTGGTCATAAAAGGCAAGATATCAACAACCTTTTGAAAGACAAAGCTCATTCTCTTCTCAGGCAAAATAAAATCCTCAGCATGGGAGAGTTCATATTACAGTGCTAATAGTGCACATGTGCTGAATTATTTAAAAAATAATAAAGATAGGAGGAATGACATCCACCGGTTCACTGACAAGGCAGGCAGTTTAATATTTGCACAGTATCTATCTGACCAAGTAACTTGAGCTTATTGAAGCTGACGCTTAACATAGATTTCTGCATGAGAAATAACTGCTGCAAACACTTAGAATAAACTCTTTCCGAAATCAGCTTAGTTATATCTGAACTTGCATTTATTTTATACTTGTATTTTTGTGATTTTTTTTCCATCAGACTCTATGATAGGCAAATCACAGTTTAAAACTAATGACTGTGGTACAGCTAGTGATTTTCTTCATGGTAGCAATTTCCCCTTATGTTATTTATGGCACAATATAACATTACAAATTAATATTATGATTTCAAAATAGGGTGCAGTATTCTGTTAAAGCACTGTTAACAAAGTTTCTTCTTTTTCATTCATATAGATAGATAGATTAGAATTTCAACAGACAATCCAAAATGTTAACATAGATACTGGCAAAAAATCCCTCTCTGTTTAGTGGGATGCCACAAAAGATGACAAACCCATTTTGTTGCTCACTGCAGCTGTGTGTCTGCGTTTGAAAAGCATGCTTAAATTAAAGATACAAAGAAATGCCTGGGGTTTCATTGCATTGCAAATGTAAAGAAAGACTGATTTTCTTCAAAGGAGGTTGATAATAACCTACAAACAGCAGGTATTTTCTGCTACCAGCATGTAGCTGGCATGTCATGGCTAGTACATCTTTAATCATAATAATGAGTTCTATGGTAATCATGGTAAAATATGTTTTAACTGACAATGTTTTTACCTGCCATTGCTACCCTCTACTGAGAATTAGCCAACTTCTTTTCTTTTTGAGTTTCTCTAGCTTTAGCAGCACGTCTCATTGAGGCAGCTGTACCATTAGCTGGGTTACAACCCTAAAAGGTTTGCTAGTTGTCAACATTTAAGTCTTAAATATCAATTTAAATACTGCAAAATTCAACTGACTGCTCAGAACAAGGAATACAGAATGTTTTATTGTTATAAAAATAACAGAATGGTCTGGAAAAAATAAGGGAAATTGCCATTTCTTTTCCTGCAACAGGCAAGCAGTTTTTAAACTTTCTCAAGAAAATAATTTTTTTTTCTGCCACAGTTAATTCAAAGAATCACAGAATGGTCTGGATTGGAAGAGACCTTGTGGATGATCATCTTGTTCTAACAGCCCTGACATGGGCAGGGACACCTTTACTAGACAAGGTTGCTCAAAGCCCCATCCAACCTGGCCTTGAAACACTGCCAGGCAACCACAACTTTTCTGGGCAATCTGTTCCACAGCCTCACCACCCTCACAGTAAATAATTTCTTCCTAATATCTAATTTATACTTAATCTTTTTCAGTTTCAACTCACCACCCCTTGTCTTGTCACCTCATGTCCTTGTAAAAAATCCCTTTCCAGTTCACTTGTAGCTCCCTTTAGGTACTGAAAGGTCACAACGAGGTTACCCCAGAAATTCTCCTCCAAGTTCCCATTTTCTCTTTTGTGCATTTTCTCTAAGATGTTTCCCATGTAAAACTACCCTATTGCTCTTGTCTGTTGGGAAAAAAATAAATCAGACCCACAGCAAGACTCTTTCTTGTCCTAGACCATCAACATCAAAAAAGGGCCAGATACCCTTCCCTCCAGCAAGCATCCCATCTCTCTCAACCCAGTTATTGAGAGCACTCAACTTTTGCAACTCCTAACTGCAAATAGGAACACAGTAGTTTACCATGAGGGGACGTCAGCTTCCAGACTACTCCAGAAAACCTGATACCCTTGAAATGTTGTGGATGCCCTATCCCTGAAAGCATTCCAGGCCAGGTTGGATGGAGCCCTGAGCAACCTGATCTACTGAGTGAAACCCCTATCCACAGTGGGGGGGGGTTGGAACTAGATCATCTTTAAGGTTCCTTCCAACCCAACCATTCTATGAAATATCACCTTCTTCTTTTAAGACAAAAATGAACACATTAAAGAAATCTTCTGCCTTTTTTTAATTAAAGAAAAAAATTTATAGTATAATTAGACAAACATCACTAAAATTCCACAAAAATATGGAAGGGAAGCTAGAGAGAAATGATTAAATCTTTTTTTTAAAGCACAGCAAAAGTTGCCCAGTGAAACACCCTGAACGGCAGAACATGCAGCATTAAAAGCTAAAACCAAAAATAAACTTAATGTCTAATAAGTCTAATAAACTTCCCCCCGGTCCACGATAAATAAACAAACAAACAGGTGGCTATGAATAAATGCAAGCTCTTCCACCAGGCTTGTAGAGGATAATTTGGAAGGGAAATCAGTAGAGCTCTTATGTGCAAACCTAAAACAGCTTTGAGTGCTGGGGATGAACCCAGCATGGGCACTGAGCCTCATGCAGCACAAATATCTGCTCCACAGCCTGTTTCAAAAGCCTGTGCCAGACCTCAGGTACTGGGTTTGGCTGGGACAGAGTAAATTTTCTGGAACAGAGTTAATTTTTTAAACCACAACAGATCATCAAAGAAGAGCCCCTGATGTGAGGTTTCATTTTTCCTTCTGCCACCGTCCTCATAGCAAGACTGTTCCTACCACTACCCCAAAAAAATTTGACAGTTGCACTTTGGTCACAGCACTTCCAGGGACCTGGGCCTCCATCCCAAACCCTTTCGTAGATGGGACCCAACTTGAGCGGTAATGGTGAGAGATGAGGTGGAAACAGATTATCAGAGGTTGTAGCTCTGAGGCTAAGTGCCCTGCTCCATCATCAGTCAGCCCTTCACCTGAGCTTTTACAAGCCTCAGTGTGCTGCACAACATTAATAAAACTTTCATTTGGCAATATGACCGGGGCTAGAGACAACACTCATGAGTTATTCAGATATGGTGGTAGCACAGCTTTATTCAAAACCTCAGCTATTTTGTACAATTTAGGAAATATAAATGCACCATAGCAGCTAAGACCTCTGTGGGAAAAAAAGTACTTAAATACTAAACTATGAAGAAATAAGCATTCTAAATGCAAGTCCATTTCAAAAGCATTTTTCTTTTGCCACTTATTAAGGTTTGCAGAAACCTGCTGAAAGGATGTTTCTCTGTTACAACCTTTAACTCCGAGTTCTTAACCATACCATAGATCATAATATTGTCATTTTTCACTGTCACCATTGCGTCAGCAGCTGTTTTTGGTCTCACAAAAAAAGGATTTGACCTTTGGGATGGACAGGAAGCTGAAGGAGCAACTTTCTGAAAAAATAGCCTCCTGTTTACATTTGCCTTGTTTAGCGAACAATTATCTTGGGAGACATAAGTAATAAGCATGTAAGTTTACATAAGCAGAAGTGTCATTTTGATAGCACTAAATATGAGCACATGTCAAGCTGTCGGTGACGGTTCTAACTATAAAATGCTGATCTGTATTTTACCAATAAAACCTACGAAAATGCAAATGACAAGACCAACAGCACAGTCTGCCAGAATCTAACCCCTACCTATCACAGTGAGGCTCATCGGCAACCACAGAGAAAACAGCAGCTGCCATTATTTTATGGCACAATTTTTAGTGGTATTTGTTTGCAATTGTATCTTTAATGCTGGTAAATTCAGACCACCTATTCTATGATTCTATGATCTACACAGAGAGCACCAGCAAGCCTCAAACCATTCCTTATATATGTCCTAAATATTCTCAAGTACTTTAGTTCTACTATAGTCAGCATTTTTTCTATATATTTGTGTGCTGAAAATAAATGTTTCATATGAATCTGAGAAGCAGTAGGGTGAATTATAAGCAGTATAACAACTTATGAGTGTTAAATGTTATGTTACAGATAATTCATAATGGCAGAGACAAAGCAATTCAGTTCTTTAAAATCTTGTATTCTGCTAAAGTTGTAATGCTATTTAAACATATTGCAAGTATTTACAGTCATTGTCTAGATAATCTTAGTTTTAATGAAGCATCACTTCATTTTCTGAGGTTTGAAAATATGCAAAAATCAAACATGAAGTATAATAATTTTTTCCAACTTAGTATTTTACGCTGTCTTGACAGTGATATTTACTTTAAATATTTTAAAGGGTTGTAAAGGTGGAATGTACAATATCCAATCAGGAAACCAACCTCAAGAGCACCCCTGAGAGTGTACTTTAATAGTACAACAGAATACCATTTTATCTGCTTGGAAGAAAATACTACTGTTTAGAGTCCTTATATTCACAGTTTTATATGAGACCTAGAGAAAAACTATATACATTACAGGACAGATTTACTGCTGTATATGTGCCTACCTCTTATATTTGCATGTATTTAATATTCAGCAGGTTCTGAAGACCACCTCTATGCTGTGACTCAGTTCACTACAGGATAGTAATGACACTGACAACAAACTCATCCCCTGAGAGTACTCAGGCAACTTCTCTTAGTTACAGTATAAGTCTCTTGAAATATCATCCTAGCTCAAGGGAAAATTTAGCTCTATATTTACTTAAATTTTAACAAACAACTGGAAACAAAGAATACAATGCCAATACTCATAACTGTCACCATACCTCCCAGGGCAGCACGTTCTTCTCTATGTCATATTTAACATTACCAAATGTAAATGAAAGGAAACATCCAAATCGTCACTGGACTATTTCATGATCCTGAAATGCAAGAAGAATTTTTGGCTTGCCATCTAAGGTGGGGAGAATACCTCATCAACCAACACACTCCAGGTGCTACAGAGCAAGATCATACACAATGTTCAGAAGTACCACAATAAGAAAAGAACACACACCTACCTGCTTTTAAATAGCTACTAATGACTCAAATTACAGAAAGCTCTGTCAGAAGACATGCAAGTCATCTGCCACAGCTCAGCAAAATCCTGTGTGCAGGCTCTGTGGTCAGCATATTTTTTAATTCTTTTTTGATCCATTTCCAGGAAAAGATGGATTATGAAACATAACCCCTACATTTAAAAGTCCAATGGGACAGCTGTGATAATACTACCTGTCTTACTGCTTAACACAGACCATTGTGTTCTAGTTCCCCTGCTTGGGCTTCTTTTTGCAGCCCAGATGTCAGGAATATTTCTATTTAATATTTGGCACACTTTTTTCATTGAGGAAAATTAAAGGCCTCTACAGAGTTAACCAATGTACTTTTTTTTTTACTTATAGAACTTGACTTCAACTTTCCATCTGTCTCAAGTTCATCCCCAATCACTGTGCTGAGACAGCAAAAGACTATGGATTAACAATCTGTCTGAAGAAAGCTGAGATAATGTGCCATCCTACACTTGGGAGAGGATAAAGATCCAGCATGACAATCAATGCAGATGTACTCTCATAATGGATTTCACTTACTGGGATGAGTTTTGTTTAAGCGCTAGCCTTAGTGATCACTAAATCATTACATAAAAGTAAAAAGTTGTACCTTGCCTTTAGCAAAGTACCTCACTGAACCTGACACCAGCACAGTGTGAGATCAAACAGCCCATCCCCACCCCACCTCTAGTCAAGACTCAAGCCAACCCTTTTTCTCTTCCTTCTGCTCCCCAGTGGCCCTCAAGACCATCTCAGGGCATCCAGCTCGCGCTGAACACAGGTCTCCTTCCCTCTCTCCAGCACAGCATGGTCACCGCTGTCATTTCAGCTGTGTCCACTGCCTTCCTCAACACCTTCCTCTCCCTCTGCTCCTGCTCTCTGTTCCCCCCAAACTTCTCAGCACTTCACGCTGGTCTTTCTCCTTCTGCCTTGTCATGTTCTTGCATCTGCTTCTCCAAGTTTCACTTACTCTTTTTTTTCATCCCTCTGAGCTCAATTTTGTCCTCCTGTCACGTAACTGACTTCCTTTCATCACAAAACTGACAAAAAGCCCCCCAAAAAACAAACAAAGCAATAAATAACCCTGTTCCTGGCAAGGTATTTGCTGCCATCCCATGTTTATTTGGTCTGAGCTCCTTCTCCCAATGCAGGCCTTGTCTACAGACACCACAGTCCCTTTGAGCACAGGGACTATTTGCTGTGGGGTATTTGCACACCGCCTAGCACAGAAAGGTCCTCCAGTAAAAGCATAATTTCCTTACTCCAAAGAGCCAGTGTCAGGACACTATTTTTACTGCAGCTCATCCAAGGGGAACCTACATCCCTTTTCTTCTTTTTTTAATATGCTTTCTAGACAACAAAAGTTGTTGTAACTGCTTGTAAGCACAAGTGAGCATGCAAGGACATGTGACATCCACAGAACTGTTGGACACAGGGACAGGCTAGTCAAGTAGAGCCATCTTGTACCATTCCCAGCATCATTCCAAGGGAGGTGAAGTAGAAAGCCAGCTTGTGTTTTCAGCCTTAGGTAACAGACATCTAAGACATTTAACTGCCAATCACAGATTTATTTGTCTGATCCTACAAAAACATGAGCCCGACTAATTCCAGATGGGTGCATACCCAGGTGCCCAAATTTACATATGCAAGCACACAAACATGCACAGACCCACGCTGCCCACCCAGCAAGGAGCAGAGCAGACCCTTAAAGTAACTTCTCCACTTCTGTCCCACCCCACACACTGTTAAAAACTGCAACCTAACTTTAATTCATTGCATATTGTTCTGCAGAATAGTTTGTGGCAAATGACAACTGCTAGATAAAAACATTTCTTCTGCATTACTTTTCAACAAGTTCCCGTTTGCATTCATCTCCTCTGTCCAGCAAGTCAGACACACCTGTTTGACAAGAAGTGAGGTCATCTGGGACATGAATTTGTCATCTTACATAAGAAAAGGCCTAGTCACAGAATAAATAGTAAGAAAATAAAAATAGTAACACACATCCATAAAGCAGTATGATAGCAGAATTGTACAAGAGTGGTGGTTACCTATCTCCCATAGAATATACAGTATAGTGAACATTTTAAAAAAATGTTTAAATAAAGTAATTTTAAAAAGTCAAAAAAAAAAGTAAAAGCTTGAACAGCAAACAGAGACAGACAAGATGAAAGAAAGAAAACATCCTGGCCACTATGACACCAACCTCAACATCTGCAGTTGGTGAGGATCAGAATTTATTAAGGCAAAGTGAATCCTCAGGGTGAAAACAAGTTTGAAACATACTTCAACCTAAAGAAAACAGGATGCTTCTCAAGCAAGGAAAGCAGTTTATACTTCAGAGAACAAAAACAACTGTATTCATTTGTCTTAGCTGCCAAGTGCCACAAATTGAGTCCCTCCAACTTTAATTAGCAGTTAAAAATATTTGCATTTAAAATAGTTTTCTCTCAATTAATTATTTGTCACCCATAGCCATTTGTTTTCTCCCTTATGAACCTGAAAAAACCACCAATATGTTTCTCTTTGCTTAATAGAGTCTAAGGAGAGAGATGCTCAGAAGGTAGCCCCATCCTCTCAGGCTTTTTATTCAGACTCACTGAAAATAATTTTCTGCTATGGCTGAGCCCTTGCCTAAAAAGACTGAAAGTTGTACTGCATGTACTATAACGAGTAAGTTAGCAAAAAAATCACGGTAATACTTCTAACAGGCACATATCATGTACATCTAAGGACTGGCTAAAGACAGATTTGGACCAAGACAGAGTCAAATACTGGCTGGAGAGAAGAATCTCTCCAGCACCACCATTCTGTAGCCACTTTGTACCGACTAGAATGTTCAGGTGGGATGCCATTTCTCCAGTGTGTCCAAGAAGCACCTGCATCACCTTTTTTCTGTGCGACCATCTCTGCAAAGCTTTCTTTCCCACATAAACTCCACTGGGGCTGTTCCTCACCAGCAAGGTGCCAGATTGCTTCAACACACCTGCACAAAGACACTGGCCCCAAGAGCAGACGGTGTCTGCTTAGAGAGTGGGTGGCTTGTGTGAAACACCAGCAGTGTCGATGATCAAGCTCTGTTGGCTGCCAGCAAACTTCCAAACAAAACGTCACGCTTTTGGTCTACCTTGCCTGGTGCTGAACATCTGCAGCACTATTTCTCTCTATTTCCTTTTCTACTCTTCTCTCTCACACTCTTACCTCCTCTCCTGCCCTCCCCTGCAATTGATCAGTAGTTCCACCCTGGAAACCCCTTGCTGTCAATTGGATGGAGATGCTGGTGGGATGTGATGCCATCCAGAGTCTGAACTTTGTGATTCCCTGGATGCTTTGGCTATTAAATTCTCCACTTGTGAGTACTCAAAGCATGCTGCAAGGCCGGTCTCACTTTCTACCCGGAAGACTGAGAATGTTTCAACCTCATTTTGTTGCCACTGAATATCTGTCATAGAGAGATGAGCGGTGCTTTCTATTCCACTGTTCTCTGTACTATGTATTAATTACAGGAAGGGCATCCAGAACATAGCTTAGGTCTCCTTAATGGCTTTTAGAAATCTAAACACATGAAAACAAACATTGGATTTTGTTCTATACATAATCCTTACCAGCTGTGACTGAGCTTTATATAAACCAGGCTATTTGATAGACTTCCTTGATGAGAATTGCCTAGTAGTGTAAATCATCTGAGAAGGTAGGACAAACAGCAAATTTTACTTACCCCTGTGCTGTGGTGTCATCACTTAGAAAAGGAATCAATGCAGCAATTAATTATTTTTACACACACACTCTCATCTGAAGGACCGGCATGATCCAGCACCAGACAGGTAACTGTACGAGTGTGGTAATTCACAGATGTGCAGCATACTTATGGAAACAATCCAAAGACATTTGGCTTGGGGGAGGTGGGAGAGGGAAGACCACCAAAACACTTTGGTCTTCTTTCTGAAGATTTGCTACATGCCCATCAGACCACATGTTAAAGCAGCATTTATTTAATAAAAACAGAATCTTAATCCTGGAAAATTACAAGATTTGATACGGAAAGTGTCAACTACAAAGGTTGCAGCTGTGGACACCAAAAGCAAACCATAAATCAAAAGTGAAACACTCCCTGTGCCAGGAAACAAGCTATCTGTGTGAGATGCCCAAAGGCTAAAAGGCAGATGCTTTCTCATTAATATCAAAGCAGTATTTAACACATCCTGATCCAACTCTAAAACCAAACACGAGGTGCCACACTCTGGACACACACCAGAGTTTCATTCTCCGAACACGAAAAGTATCACCCGTATCACTTCACCGACAAGGTCAGGAACATGTTCTCCTGACCTGAGGGGGGCAAGAGGTGGGGGCCATGGATAATGTACATGGACTGGAGCAGTATCTGCTCCCTGAGGACGGAAGAGCACAGCACTACCTTCAGCCACTCCAGGGTGGATATTATCGGAGTCACATGTGAGACTGAGCAAGCCTCCAGAGGGGTTAGATCTGGAAGCAATGGCAGCTTGATGGGAGCACAGTGAGAGAAATACAAAGTTATACCAGACAAGACCACCAGCAAACGAGGGGCCAGTGCTGACTTTGAATGAGGAGTGATGGAGCTTCATTTCCTTAACTCTGTCTAGAGGGAGGAGGGGGAAAAAAAAAGGAAAACAAATACCAAATCCCTCCACACACCTTCCAGCCTTAAAAAGTCAGGCGGAAAGGAAGTTGATTTTACTTCCTTTTGGAAAATTCAGGTATGTCTTTTCATGATTACTAAACGTGGAATGGTGGAAACCTCAGAAGATAATTTGTGTCCCTCACCTACTGTTCTACTAGTGGAAGATGACAGGGGGGTTGGAGATTTCCTGTAAGGTCCCTTTCAAACCAAACCATTCTATGATTCTATTTGACAGAGACAGGTGTTTTTACAGCTATATTTTACTTTAACTTATTTAAAACAGAGATCTAGAATCCCCAAATTAAAAGAAATCACTTTACCTAGCAGTAGCATCAGATGACTCCCTCTTCCATTATTAATGCCAACTACAACATGGAGGGCAAAAATGGCCAAGCTATGAAAAACAGCTTATTTTTCCAACCTACCAACGGCTTTTGTGCCTTTTTCCATAGTACAGACGCTTGAACAGACAAGACTCATTCTCAAAGTCCTTCTTAGCCATGCTACAAATGAAAAAAGATTTTCCAGCGTGTTATTTAATCCATGGCCCACCTATAATTACTCATGCACAGGAAGAGAAACTTCTAGTTTCAGGCTTCTGAAAGGATTCATGAAAGTGCCTTTGTTTGCGGGGAAAGAGGGAGCAGGGCAACTTGCTTAAAACGGTACATTTTTGCCATATGTAGGTAGAAAATAAACCCATCCATCAAAGATATATTAAAAATAGATGAAAACTGGCTCCAGACATAAGATTACTTGGTGAAAATGCCAGAATAATGGACACGGAATTTTTATTCGATCAAATCTGAACAACAGGGGAGATTAGTTTATGCAAACTCCACAGAACAAGGCTTTATTTCAGAAAGTAATCCTTCAATTTAGCCAAGATTTTGTTTGCTCAGAGACACAATTGAACAGAGTAAAAAAAATAAAAAAGAAAATATCTGGCTTACAGAAAGACAAGCCTATGTACTGCACTTAGAAACAATTAAAGATGTGCTTTGCACCAGAGTAAGGCTTTTAACTATTGGAATAGGCAGAGCCAAATCTCGTATTTTGTGCATACAGTTTAAACTGCCAAACAGGGTTTATGTACCGATTAGCGGAGATTATGTAGAGTGGTACAGCCATTTTTAAAAAATACAATATTATTACAAAGAACCCCCAGAGGTTCGTAGGAAGATGGTCTCTATTTCATAGACAGTAAAATCACTGAGGCATATCATCACAGCAATGACTTACTACTCCTGAAGGAGCCAAGGGAGTCAAGCTCAGGGCTGTTAATGCAGGGAACAGTCCTCCCCTGCAACTGAACATGCAAAAACCAGTTTACAGCTCATATCAGGTTTTTACTGGACTTTGACAGAGGTCTTAACATGTCTCCATCGCCTGTCAGCTTCATCCAGCTTTTCTAAGGAATTGGGACAAATTAAAAACACCCAAAATATTTAATTTAGGAAGTCTCCACTTTTTGTCACTCTAGTAACACCACTGGTGGATGTAAATCTTTGCCAGGCTTTTGGGAAAAGTCACTTTCACAACCCTACCACATGCATGGGACAATATTACACACTGGATCATGCCCTTCTGACATTCAAGTTAGGATGTCTCAGACCTTACTTCAGCGTTCTGATCAATGTAAGGCTATTTGTCTTCACTACAAATGCAAATACCTACATTACTTAAGAGTTATAAAATGGGTTTTTTTTATAATCTTCATTTTGTAGGACACATTTAATATTATTAATAGTCATCAGCAGGAAAAGAGCACTATAATATAGCTGGATTTTAGCAGTAGATCCAAAGCGAATAATATAGCATGCTTACAAGAAAACAAATGCATTTTTCAGTAACAGTCCTCCCCTACACTTTGATACTAACAGGGAAAACAGAGGCATTTTTTTGTGGACATCAACAACAATACCAGCATTACTCATTACTTCACCAAATAGTGTCATACTTGTATGTTACCTGGATCATGTCCACTTCACCTGAACCAGGCTGTCCACGGCTGTGTGTACTCTAAGTGTCCTTGGCATATTACTCTGTTCAAATAAAGGCATGGGTACACGTACTAGCAATGATCGCGTGCAGTGCATGCAGTATACTCATCATTGCCATGTTTTCTCCCATCCCTCCATGCACTCCAGGAAAACTCCTTGGAATATCCTGCTCTCCTTCTTCTCACATCATCTTACTACCATCTACCAACTGACCAGGCAAATCTGCAAGGGAAGCAAGACCAAACTGCATTTTATGAAAATAAGCACCGAAGGCCGTTGCCTATCACCACTTCATACCTACTTTTGGGTGCAGATTCCACAGGTTCTCCAGACCATGCTCCCAAACACAGAGGGGTTCTGAACTGCACAGAACGAGGATCAGTACTCTCAGCTCAGCACAGAAGTTGTGGGTTATGCTTTAGTTGGCACAACAACTTAACTATACTATGTTTAAGTAAGTACAAAACATATCTGTGTCTCTGTGTTCTACCTCAAAGCTGAAGAAGAAATTTATTATCAAGGAAAGTACATGATTTATGTAGCTGATGGTATGATGCACACCAAAGTCTTCACGAACATTATCAAGGGAAGCACCCTCTTTGACCAGGAGATTGCACAGATTACAAATTAAAAACACAACTGCAGTTCTACCATTGCTGCTACCATCTCGCTGCCAAAGCAGAAAAGAAAGAAAAGGTTCATTTGGGAGGGGTACATCATGCTAACAGAACAAATCTAGACCTCAGGATCATCCCATAGAAGACCAGTGATAAACTGAAGAAATTTCTGTGGACTACTGACTGAGAAATCCTCCTTGAGTGAAGGAGCCCTGGGGAAAAAAACATCCCTGAGCTAAGGGACAACAGGCAGAAGTGAAAGATGCAGCAAGTCAACAATAAAGATAAAAGTAAAAAATTGTTTGCCACTTACTACTCTTTTGTTTTAGAGCTGGCTGCAAAGAAAAGCAGCCCAAGTCAAGCACACTGTCTTGGAAGAGATCTCTTTCTAGCCTAGGTACCAAGTTGTAACATATTTTTTCAGTAACTCCTTATTTCTTTGATGCATCCAAAGAAGGACTAACAGGAAAATGTGCTTTTTGTTTTGCCCTCTCTTCTTCTCCAAATTAGGATTATTCTAATGCGGGAGACTTTACATCACTTTTAAAGAGAAAAATTGAATTACGTCTATCACTTTCATGACAGGAAAAGACCATGCTGAAGTTGCTCAGAAATAAAAGTGCATGGTAGAATCATCCTGAAGGTAAGCAAATGTTTAAGCCCAGCCCTGTCCCAGAAGGAACAAGCAGGACACCCCTGGAGAGCTGCTGTCACCTTCCCTCTCCTGGCTGGCAGGACCAGCACTGTACAGGTGCCTGGAGCACTTTGCACCAAGAAAACTGGCCCTCCTCTAGCCATAATCAGCTCAAGGTGAAGAAATAATTGCAAGCAAGATTTTTGCTACTCACAATTTTAGAAAAGCAATTCCCAAACCTGAAGGAGTTCTCCATTGGAAACACACCTTTAGGTCCACACTTTTTCTATAATAATGAGTTCAAAGGGAATTAGAGCTCAAGCAACAAAACACTGGAGCACTTTAGACAGTGGAAAACAAAGAAAAATAGACATCACACGAAATAAACTACTGGGCTCAGTGTTGTAGTGAACTATAAGACAAGGAAGAGAAATGCTGTCAAACTTGAAGGGAAAAGGACATCAGGCAGGTAATAGCACTATTTACAGAAACACTCTATTTATGGAGATGCTAGCAAAAAAAAAGGAGCAAGTGCCTAAAACAAACAGTCCTTTACTAGCCTGAAGAAAAGCACACTCACGTCAACATCAGCCGCCAAATGGGCTGCCAGGACTTTTGTGTCAGGCCCTATTGAAGACTCCACCATACAAGGAACAAGGAAAGAGGCTGCTCTTCTGCTTCAGCTGAAGTCAGTTCCCTGGTCACAGCAACACCCAGTTTTATCCAGCCCAGAGATCAAATGTTTGCTAAATAAAGTTAATTGAAAAACTAAAATATGCAAAGATATAGCCCAAAATCTTATAGGGCAAATACTGGGGTAATTGAACACACGAATACCAAATTTCCATAAAAATACATGAAAAACAGAAGATTCAGTTTCAAATTTCCAAGCATTCTTCATATGTGTTTAAGAAAGTGCAGAGAAAATAAAATGTAAATATTTTGTGTATTGTTAGCAAAGGCAGCTGTGACTGGCCTTACAACTGCTTAGCTTCTTATCCTACAAAATATCTGAAATACTGCTTACCATCAAGTCACTGACCTACGAAAACATCAGAAGAAAGCAAAGGCAGAGTCTTCAACTACAATTCAGAATTTGAATGACGAAATGAGAATTAGGTAATACACCTTTTAAAGTACTTTATATGGATTTATAGCTATTTCATAAGCCTGCTCAGAACTCTTCAACAGTTTGTCTCCTAGTGCTTCTCTTCCTTGATGCAGAAATAAACTTTTTTTCCTTTCTATTCTGATTTCCAGCAATTGAATCTGCTTCACACATCAATGTTAGCATTCCTATGAAAAACTTTCCTGACTGACAAATCTGCTATGGGTAAAACAGCGATGAGACAAATCCAGATTTCCCTCTGAGCAAAAAGGTTTCAGGGCAACATTCCCATTAAACGATGATGAATTATAGTGAAATGTTGTATATGAACACTGGGATGAATATGAAATGAGATCAGCTTTGTTAAAGTCACCACAAGAAATATAAGATGAATCAATGAATACCAGGCAATTACTGCTGAGCCTTTTAAAGCCGTCCTACTGTAAATGCACTGCAGGCACTAGAAAGATACCCAGACTTGCTACAGTTGAAAGCAGGCAGTGCCTATACTGACCGAGAGAAAAATGCTCTACGAATTACAGCTTGGAAAGGGAAACCAGTGGTGGCCACAAAAATGCTTAGGATAATGAAAGCACAGCCACCACTCCACCACAGCAGTCATCCATCCAGGCAGCGGAAATGGCATGGAGCTTGATTTCCCCAAAATGTGAACTTGAAGACAATTTACTACTAAATTTACGTCTTAGGCTTGAGCTTATGCACAGGTCAAAATCAGAGAGACTGAGCCCTGGAGAGCATACTTATCACCAAAAAGAACATAAACCATGACAACTATCTCCCTTGAAGTTCAGCCATGGAGGGAATCACTTTTGCTGCTCTCACCTCAAGAGGACACCCTGCTCTGTTCAACATTTTGGTATGGCAAAAATGGGTTTCCTTTACCCCTAAAGACTCCTCTTGCCACATAAGGAGCTCACTACTTTCAACTCCGCAAAGAAAAGTTTTTAAGGTGATCATGATCCTCCTCAAACTGCGCAGTGGAGCAGTTCAGTGCCACACCACAACACGTGAGGCACGCAGTAATAAGTTAATTCTGCTGAAACTACTGCTGTAAGATGACAACCAGGCAGAAACAGAGAGCAGGAAAATACCTAAGTATTATTTGGCTGCTAGCAGAGAGAGAACCAAAAAAAAAAAAAAAAAAAGGGCTGTAGAAAACCAGATGAAAATCAACACTGCTAGCTACTGGCTTGAAAATAAACCAGCTTTCCACCCGCCAGCAGCAGCAGCAGCATACTTGCAAGTCACCGAGATCTCGCTAAGGCTGAAGATTTGTTCCTTGCGGTGCTATGACCCATCATCCCATAGTTCACCGAGGAACCAAGGAGCTGGGTCATGCGATGGGCAGATGCACGTGGGAGAGAAAACCCTCCGGCTGCCGGAGCTGCTCGGGCTCCCGGAGTCCCCTCTGTGACCACTGAAGCACATCAGCTCTCCTGCCCTGAGCTTCTGCAGCCCGGGGAGCAGGCACAGGCTGAAACCTGGGCTTATTACCTCTTTTGGATGGATATCTGACACACCAAAAAAGTCATGTCATTCTTCTTAAAAAAAAAAAAAACAAAAAAAACCCCACCCCTTTAAGATGTTAAATTTACAGGCACACCGCACAAAACACAGAGAGACAGAACCACATTCTTTCTCCTTTCAAACTAAACATCATGTAACTTGTTTTCTTAAAGCCATGCCCTAATTTGATAGATGTGGAAACTGACTCCTTCTGTCCTGTAAAAAATGAAAAAGACAAAAAAGAAAAAGAAATTAATACTAATAATCCAGAGGATTAGGGCTCAGAGGTCAGTGCATAACCTTTTAATGAGCAAGGTATTTAAAGACTGATGACACAGTATATTTTTATTCTTCAGTAATTCAGTACAGAAGTTTACATTGATTGCTTAAAAGGCCATTCGATTTTATTTCCCATATTTAATTGTTCTTAGTGCCCAATAAATGGGTGACTGAAGAAAGTAAAGGATAATTTTATCCTTCTTGTATCATTAAAAATACTGTCAGCTCAACTCACTCATTCACACGCCCTCTACATGCCCTTCATGTTTGCACAAAATCACGCAGATTATCTGTTTTTCATTACCACCAAACCCGAAACCCCCACAGTGCCCAGGCTCTCTAACCTGAATTAAACCTCTCACAGGTGCACGAACAAAAAGGAGGTATTTTAGCATTCCAAAGCAGAACTTTATTAATATGACAAAGAAAAACCATAAGGCTTGCACAGTGGAATTTTGTTTTACCTTAGAATTTATATTTTCAATGAAAAAGAGCTGCCTGCTAAGTCCTTATGCTTTATCATGGCTTGGACCTCTTTAGATCCTGCTCATTGAGCAAGAGCTGCAGGTCCTCAGACCAGGAAAACATGCATTTAAACACATGGCTTCGTTATATGCCTAAAGTTCAGCATGTGCTTAAAATTAACTCATCATCTGCTCATCTTTCTCCTTGTCAACAGAGAACAAATGTGAAAGACATAGGCTTGCCTATCCAGTATTTGTTGTATCTCACAACACAGTTAAATTATGCCACTTGGGGAACATCATGACAACTTCCTAGGTACAAAGTTATTTTTGTGCTTTCCATGAATTATGGAGTTATCTGGACGACAAACACAATTCCTGCGTTGCTATTTATGCACCACCCAGGCATGGTAGGTACTTGTTGAACCCACCTACATACTTGAACAATTCCAACTCACCAGAACCCAAAAAAAAAAAAGAAAACCCTAAAACCCTGTCATTTTTAGTTTCTCTCTTCAGCATTTCTATGATGTAAGAAATTATTATCACCATTTTCCATCCAGACAGCTGAGGTACAAAGAAATATGGTTTGGATTTGCAGAAAGTTCTGAGGAAGTTTAAAGCCCAGATCACCTTATCTTAATTCCTAACATGTTAACCTTACTTTCAACAAACTCAGAAGGTGAAACTGTTAATGCCATTGAACTCAACAGGATATTTTACAATGATTTCAACAGTGTCAGGATTTCATCTTCTAATGCCAGAAGGATTTTTATCTAAATAAAATCTGGGACTTTTTCTTTATAGGAATTCACAGTATTTTATCACACACCACTGAATTACTGAAAAGTTAACTTGATTCACTACTTCATTTAAGTGAATCTCCGTCAGTGGGAAATACAGATTTCTAACAAAAAAAAAAAAGAAGTACGTAGCATACAACAAGTTTCACCAAAATACATACATGCATAGAAAAGGCAATTTTTAAAAGTCATTTTCATGTACCATTCAATACTGATGATCTCAAAGATCATCACTGTAGAAAAGAATATTGAAACATGAACAAAAAAGGAAATGGCAAAAAATATCTTTTGAAAGATAACCATGTAGAGTTTTTGAAATGCAATCACATAGTTGAACTAGTACAATTTATATTGGATCTGTAATCTACTTAAGTATTTATTGATTGACACCCATGACAAAATAACTGTTGCCTTAATAGGATTCCCATCCAACATTTTTTAAGTTCCCCAAATAGTTCACATGGTACTTTTACATATAAATCAATTCATATTGACTGATTGATCAATATATGCACAGTATGAAAAAGAGTTTTGGAGGCTTTATGTTCTCCGCAGAGCAGCTTTACCTACTGATGATTAATTTTAATTTACTTTAAAGGATTCTATTGCACTGAAACTTTAATTAAAAACGAAATGAGAAAGTCTATAAAGTCTGCATAGCATCAATTACCTAGACTTGATATCCTGCACTTCGCCTACCCTCTGTACATATGGTTTCTGTTAAAATAATTGGAAAGCACTTCTGAACAATGTCACCCACACATCTATTCTAAGAGTGAGAGGATATATTACCATTAAACGTCACTAATATTAATAAAGAAACAATTAATTCTTCATTATCTATTTCTAAAATACACCATCAGACTCCTTCAGTTCAAACACAAATAAAATGTTACACATGCCTGTCAGTGAAATGGGTAATCATCATCGTTGTTGTAATTTATACTGCTTTCTGTTGTACATCTAATGCCTCATTTATTTATAAGGCTTTTTGGCTGACATTATAAATAGCCTCTTTGAAATATTAAAAAATCTAGCTCTTATTAAGTGAACTCACATACTTCCTGTCAACTCTTTCCTTATAAAAAGTTGATTTTAATTTGCATTGCACCTTCTTTGGTGAACAGGTAACATTTATGTTTATAAATGTTACTGTTTCATTAAAACACACAAAATAATATTTTCCATTGATTCATATATGTCTATAAAAAAATATGTGTTTAGCAAACTAATCTCTATCCTTAAACTAAGAAAATCCACACAGAAAATTATTTGAAAACTGCTGGTGAGCTTACACTAGGAGTAAGTCCGCTCAGCAGCTAGTCTGATTTAAAGATCAACCCTACCAACGCTGTTTTGGATCAGGGACAAGAACAGTTCAATGTTTTAATTATTAAAAAAGCATGGAATTGTCATAGTCCTACTCCACTGCAGCCAGCATCAGGTTACAAGCCTCCGTGGTGTCTCTGGCACACTGCCTGGACTATTTACTGCTATTTGTAAATTAGACACTTGTGTAGGAATGTCAGTTTTAAATATCTTTGTTTAAATGAGCCTGG
Source organism: Phainopepla nitens (assembly GCA_013400175.1). Classification (NCBI taxonomy): domain Eukaryota; kingdom Metazoa; phylum Chordata; class Aves; order Passeriformes; family Bombycillidae; genus Phainopepla; species Phainopepla nitens. The sequence continues at coordinate 352,316 of VXBQ01003979.1, forward strand.
TAAGAGATGACCAGATATACATTTTATGTGACCACTAAATAATTGCATCACACGCAGCCAGCTTGTGAATTTTACAGGACAGCTAACAACGACCTACAAGGTAGCTTGTGAATTCAACATTAAAAAGAACAAAGCCATCAAAAACAATAAAAAGCGTACTCTATAAAGCTGTAACAACAAAAACACCAAAAACGTCAACTACTATCCATAACAAGAGCAATCTCTGAGCTCTCCATTTCTGAGAATAATGGAGAGTCTGAGGTGCCCCTATCAATCCAGCTAATACAGCTCCAGCAATTATTTTCCATATTCTACATCAGTAAGTTAAAAATATGTTTCCAATGCCTAACACAGCAGTCATTTAAGTTTCCCCTGGTTCAATCAGCATAACTAATGAGGCCACATAATAACAGAATGCAATCTCTAATGAAAAGCCCAACAAAGTCTCCCAGCTACAATACTGCTTGTGATTTAGTATGCTCAACTTGTCCATCCTCCATCTTTTGCTATGTGGATATTATCACCACTCAGAAAATTACATTTCAATGAACTTGTCAGGAAATAAGTAATAAATTAATCAGGCAGCATAAACCAATTACACTCATTTTCTGTGTATTTTCTTCCAGGGCCCACGCACGAATGCGGTACTGGCTGCACTGGTTATTCCTGCTGACTGCTCAGAAGGGCTGCAGGCTGTGAGCAGGAACGCTGCTGGAAGGAGGGGGAAAGGCATCTTTGCTCTGCTGAAGCCATCGTAAGTACTGTTGATGCCAGAGGACATTCAACACTAAAACACTGCTATTTTTTAATTTCCTTTTTTTTTTTTTAAAGTGTATACAAATCTCTATTAAAAACTGAACCACTTCAAGAACTTTGAAAAGTATCACAAAGTACTCAATGTAAAAAATTCCAGCACCTCAGCAGGTTTGCAGTGTAGCCCTGTCTATTTCTAGCTGTCAGCAGGGACAAAGAAAGGTGCCTACAAGACTTAAGCTGTTGTTGTTATGAGTATTTCAATGTCACATTTGGGAGTATCCAAAGAAATTTATGCCAATGGCTATGGTAAACTGAGGCAACTGAGAGAGTGTTCAGTGGATCCCAATACTGTTTAGGCAGCACCCAGCTGTAAGGCAATTCCACTCTTCCCTCCAACCGCTAGAAAAACCCTTAATATTGTTGATGTTGCTTCCAAACATAGGAAATGAGCAACAGTACTATGTGAAGTAGCAGTCAAGAGCTCCCATGCTAACAGGGACCGAACAATTCAAATTGGATGCCTCTGGCTCCAGGCTATGTGAAAATTTGGGAAGAGCTGCACACTGGTTTAGCGCCTCTTGTTTAAGGCATGATGTCCATTTTCACAAGCAAGAGAACCAGAAAGATTTTTTTTTTTTTTTTTAACAAATAAAGCTCAGATGCTGAAGCGCAAGGCACACTCTGTCATGGCACAACATTTCACAGCAAATTATTCAGATGCAAAATCTGAACAACACAGACTTCTGGCCCGAAAGAAGTGAGCCCAGGTGACACAAAATGGCACAGAAAATCCTTGCTTAACAAGGAATGCGAGTCCACCCATTTACTGCCTTCAAAAGGACTTAGCCACACTCAAAATAGATGTACTTTCAAAGAAAAACTTTCTACCAACTGCTTTTGTTGATATACAATGAAGATTTTACGCATGCTAACACACTTTTTCCATGTATGAAATATTTCAATGAACTCCTAAACTTAGTCCTGCAAGAGTAATTATACAATCATCATGCACCTGCCAGATTCTAGACTCTCACAGAGCACCTTGTGTGAATCCTTTTTGTTAATGTTGTCTGTGTTCTATCTCAGCTGGGAAAAGATCCAAGTGGGTTAAGCTCCGGGAGCTCATTGTCATTGCCACTTCTTGAAGGCTGAATATTGTTTAACCTTTCCCCTGCATACAATTCCTAGAGGGCAGTTTGAAACTCATATGGACAAATTAAAAGTGGAATTTATTAAGACTGGAATAAAATAAATTGAAATAAAATAAAATATGTCATGATACACTAACCTCATATTTGGCATGAGGTAGGCCAGAAGCGCAGTAAAAAATTAAGTTACAGCATTTAAAAAAAAATTATCTACCAAGCACTTTTACCACCAAGCTAGCTGCCAAAGTAATACACCTCCCTTCATGACTTTTACAATTCTTTTCTTTTCTCCATTTATCTTCATAGCAGACAGCTCCTACCAAGAAGTCATGTCTCTCATACTCTTCCCTATACTAATTTCAAAGTGCCTTTATCTACCTTAATAGTTTCAGATCCTCTATTTTTTCTTGATTGCCCATTTTATGTCATCATCCTAAACACTTTTTTAAAGGTAGAACCAAAGAAGCTCATAATTTCACAGCACTGGTCAAGGACACGAGAAACTGAACCAGATGTTGTACTTTTCACCTCCACTTCCAACAGCATGGAATAATGCTCACAAAACAGGATTATTTGAGCTTGTTCAGGTACTGATAGCAGTAAAAATGGAGCAACGCAGTCACTGGCTGGCTTGGAGATAGGTTCTCCTGCGCTCAAGTCTATGCCCATGGCACACTTTCTCCATGGCTCAGGCAAACCAGACAGGCTAGAGGTCATCCTTTGCCCACTTTCATTGAAGCCACATCTCTGACCACAGTACAGGTATCTCTGCAGACAGCATATCTGACATGTGTATCGTGCTGCCAGAAAAACACAATGAAAAAAATGGAACAAGTAGTCCCATTCTGTTAAAAGAAACAAAAATGGATCAGCAACACCCACACATCCCTAAAAAGACCAGAGGAGACAACCTCACCAGTCAGACCCGACGTGCCATGGTGACAGTGACAGTGGCAGCATTTTCAGCTTTTTGCTGCTTTGGAGCAGGTTTTTCCCAACATGTTCCAACAGCAGCCAGACCCTCAGCCCCAGCAGGATTTAGAGAAACTGTGCTACTCAAACCTTTAACCCAGTTCACTGCAACCACAAGCAGGAAAGCTTTAGCAAGTCAATGGGTCTACTGCAGAGAGAAAAAGTGCTCACAAACCAGTACACTCTGCAGTACAAGTTCAGTTTGCTATCCCTGGTTCATCTCCACGCCACAGTGCAACAGCCCTTCTAAGTAAAGCTCTTTTCCAGCCAGTTTCCATTTCTATGTGTTTAATTTCCTCGTATTATCCCAACTACATTATAGCGGGTCATGCTAAATGATTTCTCTTCTTTTTCTTTTATATGGTTCTGTACATTTTCATATACTTCAAAAACAGTGAGGTGGTACTTGTATCCCATCCTTTCAGCCCCCATTAGCAAATATTTAAGTCTTTCAAATTTGTGCTTTGAGTCCATACTTCCAGCACCTGAAGTTTGTTTAGTTCACTGGCTTTCAGAGTGTAAGCATCCTGGTGTCAAATGCTGAATCTTACCTTCCAAAGGAAAATATAACTCCAGTTACACTCACTTCAGGGTTTTTCTATTCTGGGAAACAAAGCAAAACAAACAAAAACAAACAAATGTACCATTTTCTCCAGTTGCCCTTAATTTGACTTCACTATGGTCCACATTAACAGAAACAGCAGCTAAACTGTCTTTGAAACTTTATTCACCATAGCCAGAAAAAAAGAAGGAAAAAAAGACTGGTGAAATGCCTTTAAAACATGCTTTAATCTAGTTGGAATGCCATAAATTGCTTCCAGATGTGCTCCATACAAAAGTCAATCATAGCTATTTATACTGACACTCTACAGTCCAAACAATCTGAATCCAAATGCCATGTCTCTGCTACAATAAAGCTATAAATGTCAGTCTTGTTGAATCTGGAGAGGTGTTGAGGAGTTCATGCTAGTTTGCTTTCTGGGCTATTTGTTAGCCAGCAATTATTAAAAAAAAAAAAAAGAAAAAAAAAAGGAAAAAAAAAGAGAAAGGAAACAAAAAAACTTTTAAAATAGGTCTTTTCCTTGCTGAGCTGTTCTTAAAGCACACCTGACACCTTCCAATCATGACCTTGAAAGTGCCACAGGTTACAAGTTGAAATTCATTTCATAAGTTAGAAAAATGTAGTGCTTAGGCTCTGAGCCAAGAATAACTGAAGGGCTTGGCAAGGCTCCCATGCCCTCCCCTAGAACGAACACACACGTAGTACACCTGGGACTAAATGAACTGAAGTACAGTAAAATGACACACTGACTGCAATAATACTTCTATTCAGAAATCTTCCAGGGTATTGGGGGAAAAAAAATAATTCTTGCTGTAAGGAAAAAAAAAAAGCTTGGAAACTCTACCCTCATCAGTTGGTTTGTATGCGACACACAGCCATTGGAATCAAAGTAGTCTTCATCTGGGAAAGCTGAATAATCAGCATTTAGATGAAGAGATGACCTATGGAGTTATTCCACACTGTTTCAGGAAAATATATTATTTTTGTGTAGTCTCCACAGAATTTTCTCATTCATTTTTATAGACTTCATTAAGATCCTTTCCCCTCCCCTGCAAAAGTGCACCTGCAGTTCAATTTATGTATAAATGTTCAGAGTTTTAATTCTGGATTTTTGTAAGTGAAAGACAGTTGGGAATTCTCTTATCATTGTTTGCAGTTTGGGGAATTAAAACATTTCAGAAAAATCACAGCATATTATGACTTTAGTCTTCAGTTCCCTGCCTTTTTATTTCCCTTGATGTTTGCGTCCTACTCCAAAGAGCTCCTCTGCCTTCCCTCAGCTCTTTACCTTTTTCCAAGTCCAGAAGACCATCTGTAAAATGGAGCTAAAGAACATCCCTCCCAGGTTAAGCTGTAGCACGGACTGTCATTTTTAACCACACAGGTTGAGAGAAAAAGGCAGAAAATGCACATAGAAATGATTAAATTTTGGTCTAAAACTTTCAGAGAAGGAAAGCAAATTGTACAAGACATGGTATTTCAAGATTCAAACTCTATGTGTGTGTGTGTATATATATATATAGAGAGAGAGAGAGAGGAAAAAAAAAACCTGAATACTTTAGAACAAGATTTGTGCTCTCAGTTCCACTTACTGGAAAACTTCAGTTTTTAATAAATCTCTTCAGTCAGAGGTTATACAAATGACTACAGAAGCAGCAAACATAATACCTGTATTTAAGAACAGGGGAGGAACCTATCTAGTGAACTACTGAGCTATCAGTCTGGCCCAAACATTAAGCAAGGTTTTGTAACCTATTTTGAAGGAATGTAATTTCTGTGTAATTGCAGGGGGTTGGAGGAGAGATAAGCAACAGAGAAGCAGAGAAGCTATTTAAGTAAAGACAATTCTGGCATAAGAAGAAATGATTAAGACTTGGCCACGAATCCACTAAGAATGGAATTCACAAGCACGTGCCTAACCATGAGGAGGGCAAGATGCTCCAGCCACTGTCCCACGGGAATGAGATGGAGGAAAGCCCTACCACATGGAAGACTGAGAAATTTACATGACTTCAGTATCCTGCAATAGCAGGGGATAAATCTTGGTGAAGCACCAAACTGCTTTACTCTTCTGCATCAGCTTACATTCCTGTATCTATCTTTATTCCTAGCTCCTATCGGACAGTGTTTTCATTGCATTGGTTCTCTAGATAAAGACATTTAAGTCTTGCAAAAAAAGCTTGGAGGCTGCTAAGGCCATCAATAGAGGGAACCAATACCATTTTTCAGCGACACCTCTCTATCAGCATATTTCTTCATTTTCTTCCACCTCAGCAGTGATATCAACTTTCACAAACCTTCTCCCTCCATGAACTTTACTACACAAAACACCATGTTATTATACATCCTCATACTTTCAAAATTTATACAGAAAGTCCGTCTCACATCTTACCTCACTGTAAAGACCTACCACACAGCCTCTGAACATGCCATGGTCACTCTGAAAAGCCTGCCCACACATTTTTAACATTTAAAGACAAATGGATACCCAAAGGAAGCAACTAATTTCCTCTGTGTCCATAATCCTTATTGTATTCTCTCCATCAAAGCACAGTGTTCTCTCCTCAAATGTGCATTAAGCTTTCCATCTAGATGCCAAACCTTCTGGATCTACGACGTAGAGTCTTCTCATGGAGCACCAGCCCCACTCTGGGATACAAAAAAGTAAAGTAACTATGACAATAATAATAACTAACACTAATCACTATCACTGGCTTTAAACTCTATGAATCAGTTCTGCTTTTGCAGCTGTGCTGTTTCTTCTGAGGCACCAGTGGTGCTGCCAGCAGCCTAAATGTCAGCATGAATTCAACCCATCCTTCCCATCCAACAAAAAGTACCATATCTCCAGATCTGCATAGCTTCTGCATTTGTGATGGCTGACCCCCAAAAAGCGATAGAAGGAGAAAAAAAGTCACTAAAGTTACCAAAATATACAACACAGCTACTGTTTCAAACAAACAGGTTTGAAGCCGGTATAATTTCTAACAATATCATCCAATGCTTCATTTCCTTTAAATTTATTGTCCTTTATTGGAAACAATAAGCCTTCCAAAACAAAACAAAAAAAAAAAGTGAGAGAAAAAAATCCCTCAGTTCATTTTTAAAATTATTTACTATAGCTTTAAAAGTAACAAACGAAGCACTTGAGTCTCAGATGTGTAACCAGTAGGGAGTTGGCTCGATGCATCAGTTTTTACACCTCTTGCAGTTAAATCAGAGATCCAAATGCAAAATCTAGCACTCAGTGGTGAACTTATAACACTCCCTGGAGGAGTGTGTCCATAAACCATTCACTGGATTACACTCATCCATACAATACTTTATTTTATAAATCCACTCCCCACCAGAAAAAAAAAAAGTAAAAAGGGAAGAAAGGAAAAAAAGAAAAGCTTAACTAAGGTGAAGTTAAGGTTGCATAAACTATAGATCATTTTTGTCATCACATGTCTAAATCTCTGCTTTCGTTTTTGAGATTTCATTAGTACAACGTTCCGGTGTTTTTATCTCAAATGGATTTGTTTCTCCAAATTTGCGTCTTGGCCAGAAAAGGGATCCAAAAACACCCAATGACATATGTGGCACAGCCACGCATGGTGCAGGAGCACTCCCAGGCCTTCGGAGTATACACAGCAGAACTAAAACACTTTCAAAAACTGCTGCGCTGACTTTTCTGTGGAATGTCCTTAGTGACAGTTTTTTGGGAGTTTCACATTACGCCTCATGTTCTTATGAGTCTTCCAGACATTAAGTCTTTCGCAATGTATTTCATAGAGTCATGGAGTCATTAAGGTTGGAAGAGACCTCTAAGATCATCAAGTCCAACTATTAACCCAGCACTGCCAAGCCCACCACTAAATCGTGTCCCTAAGTGCCACATCTAGACATCTCCTAAATACCTCCAGGCTTGGTGATTCAGCCACCACACTAGGCAGCCTGTTCCAATGCTTGACAACCCTTGCTGTAAAGAAATTTTTCTTAATATCCAATCTAAACCTCCCCTGGTACAACTAGAGGCCATTTCCTCTTGTCCCATTCCTTGTTACTTGAGAGAAGAGACCAACCCCTGCCTGGCTACAGCCTCCTTTCAGGCAGTTATAGAGAGTGGTAAGGTGTCTCCTGAGCTTCTTCTCCAGGCAAAACAACCCCTGTGCTCTTTCAGCTGCTCCTCACAGGACTTATGCTCTAGAGCCTTCATCAGCTTCCTTCTCTTCTCTGAACGTGGTCCAGCTCCATGTCTATGTGTGCTCACATGCATGTACACGTGCGTGCACACACACGCATGAACATACACACAGTCTGGGGCTAAAACTAGAACGGATAAAGATCAGTGTAGCTTCACTGAGTTCAAAGGAATCTCCATCAGATGAGAAAACCTGAGGACAGTGAACCTGCCTGATGGCCTCTTGACTATTTCAAAGTCAACAGAACGTAATAAATGTGAAGATTTCCAAGGTCCTTCATGATTAAAAAAAAGGAAGCACATGCACTAATAACAGAAAGAGTGAAAGTTTTGTTCCAGTGAATATCATTCTCTTCATTAACTATCTAACACACAGCTCCCACTGTCAGCTCCTTCCACATCTCCTGTTTTACTGAAATTGCAGAATGGGTGGCTTCTGGGGCTTAATAGTAGTATTTGATTAGACAGTCTCCACTGATCATAGCTTTTTTATCTTTTGGAATATGACAATTATCCAGATTTCTACATTTACTGTAATTTCTCAGCTATGCCTGCATGGATTGATCATGCTCCAGGAAAGCTTCCTTTGATTCCCTACCAGTTGTATAATACAGTCTAAAAACAATCTTAAACACACCTCTTAAAATGTGCATTAAGTTCTCGAGAATTTTTTTTAGTTGTCTTATAAAGCAACATTATCGAAACAAATATTTCAAACTTCCAAATTTTGAAAACTTGCCATAATGCTCACCTCCCCCAATTAAATTCAAACATGAAATGGAGCTCCTCTTCCAGTGGTTCAAGTTCATGAAAAATTTAAATAAACAAAAAACTCAATTCCTCTACTGACAGAGTTAATGTTTTGCATTATTATCTAACGCTGCACTTGCAGTTTACCCTCAAGGCCCTTACCTACAGCCATGAACATACACACTTAGAACACACTGAATTTGCCACTGGAATGTCCAGCTGTCACAGATCCATTTCTTGCTGCAATGAGGATGGGACCAGCAGCAAGATCAGCTCACCTGCAGCTTCACCTTCTGCTCCAGCTCTGACCAACTCCAAAGAGAGGGTCAAACCAACAGTACTATCAATGCCAAGTTGATCCACTGCACAACCCCACCCCAACGAAAGATGTGCTCTGAGAATATGTCAAACTGGCTGAAAACTCAATTAGTCAGTTCACATAACGATGCCCTCAAGTGTTAGGAAACTGAAAAGCCCTTTTGTTATAAAATACATTGGGAATCTTAATGTTAAGGTCAGTAAGACAACAGAGTATTACTCATGCTGCATTTTATCTCGTCCTTGAATGCAGCCCCCCCATTCCTGACGTAAGATTTTCATTAGCCATTATACAGCTGAACGGGGAAGCCAAGCCAGAGAACCAAACCCACTCAAAGACACAGCCACATTAATAAGTTGACAGCACATGCTATAAAATACAACTGTGGGCCTCTTATGTGAGTCACAACCAATAACTTTTACAGCAGGACAGTCAATAAAGAATAACCACCACCCCAAAAAATTAAGAGTGTCTTGGTGAGCAATAACAGGTAATGGTTTGTTCGTCTGTTTACCGGCCAAGCTCTAGAGAAAAATCTTCTCCAATTACAGCGTTCTCACACATCGTGCCATACTTCAGTGACCGCATCTCCGTGTCAATGTTTTTTAATTCTTTTATCTCCCCTAATCTTCTGCTTTAAAGAGCTACCCTAAGTCTTTGCTTACATCATTCTGCTGAATTTCCATTACCACGGAAAAACATCCGACCCTACTAATTTTTTCAGTGTATTTTGTGGTATGTTATTGCTTTTTTTAAAACCAACTAATAAAATCATATCAGAGAGTTTTTCAGTGCAGCCTAAGCAAACACTGGCATAAGACTACAATGAGGTATAGTACAGTATGCAAGAGAAGTCAGAGGCTGAAATGAGAATACAGTTTCCCAGGAGAGAGTTCTATGTTCAAGCCATTTAACTTTAAAACTAGTTCAATATTTGAACAAGACACTATTTTATTCCCATTCAAAGTTTAAACACAGATCACTTCGAAATCAATCATAAATTCAAACCTCTTTATTTTAGAAACTGTTTCAATATTTAAAAGCTTTTTTCTCTCTTTAATGTAACTGCACCTTCAAGGCTGCAGAAGCAGAACTGACTTTGAGATCCTTAAGAGCAATGCTATTTTCCTGCCAATACATACAAAAGGCAGTTCTAGGAAAAAGAAAAATCCACAAAGGCGAGGCTTTGCTTTGCTTCAGAGTTTAAGAACAAAGTCTGGACAAAGAACACACAGCCTAGTCTTCAGCCCAAACTAAAGTAAATGAACTTGCTGTGGGTGCTTTTCAGGGCACACCACCATGTTACTGCACTGCTTTTGTCCTCACCTGAGTGTAAAGAAAAACCAGATGAGTGGGATCAGTGTAGACAAATAAACAACCCTCCTTTAGGATGGTACAGAGTGAGAAATCTGCAATTCAGAAGGAGACTGCAGAGCCCATTCCTGGCCCACACGTACTTGGGTCCCTGTCCCCACCCAGCACAGCAGTGCTTGCCTGCTGCCTCAGAAGCCTCACAGCTCTGCTGACGGTGCAGAAATGGATGGCTCCAGCTCTGCAACACAGAAAAAATATTCCAGCCTGGTGAAATTGCAACATTTCACACCCATATATAATTTCAATGTGATGATCTTAAGAGTTCTTGGGGGTGGATGTTACATTTGCTTGTTTTTAAACCTTAAAACTCTTTCTTCAGATGGGTAACTTATCACAGAGAGTCAGAGATGGAGAGGTGAAACCAGGCGAGTTCCTGAACTGTGTCAGTGCCAGCTCTTTAGCACATAACACTCTCATCCAACTAATTTCCGTACCAATTTGTTTCAAAAAATTATCTTTTGTGCCCTCATCTTTATACAAAGCTCTTTTTCCCAAGCCCAGAGCATACAGCTCAACACAAATGTAACTCTACAAAAATACTCATATCAAGTAGAAAAGATGAACTGATTGTTCTAAAGCAAACAGTCTTATTAACCTCAGGGCTGCCCTATTCTGTTTTTGGTCAGCTACAGTCCTCATAATCAAGCTAAAAGATCCCTCTAAAAAGGATTAAGCATCTGTACTATTCAGAGACCACAGAATAGTAGACCAAGGCTGCGTCCTTGTGATACCAATGCACTTAACCACCTATGGCTTTGTATGAACACAGGAAGTATTATTTGGCTCTACATACAGCAACATGATAAACCTGGCTGCATGGGTAGTCATGCTGCTGCACTAGCATCTGAATATCACCTTTCCCAGGAGAGGGCAGCTGTCATTCATAACCATCTCTCCTTAATTGAAAAATGAGGGGTTCCTGCTTCCAGGAAGCCATAGGCCAAGAGCATTAGGCAATAAATGAGCTTTACTTTTTACGTACCTCCAAATAAAAAGAAATCAGTTGTAATCAACACGGCATTAACATACTGTCTTGTAATATTTCACATAAAACATGTCACTGAAAACTCAGTATTGAGCAGGAAAGAATTTGATGAATCAAGTAGATGAAGCCAAGATGTAGTTATTAGATGCATTACATCTTTAGCACATCATCTGTAAAAATGTCCAGGGTAAACTAACGCTCCAGGGGAAACCTGACCTTTAAGAGGCTCCCTAATACTACATCTAAATTAATGTCAGTGACAGGCACTTCAATCTAAAATAGCAGGGTTCTTTCATTCTATCTACACTATCTATTCATCCATTTATTTGTGTGTAAATGTGTGTCTGCATAAATGGATTTGTGTCATTCTGGCACTGGGGGAGTGGGTGGGGGACAAAAAGAGCTCATAGATTTCTTTTTTTTATTATTATTTCTATTCCTTACTACTCCTATGCATATTGTTAGTTTTGCAGGATTCATTCAGAATCTTTCCAGCATAAAAAAAGGGTAGGAAAATTATTTTTTATAGTAACTATATATACTTCTCCAAGGAGGTATCAACCTTGCAAAATAAACATGCTTGAACTAGACCAGGATGGAACTCTTGCTGCAATCAATATAACAAGCAAATCTGAATTTGTTTTAAAGAGCTGGGCTGGGCTATGACATGACTGGTGGTCAAGATAAAAATCATAATTGAGATCAGTTTTGCTGTTTCAAAACAAAACACTGAAAATAAATTCAGTAGAAGATGCATTTCTGCCTTAGAGGAAAAGAAACAAATAAACAATAGACTGCAAAATACTGATCATAGAATAATTTCATGGCTATTAGCCAAATCAGTGCTAACTGTGGCAGTCAAACCTTCCTTCACTTCTATTTTTCATTCCATTTTGGTGGTTTTATGATCAAGGGATGAGGCCACTGCAAAGCAGCCACTCTGATGACCTTCCTCCAGGCTTTGTATGATGCTCTTTCTCCCTTGCCAATACCTCAGAGAGGACCAAACCCTCCTAGACCTGTGCTCCTCTGCTCTTCCACTTCTCAGAGACAACTGCATAATGCTGTTTTCAAGAGATATGTCTTCATGCAATAGAAGCTGAAATCTGTTCCTTGATGCCAAGGATTTTGCTTGCTCTGAAATGAGGGCAATCACATTAGCTAAATCCTAGTGAAGTAAAATTGCTAAGTCCTTTCACATTTTGTTGATCAAGAACCCTTTTACTGGAACATTTTTCTTTTCAAACCTCAGTTCAGTAATAAACTATCCTCTAATTGGTCTTTAAGCTATGAAGAGCTACCTTGCATTTTAGTTACTTTATATGTGGTTATATTTTCTTAAAAAGACACAATTGATCAGGAATTACCATAATCCCACACAGAGAAGTAGTCCTAGAAGCACTGAGTGCATAAAACATTAATGTCAGTAATGCAGACATGACAAGTTTCAACTCTCCTTTCAGCTAAACAATCTGCCTCTTTCATACTAACATCACCGCTCAGCCATGGGCTACATAAACAATGTCAAACCTGGTTTCAATATAAAGTGAGCACATTAATGTTCCCACTAATATACATTTCCCAGTAACCACTCCATTAGATTGCTTAGTTCAAACTGCATGACATATCCCATAACATATCAGCCAGTTCAGATTCACAAGCTCAGAAGATACAGATATTCTAAGTATTAAAACAAAAAAAAAAAAAAAACCAAAAAAAAAACTTTCTTGTGTGTGTACTCAAGAACCCTGCTAATACAAAAATTCCCATGAGGCTCTCAAGAAAACATGCCAGTGTGGAACACAGCCCTCCTCTGTTCAGTGAGAGGTTTTTTTGGTTTTTGCTTTTTTTTATTTTTGGGTTATGGTCTTTCACTTACTTTTTCACATAGACTAAGTAAATGGACACAAAAATAAAGAGGTGCTGTTCAGAGCAGATAATCCTTTCTGTAATCTCAGATCACGTATCTAAGACCAGTGGATCCAGTGATGTCTCTCTTTAACCTATCCCAAAAGCAAGCCTGTTGAGTGGCTAAGAAGTTTAATGTATGTGATGTAGAAATTCCCTGACTTAGTTCACTACAGATCCTCTGATTATAAAGCAAGACACTATTCCAGACACGGGAACTTTGTCTGCTCCCCCACACCTGGTAACAGCACAGCAGCAGCCTCAGTCTCAGGGTAGATGGACAAGAGAAGCCCCCCCCACTGCAAGGCAACCTCACGTGAGCCTCCTTAACAAGCCCGTGGTCCCACAAAGCACCGTGCACAAGCTGCACGAGCAGCGTGTGACAGACAACATTACTGTGGCCTCCCATGTCACTCCGGGTTACAGGGTGGTTTATTATCGGCTGGGGACCAATATCCTAGGAGCTCACACTTCCAATTTTCACATTCAGCAGCTGGAAAGGCAAATATCCTCAGCCAGAAAGTTCATTAACCTAGAGATTTTCCATGGCCAGACTTCTTCAGTATTGCAGTAAGATGCAATTTTACATTTGAGTTATGGTGTTTCAAAGTATTTAATGTAGCTGGAAGCCAACAAATACCAGCTAACCTTATCCCTGAGCTTGATAGTGTGTTGTGCAAAATATAGCCACTTTGAAATAACATGACTTTCAAACTGTTTATGCTTAACACGGTGAAATTAAACACACTGAGTCAGTTTCTATGTTGTTGAGTAAGACTTAATACCTTAAAGAAGTGAGAAACAGGAAAGAGACTCAGGGATTTAGAGAGCAGCAGGGAATTTCCATAAAGTCATCTGATTTCTCAGAAGGAAAAGAATGAAAGTTGAAAGTGAAATTGAATTAATCCTAGAAATACGTAAGGTGTGCCCTCCACTAATCAGACTATGGGGAGCACTCAGCAAAGATAGAGGAAGGTCCAATCAATCTTTAAACACAACAATACCCACTCTGAAGTCCTCTAAGTCTTCCAGGTTCACTAAACTTGACCCAGAATACATAAGTCTGGACTGGCACTGATCTCATAGGGCACATCCTCAGAAGGTGTAAATCTGAGCAACTCCACTGACTTCAAAAGTCTGCTGAGCCTCTAGCTCCAGATGTCTGTGTGCAGTCACGAATTCCTAACTTCAGAATACTTTAAACACCTAAAAGAGCAGCAAAGGCTAAAGTTTTTGCACTTATTGTTAAGTAAACAATTATTTAATATGTTAAATAAAATTAATAGTTGAAAATATTCTACATATTCTGATCAGCAATTGAGATTTATTCCATACATTCAGGTTCAAAGTACTTTTGCTTTGGGCATCAAAGCTCACTTTTAACTTCAGCCAGCTTCCACTGTCAAGTTTCCAGGATAAAGTTCAATAAGGTTTACTTTCTAGTAAGAGTTAAGCCATTAACCTATACCACACTCTTTTTCATGTACTGTGTGCCTACTGAAATGCAAGTCTTCAGAATATTGTATTATGTCAGTCAAAAGAAGGTCTGGCACAAAAATCCCAGTCAGGGCTATTTCAACCATTCAGCGGTCCAATTACTTATAGTATGTTAGACCTTCCAGCTCCATGAATGTAAAGCTGTTTACACTCAGGCAGCCAGGGTTGCACTGATAGGGTTGTACATGATGAATTATTTTGTCAAAATACAGTGTTTCAAATATAATTGCCAGAAGAGATGTAACATGTAGGCTTGCAGCTTCAAGTGCAATTTCCTGGCAACGACAATGGTGCGGGCTTACAGATTAACACATGAGCAATTCCAATTAAAAGTGATGCAAGTCCATTAACATTGGGTCTGAGTAATATCCCCTCATACACAGGATTCTCTGAAACTGGAAATAGAATAAATTAACATGGAATAAATTTACTTGCAACATTTAGCGTACAAGCGGAGATGCTACGAATTAGCTGTCTGTGTAACTCATTCAAGAAGATGGTATCTACTTGTTCTTTCCTTCCCAGATTAGATAAATGAGCATGTCCTGCAAGGTCTTCTAAATATGCTGGAGAAGTATGTACTCTACAGGATACCCAAAAATAGGATTCAAAGGTCCTTACCATGCTCCATTCTTTCTGCAGAGTTATGGAAAGACAACACCATCCTGAAAGAGAGATGCTAGAAATTGCTCTTCCTACAAATTCCTCCATCTCAACAGAAGCATCATTTCAGCTGCTTTCTGCCTACACAATGAAGAATTAATTTTCCATTGCCACCATCAATTGATTTTTCTGAAATTTGGGTTCAATTCACCTTGCATCATGCACTCCCATTCTTTCAAGAATTACAGCACTATCCTATGATAAAAATACAAAAGAATTACAAATACATGCCCCAGCAACAGCCCAGCATATCTTATGTTCTAGCTGGTGAATCACACCAAGTTCTCACATAATCACCTACAAGGTTGTGGCTCTCCTGCTAACCATGTGCATGGTAAGCTGGTGGGGTCTCAAATCATCATGGACTTAGATGAAAAGACAAAGCAAGGTGCTGGATATACTATTTTTCACAAAGTAAGGAAACAAGCTTTGTGCAAGAGGAAGAAAAATTAGACACATCACTGAGTAGGATACAGAGTCAAATGCTGGGGCAGTTGGGAGATCTTGCCAAAGAACTGTTGTGCTACCTATCAGGAACCTGATTCTCCCAGAAAGGTACAGAGAGAAACTGAAGCACACAAGTGTTAACAGGTATGAGGATTCAAAACCTGCTACTTAGCTGTGATCCACTAATAACTGAGCAATGCTATTGCCTTACTTCTTAATATTTTATTGGAGACCATTTCCTTGAAATGGTATTGTTACAACCTAGCAATTCATTATTTCAACAGCCAATTTTTAAAAGACACCTACTGTCATTATCTTTTCTCTGGTTCTGGCCATTTAAATCTAGTATTGTGTTTTTCACACATACCATTCTAAGCAGAATCATACAATCTTCTTCTGCCACACCATTTGGAGTTTTAGGGGATCCACAGGAAGGAATAATCTGTCTTATCTAACCCAGAGTGCAATTGATTCCACTTGGGTGGCTGACAGAGAGCTCACTTTCAATTTGCATCATGATTTCTTCCCTGCCAAAATGCCACTGCTGAGGTGCCACCAGCAATGCGTGTTGTGTAATCGAGACCACCGTGCTCGGGGCAGGCAGAAAACTGAAGGTTCCTCTGTGCCATGCAGACATGCCTACACCTGGAGAGGCAAAGTTGACTGTAAGCTGCTTGAGCCACTTCCTCGTGAATTATTTTGACTTCTGCGGCTTGACTTCTTAATTTCCTTTCCCTCTCTTTTCAAGCTGAGGCCGTAATACGGTCACACTGTAGAAATCTCAGGCAGTACAATATTCTGTGGAGCCACATAGCCCTCTGATATTTAGGAGACTTCTCCTGATTCATCAAGGCTTCCTTGATGCCTTACAATGTCTTGGTGAGGTCACAGGGTGCAGGCTCCAATTTCCTTCGCCTTTTTATTTGTATTAATCAGGAGTTTGGGGACTGTGTATCCCTGTGTTTCCTGGCCGGCTCCAGGCATCACTGCATCACAGCGGCACCTGGTGGGACGGGGCAGGGCTGGAACACGCCGCTGCCCACCCTGCAGCCCCGGCAGCGCCCAGACATCCACAACAAAACCAAAATTAACCTTGTTTTGCTCTGGCAGGCCTTTTTAACATCTGTTGCTGTGAAAAGTTCAAAATTAATACCGCTGAACCCTACCCTGGTATTTGCTAAAGAGATGCAAAATACTGGATGGGGAACAGACTGAACGGTAAGCCACATCTTAGAAACAGCCTGCAACCCGAGGGAGCCGGGAGATGCTGCACACAGCACCAGAAGGAAAAAAACAAGCTGATAAATAACTCATCTCCAAGGCCTCTCAACTTTTGATTCATTAGCCATCATTAAAAATTTATAAAAGTATATTAGAAGTAAAGCTCAGTTCAACCACCCACATGTATTCTAGCAACAGTGTGACACATTGAGCCCTTTTCTTTTGATTACTGCCTTCAATCTCATCATTTTTATTTTATGGGACGCAAAGCATCAAATTCAGCTTCAGAAATACAATGTTCAAAATATAGTGGCCAATAAATGTTTCATCTTTTTCACAAACTAGACCTTAAAGAGCTTCAGTTATTTATTTTTATAGCAGCAGCATACATAAGTGTATGACACAGTAAAGGATACTGATCTCTGAAGACCTCAGATTATCTTAAACTCCAGAAAATCAATATCAAATCCTGTGTTTACGGTACTTTTCATTATTTATTTTAGAGCCTAAGGAAGTGGACAGTGGAGACTGCCAGTTTTGTAGAAAAAGAACATAGCAAAGTTGCAGTCAGATTTATAGGTCAAACACTACACTACGAAAGAAACCATTTACCCCCAAGAGCCGAAATCACTGCTGTTCACCGTAAGCAGAACAGTTTTATTAAAAGTCTGCAGACTGTTGCTACACCTCCATCTATTTACTTCAGTCCTTACACCCTGGCCAAGGCAGAGCCTGTGCAAGGTGTGTAAGGTCTCCCACACAGGTACAGCTGCCTTCGAGAGGCACTGGAATTTGCTGAGTGCAGCTGGAGCTGAGGGCGTTGCTGCGCTCTCCAGATGCTCACACACCTCAGCATCGATGCAAATGAACACCAGGCATGTCAGACTGTGCCCGCTGCTTTCAAGACTTCTAGCTCTTGATTAATTTCTCAAGTGCAAGTCCATGACACACATAAGAAAAGGGAGGAAAAGGAAGGAAAAGAAATGAAAGAAAAAGTTTAGTGAGCTTTAATCCTTAAAATCACTTGGATGTAGGGAACATCCAAAGAGAGAAATAAGGATTTTTCCATCTTTTAAAAAAAATCCACTCTTTGCACTGAGCTAACTGAAGAAGAAAACTACTAATTTAGGTCTACATTAGGTATAACTTTAAGTCCCAAATTAACTTCAGTAGGTTGATTAAGAAAAAGAAGAAATGAAGTCTTAAGGAGTTCACATATTAACCTACGGAAGTGCTGGTTTAAAATGCAAAAAAAAAGGCCATTAAAGTCAAAGGGCCCCTTACTATCTCTGACTGTGCTCTACATACACTTAGAACCACTGCTGCAATGATTCTTACACCATTCTCTTGTATCTGAAATTTAAAAAAAAAGGTAAAAGGTAATTCTCACTGTAAGCATCTCTCTTTTCCCCTTGATTCTTCATACCAACATTAAAATGTTACAGAAAAATAGTGTTGCTACTATATAAAATAACTGCATGCTCTTTGTATTAAATACTGTGATCTGTTCTTGTGATAAGCAGAAGGTATAGATATGAAGAAATGTTAAAATAATTACAGGCATTGGAAGAGTCCTGCAGGGTAGGGACTAGAACACTGACAGGAATCCTTTTAGCTTAAAGATGAGATATGTAATAGAAGGCATGTTTGAGGTTTACACGAGACATTAGACATTCCTATTTATAACATACAATTAATTTGTGGAATGCACTGCTACCACAACACACTCACATCAAAAGCGCAGCAGGATTCAGATAAGGTTTAGATAGATAACATGAAGTGTTGCACCAGAGCAGATTTAGGAAACAAGAAGGATTTAAGAATTTTTCTACACAGCACAGACCAAAATCTACATACAGGATTTTTTAAAAAACCTACAACATAATGTGAAAGACATTTGAAAGTTTATGGTAGGTTTTTATGCACTTTTGACTGAAATACCCAGCTTCAGCCTGTCTCAAGAGAAAGGACAGCTTCTTAGATGGACCACTGGTTTGATCTGGTATGGCAAGTCCTATATTCTTATGCTCCTACCAGATAATCTGCAGTAATTTGAGTGACAATAGATGAGTACCCATCCTAGGGAAAAAAATATTCTATCATTCTATTTCTCAGTGCACTGAACTGAATTATGTTAGGTTAAGTGTTGTCACACTGAATAATCTCAGGCTGTATCACATGTCCAAAGACACAACTCACTGTAATGTGTAGGACAATGCACTCAAATTTGCTACAGATGTGAACGGGGAGGGGGCAGTGGGGGTGGAATATAAGCTTGAAGTCTAGTGAAACTTACAGCACCTACAATAGTAGTAAAAATCATGTTAAAACATTTTAATTCAAAATGCTGTCCAACTCCAGAAACTGCTCAAAGTTATAGAACACTTGTCTTTCCTCTTTCCATCTCTCCTCAGCCCATCTAACTTCATATAATCATAAACTGTGTTTAGTGCCAAAGAAATTCAAAGGCATCTCTCATTTAAACAGTTGGGAGTGTACAAGTAAACTGAAGACCCCTTAGCCTCTTGGAAAAGCATAATCACAATAGGTCAATGTTACAAGTTCATTACACTGAATTAAAATATTTTATTTTGTCTATTAAACATGAGAAGAAGCTCCCACAAGAGTCAGGAGTGAGATTCTCAAGACTTCCCCACTCCTTGGAAGCTCAGGCTTGGTTTCTCTAACTTAGCTCTTTCCACAGAAAAGATAGGACAATCTGTCTCAGCTGTTTCTGAGATCACCACAATTTTTCATTGGATACTAAACAGGTGGGAAAAGAGAAGACCCATGTGCCTACAACCCACATCCCGACGCTCAAATGTTCATCTCTCCGCATGGATGTTTGCTGTTCTTGCTCCTTCTTGTTACTTATGGCTACTAATTGCAATTTTGAGTAATCTTGTAAAGCACGTTTTGCAAAACAGTCACCTTTGCAGAGCTTTCAATTTAAGTAGGACAACTACGGGTAAAAAAAACCTCACCAAAACCCCCCAAGGCACATCCTCCATTTAGACAATATAACACATTTAGATGAATTCTTTCATGCCTAACCACCCAAAGTATGGATATCCTTAGTGGCTTTAATTGCACATATTTCTGCTCAGGACATGAGCAGAGGACACTTCTGCATGTGAAGGAACCCTATCTTGACGACTACCCAACGCAGACATCCCAACCACTATCCCCTAGACAGGAGAGCCCTGATGACAGGCTGTCCCCAACATGATGGGTAAGTGGCCATGGATGCCAGAGAGGAGAAGCAATGTGTAAACCACTGCCTGTCTTCCACCTCCTTGTTTCCAGGGGATTTTGTGCAGAGAGCTACTCATGTCTGGGAACTTGCAGAACTGAGACCTGGGTCTGTATTTCAGTGTTTGCATTTCAAATCATGCATTTAAAACAAGAATTTGAGGACTCCATAAAAGAAAGGCTTTTTACCAGCTCCTACAGCCCCATAGCTACCAAGTCTCAGCAATGAGACTTTGGCTTTTTTTTTTTTTTGAGACAATGACACTTTGGTTTTTCATAGGTTTACACAGAGATTCTCCAAAAAACATCTCGATATTTGCTTTGAGAATCCCCATATCATGCACAAGAGGGTTTGAATTTAAAAGAATAGTTCCTTATTATTACCACATTGTGGAAGATTTTATTGCAGAATTAATGATGTTTATGTGGCTCTTTCATTACCTTCTACGAACAACAGGTCAATACTAGTTCATACAGGGTGTGCCAAGAATTCCTTTCAAGGTGTAATTCAGCAGCCACCACGACTCGTCCCATTTTCTGCCATGGCAGTAGTGCCATTTTGCCCAGCTCTACACTGCCTTTGCTCTGCAATGCTGCAAGTAGTTCACAAACAAACAACAAAATGTTGCTGGCACCATCTGCTCCTTGGAAACCTGCCAGTCAGCATCCAAACCATTGAGAGGAGCTTGTGCTGGGATTTACTTTGTATCCATCCTTTCTGGAGGTTTGGCTTTTGCTGCTGTCCCCAGTATTCCTGCAGAAAGAGCTTTGATCCACTTGTGGGGAAACAATCTGCAATCTAGCAACAATTTCCACCTTACTCAGTGAGATGACCTTGTCTCCTCAGTTTACAGCACATGTACATTGCTGGGGCGGCAAGGACCCAAAGTCGTGGAACGTTTAGTCCTCAGTAGTTATCGCTAACCTGAACATCATGAAAACAAGGAACAGATATAAAAGGTGTATTTTGCCAGTAACTGAAATTCAGCCACTTTTGAAAAGGGCAGAGCAGATCTGAAACACACAGCATCCTTCATTAATGTTTCAGAGATGAAGTGGGAGCTATGGTGTATGACTTTCATAGTTGAGAACGAATAGACAGGAAGCTCACAAAGGACAATGTCACCAAATTTGGTCTACACACTAGAGGTAACAAACCTCCTTATAAAAATGTCACAAGATTCACATGTTTAGATATCTCAACATTGGAGGGAAAAATAAAGAAGGTAAAGAAAAGAAAAAATGGGGTAGTGTGCCATAATGCAACCAGGAAAGAAAATCCTCCATAAATTCCATACTGACACTGCTAACATTTACTTGAAATGCCATTTATCAATTTATCATAATCAATAAAAACTGGCTTATGATATCACGAATGCACAGTTCACCTCATTTATACTTATTTGTAATTTACACACACAAAGCATCATTTTGTTCTAATATTTTTCATACTACAGATTATTTAGGTTTTTTTTACTACAATTGATATTGCACTGCTAATGCTTCTGTGAGTCTCTATTTACTGTAGCTCTTGGCTGCCTGTGTACAATGGCAGCAGGCACTGGCTTCAGTGCTGTGACATATCTATTTAATTAACCCAGCTGTTCTCTCTACAGTGTGAAGTACCAAGCAACGGTGCCATACTGGAAAGCAGGACTCATAAAACCAAAAAAAAAATTACAATGCCACTTGGAAAATGAAACACAAATAAAGTCTGCTCGAAAAAAAAATACAGATAAACACATCCCTGTCTGCCTTGACAGGCCTCTGCTATTCAGTTAGATACTGCACAATATTGTTGAAGACTTTTAGAAGTACCATTTCTTATTTTAAATCCACCTCCTTCATCTTGAATAAAATTAGCAATTTATCTGCATGTGAACAAAAATGGACCATTTTCTTAAAATAAAAAAAAATTCAACAGCAGGCCTTTTCTGGTGGCAGTGTTCTTTTACCTATGCTTCTGCAGTGACCATTCTTCTGCATAAGACATAAAATAGGAACATCTCCCAGTGTAAGCTGATACTGCCTTTTCCTTGAAAGCTCATAATATCAAAATCAAACAAATGAGTCTGTTTATCAAGCTGTCACTTTGCAGCACACTGAAGGGAAGGAGGAAAAATAAAGCATTCACTGAAGTTGAAGATTATGCAGCCATTGCACATGAACACTACAATAAATATAATTTAGAAAAACATCTCCTGCCCATCATGAGCCAGGCTTCAAAATGAGTCAGATGTACCAATAAAAAAAAAAAAAACAAACCAAAACCAGAAAAGAACAGCACCATATCCAGTTTCTTTGAGACATGCTGTCTACACAGACACACTTGATGTGAAAATTAGTTAATTGCTTTGGAAGAACAGCATCCACTGGAGCTATATCCATTCTCAAAGATGCCTCCTGACCATGGTAGCTGGGACAAATTAGACATGGCAGCTTCAACTGGTCTCTCCAGTCCTTCAGCAACCCAGAGAACCTCAGCTCATACCCAGATGGAAATTAACTCAGTTACATCAAGTGAGAGACTGCTTGCCCTACAAAAGCATTGTCAGACCCCTCCTGCCTTTTCAGCTCAGAACTGAGGAGGCTGTCAGTCGTTCCTGGACTGAGGGCATTTGTATCACCCATGCCAAGGTACTCAGCACACACCATGCAGGGTTTTCTTCACCCCACGGCTGAGAAGTGCAGAGGACAGCCTTTTTTAGTGATGTGCCTTATTTGTAGGCACAACTATGTCATGGAACGAAACCTGGGCAGTTGATTTTAAAAGCACTTCTAGCCACTGATTCAGGGTAAGGCTACTATGAAAAAAACTTCCCAAATGCTCTGGAATACAAGCAATTCAAACAGATACTGGTACAGTAACACAGTCTGAATACAATATATCAAAGTTTAAAAAAAATATTATATTTTATTTGTTAATGAAAAGATCTAAACCCTGCAGAGTTGCTGTTCTCACAGTAATGACCAGTAACAAGAGAAGGAAAAGCTGTCTAACATCACCTGGCCTCTTATACTCTTGGCTATTGCAGCTACAAGAGTTGCCAGAATTTTAAGTACAGCCCTTGTGTCTACTGTCATTAAAACTATGCAATACAAATATATATCTAGCGTAGTTTCACATCTATAGATGTGAGTTGTGAGTTATACACACACTCATATCTATAGGTAGACAGACAGATAGGTACAAGGTAACTTGCCTGTAAACTGAGAGTGGAACAAAAATGGCAAATTTCCACCTACGATACAATCTTGTTTGACCTGTTAAAGTCAAGATCCAGGTGAAGAAGTCCTATGCTAGTATTTTATTTTCAGAAGTATCTGAACAACAAAAGTTTCTTAAAATACTTCACCCAGGGTACCTACCCAGAAACCTGCAAATTAGGAGAGATGCACCTAAATCTATTTCTGGTGTAAGATGGAACACAAACCTGGAAGCCAATTAACTGAAAGGAAAAACATTTCGATTGATGTCGACATTCCAGGCACTCAAGAGACTGCATTCCCTGCAAGATAAGAGCAGAGAGAAAGAAACAAGCAGAAGAATTCTCTATTAGAAGACCATCCTACAAACGTAGACCTAGAAATGTACTCACCTTTCCTGTGACCCTTTTAGAAAACTGATTTTTGTGAAGTCTTTGGTTTTGTAAGCACAGTATTTTTTCGTATTTCCCAAATCCACAATATACTTTGTAGCTCTTCCCTGAAACAAACCAATCTACACAAATATTTCAAGCTCATTTTTTTTAATTCTCACAGTTGTTCATCACTACAGTTCACCTTTAGCAGTACTGATGCCTCAAGAGGCTACCTAGAACAGAGGCTAGACAATGTTAAAAGAATAAAGTAGGTATTTATTAAAAGGCCTTTAAAGGATTCACCTTGGGCAGTACAAGAGCCCAGCCATGGCTCCACCCAAGATGGACCGAAGATGGACGACAGGTCACAAGGTTTCACACATTTATAAGTTTTGGTCCATCTACATATTGGGGTTAATTGTCCAATTACATCTTCAGACTATCAAGTCACATTCTCCCAGTTTGCTCTCCTCAATTCGCAGTTGTTTATACTTTTTTGGGCCCAAAGCTGCAATGGTGTCCTTGGTTGTCAGGCTGGAAAAGGATTGTTTTGTCTAACTAAACTGTTGAAGAGAACCTGCTAACACTTTATATGAAGTTCAGAGTTATATACCAATGCAGTACAGAATCTGGAAAATATGAAAGCTAAAACTTAAGGCATCAGTACATTCTTGTAAGATAATGCTGCACGTCCTGATGTCCCTCTCAACTTCTTCGGGACTACCACTATACAACACGTTGGTCCACTAAATAATGCAATTCAGAATCTCCAGGAAAACACACATGCAACTTCTATTTTAACCAGACTGACTGACTGGAGTAAAATCTCACTCAGCTATTCAGATTGGCACAGCTGCTCACAATGGATTTCCCAGCTGTTAAATCCTCAAGCTGATTGAGTAGGAAAAATCCTGCTTCACCAGTGGGGTGAACTTGGTTGCCTTATTCCTACTATTTCGTAGGAGGATATAATGGTGATCCCCCAAACCAAGAAACAGGACAAAGCAGCTCCTCAGAGCTTTCTCCTTTGCCTCCACCAAGTATTGTTTACCACCTTTCATGACTTGAGAACTTTCTCTTCACGATGGCAAAAATAATACTTTGCCCAAGAATCCAATCTGGCTGCAAATAATCAGTTTACATAAAGAAACTGGAACGCTTGATTTATGTCAGCACCCAAAACCTACAGTCAAACCAGACCTCTGATTTATGTCTGCAATATTTGTTTGCCATTGCTGGGCTGAAAAAATAAGTGAAAAAACTTCTAAAAAAGTACATAACAATAGATTCTATACAGGACAGTTTGTGCCACATACCTCAGCATGAATCATAAGAAACAAAGATGAAACCAAAAATGAAAGCCAGGTTAACAAAACATTTTCATTGCTATGACTAAAAATCTGAATCATGACTTTTTTTCCTAAAGCAATTCACCTATTTTAGTTGAAAATGGAAGAATCAAAAGAAAAAAAAAAAAACTACTGCTGTAAATGCCAGAAAAAAATTAATAAAGAAAACATTCAAAGGCAAATAAATCAGAAAAGGAATATTGAAGATTCTTGCATGCATTCAGAAATCTGCAAGGACAAGCAAAACACTTGCACTGAACTGAAATACTCTAGCTTCCTTGTTAAGGCATCCTTAACAGGATGGCAACTAGTTGAAGACCAGTTGGTCATTCAAGATAAGTAACAATACTGTCTTCAACTTCATTTCACCTTAATTTTAGGTTTTCATCCCACTATTTCCTTGCCTAGGTATTTCAAACATGTTTACTTTCTGCAGCACTGCAGGGAGGTAAAACTTTCCTTTCTTGTTATTTTTTGTAGCTGTCTTACTTAGCTGCAAACCAAGCACTCGAGGTTCAGCTCTAGAGCAAACTCGTGTTACTCTTAGCTCCCTGACACTCATTCAAGCCAAACCTACAGGAGTATCCTGAATTTTTCTGCTGATGGAAGAGTTCATCAGTGAGGAGTCAGGCATCACAGACCATCACTCTTCCTCATGTGCTCCATATTTCACCACCCTGATGGAATCAGTGGCAAAAGGGAACTACCAGTGATCACAGTAATTCCTACGTAGGTCATTGCTGCCTTTCCGAGGCGAGGGCAGTTTTACAGAACATAACTCCTTTGCATTCTGCAGTGGTAGGGAAAGGTACTTTCCTGAGCCCCAAACCAGGCCAACTGGCTCATCCCATAATTACCATATTGTTATGCAGTAACCTACCCCAATTTCACTAGGGTGCCATAAATCAGGCCTCACATTCAGGGAGGCTGTAAAACCATCAGTGGCAGAGAGTCTGTGTCCAGCTACGGTCTAGTGAGAGAGCTCTGAAAAAAATGACAGTAGGAAACTTTACCGCTGTCATCTGCTGCACAAGGCAAGCACAATGTTTGTGATACAAGGGGCTGATGTCAACCAGATACCCAGGAGGAAGCTGAGGTACAACCTTTAGCTGCAGAGGTCTCTCTCGGCATTCACTTTTATCAGCTTCCGTGCAATATTTTCAAAATCTCCCCCTGGGTGATGTCCTTCAAGCCTTTTCTAGGTATCCAGTCTCAAATTTGATTTTCCTCCTTTTATTCTCCCGATTCTTCAAAGATCATTCCAGAAACCTGATTTGATTAGAAGTCTCTTTTAACGTAAGCAATTCATCCTCACACACACGGAGCTGTTGATTCACCTTTTCTTTAATTTCATTTTGCCTGACTTTCATTTGAGCTATCTCAATTTTAACCTCTGTTAAAGCTCCATCTACCTTGTTTACTGTTTCTTTGATTTGAAAGATCTCCTCCATTAAGTCCTTAAGCGACAACTCCGTGGTCATTTTTGGCCCCAGCTGTTTGTCAGGAGAGGTCAGCCACTGCCTCGGTCTTTTATTTGTCTGGAGCAACATTCAAATTGTTTTCAGAGCAATTGTTTTCTTCTCATTTCCTGCCATCTCTGTTGAAAATAATAACGAATTACCTCAATTCTAAGGAAGGTTTCATCTCTTTACTTCATTATCAAGAGCAGGGAGAAAGACTGTTTCAGAGGTTGGCACCCTGCACAAATTTCCTCAAGTCTTGCTCGAGGAGTAATAGTGCAGGAACAGTTAAAAGTTATCATCTACACATATACAGGATCCTGCAAGAAAGCACTTGAGGCTTCAGAAAATTCACCTTCTTAAAATCCTGCCAGGCAGGTATTAGATCTCCTGAACAAGAGGGCCAGTAGCAAAAATATTTCATTTAAAACTTGCATACTAAAACAAAGTTCCTGGGGGTTTTTTTT